>JAVYIG010001600.1:0-317642 GCA_035222895.1 Strongylocentrotus droebachiensis | reverse complement strand
CTCTATGGTAGATGAATGGTGGCTCTAAGGTAGATGAATGGTAGCACTATGGTAGATGAATGGTGGCTCTATGGTAGATGAATGGTAGATGAGTGGTGGATGAATGGTGGCTCTATGGTAGATGAATGGTGGATAGTGGATGAATGGTAGATGAATGGTAGATGAATGGTGGATAGTGGATGAATGGTAGATGAATGGTAGATGAATGGTAGCCCTATGGTAGATGAATGGTGGCTCTATGGTAGATGAATGGTGGCTCTATGGTAGATGAATGGTGGCTTTATGGTAGATGAATGGTGGCTCTATGGTAGATGAATGGTGGCTCTATGTTAGATGAATGGTGGCTCTAGGGTAGATGAATAGTAGTTGAGTGGTGGATGAATGGTAGATGAATGGTAGCCCTATGGTAGATGAATGATGGCTCTATGGTAGATGAATGGTGGCTCTATGGTAGATGAATGGTGGCTCTATGGTAGATGAATGGTAGATGAGTGGTAGATGAATGGTGGGCTCTATGGTAGATGAATGGTGGCTCTATGGTAGATGAATGGTAGATGAGTGGTGGATGAATGGTAGATGAATGGTAGCCTTATGGTAGATGAATGGTGGCTCTATGGTAGATGAATGGTGGCTCTATGGTAGATGAATGGTGGCTCTATGGTAGATGAATGGTAGATGAGTGGTGGATGAATGGTGGCTCTATGGTAGATGAATGGTGGATAGTGGATGAATGGTAGATGAATGGTAGATGAATGGTGGATAGTGGATGAATGGTAGATGAATGGTAGATGAATTGTAGCCCTATGGTAGATGAATGGTGGCTCTATGGTAGATGAATGGTGGCTCTATGGTAGATGAATGGTGGCTTTATGGTAGATGAATGGTGGCTCTATGTAGATGAATGGTGGCTCTAGGGTAGATGAATAGTAGATGAGTGGTGGATGAATGGTAGATGAATGATGGCTCTATGGTAGATGAATGGTGGCTCTATGGTAGATGAATGGTGGCTCTATAATAGATGAATGGTAGATGAGTGGTAGATGAATGGTGTCTCTATGGTAGATGAATGGTGGCACTATGGTAGATGAATGGTAGATGAGTGGTGGATGAATGGTGGCTCTATGGTAGATGAATGGTGGATAGTGGATGAATGGTAGATGAATGGTAGATGAATGGTGGATAGTGGATGAATGGTAGATGAATGGTAGATGAATGGTAGCCCTATGGTAGATGAATGGTGGCTCTATGGTAGATGAATGGTGGCTCTATGGTAGTTGAATGGTGGCTTTATGGTAGATGAATGGTGGCTCTATGGTAGATGAATGGTGGCTCTATGTTAGATGAATGGTGGCTCTAGGGTAGATGAATGGTGGCTCGATGTTAGATGAATAGTAGATGAGTGGTGGATGAATGGTGGCTCTATGGTAGATGAATGGTGGCTCTATGGAATTAAATGGTGGCTCTGTGGTAGATGAATAGTGGATGAATGGTAGGTGAATGGTAGCCCTATGGTAGCCCTATTGTAGATGAATGGTGGCTCTATGGTAGATAAACGGTGGCTCTATGGTAGATGAATGGTGGCTCTATGGTAGATGAATGGCGACTCTATGGTAGATGAATGATGGCTCTATGGTAGATGAATGGTGGCTCTATGGTAGATGAATGGTGGCTCTATGGTAGATGAATGGTGGCTCTATGGTAGATGAATGGTGGCTCTATGGTAGATGAATGGTGGCTCTATGGTAGGAGAATTGTGGCTCTATGGTAGATATGTATGGTGGCTCTATGGTAGATGAATGGTGGCTCTATGGTAGATGAATGGTGGCTCTATGGTAGATGAATGGTAGATGAGTGGTGGATGAATGGCGACTCTATGGTAGATGAATGATGGCTCTATGGTAGATGAATGGTGGCTCTATGGTAGATGAATGGTGGCTCTATGGTAGATGAATGGTGGCTCTATGGTAGATGAATGGCGGCTCTATGGTAGATGAATGGCGACTCTATGGAAGATGAATGGCGACTCTATGGTAGATGAATGGTAGTTTCATGGTAGATGAAATGTGGCCCTATGATAGATGAATGGTGGCTTTATGGTAGATGAATAGTGGCTCTATGGTAGATGAGTGGTGGATGAATGGTAGATGAATGGCAGCTCTATGGTAGATGAATGTTGGCTCTATGGTAGATGAATGGTGGCTCTATGGTAGATGAATGGTGGCTCTATGGTAGATGAATGGTGGCTCTATGGTAGATGAATGGTAGATGAGTGGTGGATGAATGGTAGATGAATGGTAGCTTCATGGTGGCTCTATGTTAGATGAATGGTGGCTCTATGGTAGATGAATGGTGCCTCTATGGTAGATGAATGGTAGATGAGTGGTGGATGAATGGTAGATGAATGGTAGCCCAATGGTAGATGAATGGTGGCTCTATGGTAGATGAATGGTGGCTCTATGGTAGGATGAATGGTAGATGAGTGGTGGATGAATGGTAGATGAATGGTAGCCCAATGGTAGATGAATGGTGGCTCTATGGTAGATGAATGGTGGCTTTATGGTAGATGAATGGTGGCTCTATGTTAGATGAATGGTGGCTCTAGGGTAGATGAATAGTAGATGAGTGGTGGATGAATGGTAGATGAATGATGGCTCTATGGTAGATGAATGGTGGCTCTATGGTAGATGAATGGTGGCTCTATAATAGATGAATGGTAGATGAGTGGTAGATGAATGGTGTCTCTATGGTAGATGAATGGTGGCACTATGGTAGATGAATGGTAGATGAGTGGTGGATGAATGGTGGCTCTATGGTAGATGAATGGTGGATAGTGGATGAATGGTAGATGAATGGTAGATGAATGGTGGATAGTGGATGAATGGTAGATGAATGGTAGATGAATGGTAGCCCTATGGTAGATGAATGGTGGCTCAATGGTAGATGAATGGTGGCTCTATGGTAGTTGAATGGTGGCTTTATGGTAGATGAATGGTGGCTCTATGGTAGATGAATGGTGGCTCTATGTTAGATGAATGGTGGCTCTAGGGTAGATGAATGGTGGCTCGATGGTAGATGAATAGTAGATGAGTGGTGGATGAATGGTGGCTCTATGGTAGATGAATGGTGGCTCTATGGAATTAAATGGTGGCTCTGTGGTAGATGAATAGTGGATGAATGGTAGGTGAATGGTAGCCCTATGGTAGCCCTATTGTAGATGAATGGTGGCTCTATGGTAGATAAACGGTGGCTCTATGGTAGATGAATGGTGGCTCTATGGTAGATGAATGGCGACTCTATGGTAGATGAATGATGGCTCTATGGTAGATGAATGGTGGCTCTATGGTAGATGAATGGTGGCTCTATGGTAGATGAATGGTGGCTCTATGGTAGATGAATGGTGGCTCTATGGTAGATGAATGGTGGCTCTATGGTAGGAGAATTGTGGCTCTATGGTAGATATGTATGGTGGCTCTATGGTAGATGAATGGTGGCTCTATGGTAGATGAATGGTGGCTCTATGGTAGATGAATGGTAGATGAGTGGTGGATGAATGGCGACTCTATGGTAGATGAATGATGGCTCTATGGTAGATGAATGGTGGCTCTATGGTAGATGAATGGTGGCTCTATGGTAGATGAATGGTGGCTCTATGGTAGATGAATGGCGGCTCTATGGTAGATGAATGGCGACTCTATGGAAGATGAATGGCGACTCTATGGTAGATGAATGGTAGTTTCATGGTAGATGAAATTTGGCCCTATGATAGATGAATGGTGGCTTTATGGTAGATGAATAGTGGCTCTATGGTAGATGAGTGGTGGATGAATGGTAGATGAATGGCAGCTCTATGGTAGATGAATGTTGGCTCTATGGTAGATGAATGGTGGCTCTATGGTAGATGAATGGTGGCTCTATGGTAGATGAATGGTGGCTCTATGGTAGATGAATGGTAGATGAGTGGTGGATGAATGGTAGATGAATGGTAGCTTCATGGTGGCTCTATGTTAGATGAATGGTGGCTCTATGGTAGATGAATGGTGCCTCTATGGTAGATGAATGGTAGATGAGTGGTGGATGAATGGTAGATGAATGGTAGCCCAATGGTAGATGAATGGTGGCTCTATGGTAGATGAATGGTGGCTCTATGGTAGGATGAATGGTAGATGAGTGGTGGATGAATGGTAGATGAATGGTAGCCCAATGGTAGATGAATGGTGGCTCTATGGTAGATGAATGGTGGCTCTATGGTAGATGAATGGTGGCTCTATGGTAAATGAATGGTGGCTCTATGGTAGATGAATGGTGGCTCTATGGTAGATGAATGGTGGCTCTATGGTAGATGAATGGTAGCGCTTTGGTAGATGAAAGGTGGCTCTATGGTAGATAAATGGTGGCTCTATGGTAGATGAATGGTGGCTCTATGGTAGATGAATGGTGGCTCTATGGTGGATGAATGGTGGCTCTATGGTAGATGAATGGTGGATAGTTGATAAATGGTAGATGAATGGTAGATGAATGGTGGATAGTGGATGAATGGTAGATGAATGGTAGATGAATGGTAGCCCTAAGGTAGATGAATGGTGGCTCTATGGTAGATGAATGGTGGCTCTATGGTAGATGAATGGTGGCTTTATGGTAGATGAATGGTGGCTCTATGGTAGATGAATGGTGGCTCTATGTTAGATGAATGGTGGCTCTAGGGAAGATGAATGGTGGCTCGATGGTAGATGAATGGTAGATGAGTGGTGGATGAATGGTGGCTCTATAATAGATGAATGGTGGCTCTATGGTAGATAAATGGTGGCTTTGTGGTAGATGAATAGTGGATGAATGGTAGATGAATGGTAGCCCTATGGTAGCCCTATGGTAGATGAATGGTGGCTCTATGGTAGATGAATGGTGGCTCTATGGTAGATGAATGGCGGCTCTATGGAAGATGAATGGCGACTCTATGGTAGATGAATGGTGGCTTTATGGTAAATGAATGGTGGCTCTATGGTAGATGAATGGTGGCTCTATGTTAGATGAATGGTGGCTCTAGGGTAGATGAATGGTGGCTCGATGGTAGATGAATAGTAGATGAGTGGTGGATGAATGGTGGCTCTATGGTAGATGAATGGTGGCTCTATGGTAGATAAATGGTGGCTCTGTGGTAGATGAATAGTGGATGAATGGTAGGTGAATGGTAGCCCTATGGTAGCCCTATTGTAGATGAATGGTGGCTCTATGGTAGATGAATGGTGGCTCTATGGTAGATGAATGGTGGCTCTATGGTAGATGAATGGCGGCTCTATGGTAGATGAATGGCGACTCTATGGAAGATGAATGGCGACTCTATGGTAGATGAATGATGGCTCTATGGTAGATGAATGGTGGCTCTATGGTAGATGAATGGTGGCTCTATGGTAGATGAATGGTGGCTCTATGGTAGATGAATGGTGGCTCTATGGTAGATGAATGGTGGCTCTATGGTAGATGAATGGTGGCTCTATGGTAGATGAATGGTGGCTCTATGGTAGGAGAATGGTGGCTCTATGGTAGATATGAATGGTGGGTCTATGTTAGATGAAAGGTAGCTCTATGGTAGATGAATGGTGGCTCTACGGTAGATGAATGGTGGCTCTATGGTAGATGAATGGTAGATGAGTGGTGGATGAATGGTAGATGAATGGTAGCCCTATGGTAGATGAATGATGGCTCTATGGTAGATGAATGGTGGCTCTAAGGTAGATGAATGGTAGCACTATGGTAGATGAATGGTGGCTCTATGGTAGATGAATGGTAGATGAGTGGTGGATGAATGGTGGCTCTATGGTAGATGAATGGTGGATAGTGGATGAATGGTAGATGAATGGTAGATGAATGGTGGATAGTGGATGAATGGTAGATGAATGGTAGATGAATGGTAGCCCTATGGTAGATGAATGGTGGCTCTATGGTAGATGAATGGTGGCTCTATGGTAGATGAATGGTGGCTTTATGGTAGATGAATGGTGGCTCTATGGTAGATGAATGGTGGCTCTATGTTAGATGAATGGTGGCTCTAGGGTAGATGAATAGTAGTTGAGTGGTGGATGAATGGTAGATGAATGGTAGCCCTATGGTAGATGAATGATGGCTCTATGGTAGATGAATGGTGGCTCTATGGTAGATGAATGGTGGCTCTATGGTAGATGAATGGTAGATGAGTGGTAGATGAATGGTGGCTCTATGGTAGATGAATGGTGGCTCTATGGTAGATGAATGGTAGATGAGTGGTGGATGAATGGTAGATGAATGGTAGCCTTATGGTAGATGAATGGTGGCTCTATGGTAGATGAATGGTGGCTCTATGGTAGATGAATGGTGGCTCTATGGTAGATGAATGGTAGATGAGTGGTGGATGAATGGTGGCTCTATGGTAGATGAATGGTGGATAGTGGATGAATGGTAGATGAATGGTAGATGAATGGTGGATAGTGGATGAATGGTAGATGAATGGTAGATGAATTGTAGCCCTATGGTAGATGAATGGTGGCTCTATGGTAGATGAATGGTGGCTCTATGGTAGATGAATGGTGGCTTTATGGTAGATGAATGGTGGCTCTATGTTAGATGAATGGTGGCTCTAGGGTAGATGAATAGTAGATGAGTGGTGGATGAATGGTAGATGAATGATGGCTCTATGGTAGATGAATGGTGGCTCTATGGTAGATGAATGGTGGCTCTATAATAGATGAATGGTAGATGAGTGGTAGATGAATGGTGTCTCTATGGTAGATGAATGGTGGCACTATGGTAGATGAATGGTAGATGAGTGGTGGATGAATGGTGGCTCTATGGTAGATGAATGGTGGATAGTGGATGAATGGTAGATGAATGGTAGATGAATGGTGGATAGTGGATGAATGGTAGATGAATGGTAGATGAATGGTAGCCCTATGGTAGATGAATGGTGGCTCTATGGTAGATGAATGGTGGCTCTATGGTAGTTGAATGGTGGCTTTATGGTAGATGAATGGTGGCTCTATGGTAGATGAATGGTGGCTCTATGTTAGATGAATGGTGGCTCTAGGGTAGATGAATGGTGGCTCGATGGTAGATGAATAGTAGATGAGTGGTGGATGAATGGTGGCTCTATGGTAGATGAATGGTGGCTCTATGGAATTAAATGGTGGCTCTGTGGTAGATGAATAGTGGATGAATGGTAGGTGAATGGTAGCCCTATGGTAGCCCTATTGTAGATGAATGGTGGCTCTATGGTAGATAAACGGTGGCTCTATGGTAGATGAATGGTGGCTCTATGGTAGATGAATGGCGACTCTATGGTAGATGAATGATGGCTCTATGGTAGATGAATGGTGGCTCTATGGTAGATGAATGGTGGCTCTATGGTAGATGAATGGTGGCTCTATGGTAGATGAATGGTGGCTCTATGGTAGATGAATGGTGGCTCTATGGTAGGAGAATTGTGGCTCTATGGTAGATATGTATGGTGGCTCTATGGTAGATGAATGGTGGCTCTATGGTAGATGAATGGTGGCTCTATGGTAGATGAATGGTAGATGAGTGGTGGATGAATGGCGACTCTATGGTAGATGAATGATGGCTCTATGGTAGATGAATGGTGGCTCTATGGTAGATGAATGGTGGCTCTATGGTAGATGAATGGTGGCTCTATGGTAGATGAATGGCGGCTCTATGGTAGATGAATGGCGACTCTATGGAAGATGAATGGCGACTCTATGGTAGATGAATGGTAGTTTCATGGTAGATGAAATGTGGCCCTATGATAGATGAATGGTGGCTTTATGGTAGATGAATAGTGGCTCTATGGTAGATGAGTGGTGGATGAATGGTAGATGAATGGCAGCTCTATGGTAGATGAATGTTGGCTCTATGGTAGATGAATGGTGGCTCTATGGTAGATGAATGGTGGCTCTATGGTAGATGAATGGTGGCTCTATGGTAGATGAATGGTAGATGAGTGGTGGATGAATGGTAGATGAATGGTAGCTTCATGGTGGCTCTATGTTAGATGAATGGTGGCTCTATGGTAGATGAATGGTGCCTCTATGGTAGATGAATGGTAGATGAGTGGTGGATGAATGGTAGATGAATGGTAGCCCAATGGTAGATGAATGGTGGCTCTATGGTAGATGAATGGTGGCTCTATGGTAGGATGAATGGTAGATGAGTGGTGGATGAATGGTAGATGAATGGTAGCCCAATGGTAGATGAATGGTGGCTCTATGGTAGATGAATGGTGGCTCTATGGTAGATGAATGGTGGCTCTATGGTAAATGAATGGTGGCTCTATGGTAGATGAATGGTGGCTCTATGGTAGATGAATGGTGGCTCTATGGTAGATGAATGGTAGCGCTTTGGTAGATGAAAGGTGGCTCTATGGTAGATAAATGGTGGCTCTATGGTAGATGAATGGTGGCTCTATGGTAGATGAATGGTGGCTCTATGGTGGATGAATGGTGGCTCTATGGTAGATGAATGGTGGATAGTTGATAAATGGTAGATGAATGGTAGATGAATGGTGGATAGTGGATGAATGGTAGATGAATGGTAGATGAATGGTAGCCCTAAGGTAGATGAATAGTGGCTCTATGGTAGATGAATGGTGGCTCTATGGTAGATGAATGGTGGCTTTATGGTAGATGAATGGTGGCTCTATGGTAGATGAATGGTGGCTCTATGTTAGATGAATGGTGGCTCTAGGGAAGATGAATGGTGGCTCGATGGTAGATGAATGGTAGATGAGTGGTGGATGAATGGTGGCTCTATAATAGATGAATGGTGGCTCTATGGTAGATAAATGGTGGCTTTGTGGTAGATGAATAGTGGATGAATGGTAGATGAATGGTAGCCCTATGGTAGCCCTATGGTAGATGAATGGTGGCTCTATGGTAGATGAATGGTGGCTCTATGGTAGATGAATGGTGGCTTTATGGTAGATGAATGGTGGCTCTATGGTAGATGAATGGTGGCTCTATGTTAGATGAATGGTGGCTCTAGGGTAGATGAATGGTGGCTCGATGGTAGATGAATAGTAGATGAGTGGTGGATGAATGGTGGCTCTATGGTAGATGAATGGTGGCTCTATGGTAGATAAATGGTGGCTCTGTGGTAGATGAATAGTGGATGAATGGTAGGTGAATGGTAGCCCTATGGTAGCCCTATTGTAGATGAATGGTGGCTCTATGGTAGATGAATGGTGGCTCTATGGTAGATGAATGGTGGCTCTATGGTAGATGAATGGCGGCTCTATGGTAGATGAATGGCGACTCTATGGAAGATGAATGGCGACTCTATGGTAGATGAATGATGGCTCTATGGTAGATGAATGGTGGCTCTATGGTAGATGAATGGTGGCTCTATGGTAGATGAATGGTGGCTCTATGGTAGATGAATGGTGGCTCTATGGTAGATGAATGGTGGCTCTATGGTAGATGAATGGTGGCTCTATGGTAGATGAATGGTGGCTCTATGGTAGGAGAATGGTGGCTCTATGGTAGATATGAATGGTGGGTCTATGTTAGATGAAAGGTAGCTCTATGGTAGATGAATGGTGGCTCTACGGTAGATGAATGGTGGCTCTATGGTAGATGAATGGTAGATGAGTGGTGGATGAATGGTAGATGAATGGTAGCCCTATGGTAGATGAATGATGGCTCTATGGTAGATGAATGGTGGCTCTAAGGTAGATGAATGGTAGCACTATGGTAGATGAATGGTGGCTCTATGGTAGATGAATGGTAGATGAGTGGTGGATGAATGGTGGCTCTATGGTAGATGAATGGTGGATAGTGGATGAATGGTAGATGAATGGTAGATGAATGGTGGATAGTGGATGAATGGTAGATGAATGGTAGATGAATGGTAGCCCTATGGTAGATGAATGGTGGCTCTATGGTAGATGAATGGTGGCTCTATGGTAGATGAATGGTGGCTTTATGGTAGATGAATGGTGGCTCTATGGTAGATGAATGGTGGCTCTATGTTAGATGAATGGTGGCTCTAGGGTAGATGAATAGTAGTTGAGTGGTGGATGAATGGTAGATGAATGGTAGCCCTATGGTAGATGAATGATGGCTCTATGGTAGATGAATGGTGGCTCTATGGTAGATGAATGGTGGCTCTATGGTAGATGAATGGTAGATGAGTGGTAGATGAATGGTGGCTCTATGGTAGATGAATGGTGGCTCTATGGTAGATGAATGGTAGATGAGTGGTGGATGAATGGTAGATGAATGGTAGCCTTATGGTAGATGAATGGTGGCTCTATGGTAGATGAATGGTGGCTCTATGGTAGATGAATGGTGGCTCTATGGTAGATGAATGGTAGATGAGTGGTGGATGAATGGTGGCTCTATGGTAGATGAATGGTGGATAGTGGATGAATGGTAGATGAATGGTAGATGAATGGTGGATAGTGGATGAATGGTAGATGAATGGTAGATGAATTGTAGCCCTATGGTAGATGAATTGTAGCCCTATGGTAGATGAATGGTGGCTCTATGGTAGATGAATGGTGGCTCTATGGTAGATGAATGGTGGCTTTATGGTAGATGAATGGTGGCTCTATGTTAGATGAATGGTGGCTCTAGGGTAGATGAATAGTAGATGAGTGGTGGATGAATGGTAGATGAATGATGGCTCTATGGTAGATGAATGGTGGCTCTATGGTAGATGAATGGTGGCTCTATAATAGATGAATGGTAGATGAGTGGTAGATGAATGGTGTCTCTATGGTAGATGAATGGTGGCACTATGGTAGATGAATGGTAGATGAGTGGTGGATGAATGGTGGCTCTATGGTAGATGAATGGTGGATAGTGGATGAATGGTAGATGAATGGTAGATGAATGGTGGATAGTGGATGAATGGTAGATGAATGGTAGATGAATGGTAGCCCTATGGTAGATGAATGGTGGCTCTATGGTAGATGGATGGTGGCTCTATGGTAGTTGAATGGTGGCTTTATGGTAGATGAATGGTGGCTCTATGGTAGATGAATGGTGGCTCTATGTTAGATGAATGGTGGCTCTAGGGTAGATGAATGGTGGCTCGATGGTAGATGAATAGTAGATGAGTGGTGGATGAATGGTGGCTCTATGGTAGATGAATGGTGGCTCTATGGAATTAAATGGTGGCTCTGTGGTAGATAAATAGTGGATGAATGGTAGGTGAATTGTAGCCCTATGGTAGCCCTATTGTAGATGAATGGTGGCTCTATGGTAGATAAATGGTGGCTCTATGGTAGATGAATGGTGGCTCTATGGTAGATGAATGGCGGCTCTATGGTAGATGAATGGCGACTCTATGGAAGATGAATGGCGACTCTATGGTAGATGAATGATGGCTCTATGGTAGATGAATGGTGGCTCTATGGTAGATGAATGGTGGCTCTATGGTAGATGAATGGTGGCTCTATGGTAGATGAATGGCGGCTCTATGGTAGATGAATGGCGACTCTATGGAAGATGAATGGCGACTCTATGGTAGATGAATGGTAGTTTCATGGTAGATGAAATGTGGCCCTATGATAGATGAATGGTGGCTTTATGGTAGATGAATAGTGGCTCTATGGTAGATGAGTGGTGGATGAATGGTAGATGAATGGCAGCTCTATGGTAGATGAATGTTGGCTCTATGGTAGATGAATGGTGGCTCTATGGTAGATGAATGGTGGCTCTATGGTAGATGAATGGTGGCTCTATGGTAGATGAATGGTAGATGAGTGGTGGATGAATGGTAGATGAATGGTAGCTTCATGGTGGCTCTATGTTAGATGAATGGTGGCTCTATGGTAGATGAATGGTGCCTCTATGGTAGATGAATGGTAGATGAGTGGTGGATGAATGGTAGATGAATGGTAGCCCAATGGTAGATGAATGGTGGCTCTATGGTAGATGAATGGTGGCTCTATGGTAGGATGAATGGTAGATGAGTGGTGGATGAATGGTAGATGAATGGTAGCCCAATGGTAGATGAATGGTGGCTCTATGGTAGATGAATGGTGGCTCTATGGTAGATGAATGGTGGCTCTATGGTAAATGAATGGTGGCTCTATGGTAGATGAATGGTGGCTCTATGGTAAATGAATGGTGGCTCTATAGTAGATGAATGGTAGATGAGTAGTGGATGAATGGTGGCTCTATGGTAGATAAATGGCGGCTCTATGGTAGATGAATGGTGGCTCTATGGTAGATGAATGGTGGCTTTATGGTAGATGAATGGTGGCTCTATGGTAGATGAATGGTGGCTCTATGGTAGATGAATGGTGGCTCTATGGTAGATGAATGGTAGATGAGTGGTTGATGAATGGTAGATGAATGGTAGCCTCATGGTAGATGAATGGTGGCTCTATAGTAGATGAATGGTGGCTCTATGGTAGATGATTGGTGGCTCTATGGTAGATGAATGGTGGCTCTATGGTAGATGAATGGTAGATGAGTGGTGGATGAATGGTGGTTCTATGGTAGATGAATGGCGGCTTTATGGTAGATGAATGGTGGCTCTATGGTAGATGAATGGTAGATGAGTGGTTGATGAATGGTAGATGAATGGTAGCCTTATGGTAGATGAATGGTGGCTCTATGGTAGATGAATGGTGGCTCTATGGTAGATGAATGGTGGCTCTAAGGTAGACGAATGGTAGATGAGTGGTGGATGAATGGTAGATGAATGCTAGCCCTATGGTAGATGAATGGTGGCTCTATGGTTGATGAATGGTGGCTCTATGGTAGATGAATGGTGGCTCTATGGTAGATGAATGGTGGCTCTATGGTAGATGAATGGTGGCTCTATGGTAGATGAATGGTAGCGCTTTGGTAGATGAAAGGTGGCTCTATGGTAGATGAATGGCAGCTCTATGGTAGATGAATGTTGGCTCTATGGTAGATGAATGGTGGCTCTATGGTAGATGAATGGTGGCTCTATGGTAGATGAATGGTGGCTCTATGGTAGATGAATGGTAGATGAGTGGTGGATGAATGGTAGATGAATGGTAGCTTCATGGTGGCTCTATGTTAGATGAATGGTGGCTCTATGGTAGATGAATGGTGCCTCTATGGTAGATGAATGGTAGATGAGTGGTGGATGAATGGTAGATGAATGGTAGCCCAATGGTAGATGAATGGTGGCTCTATGGTAGATGAATGGTGGCTCTATGGTAGGATGAATGGTAGATGAGTGGTGATGAATGGTAGATGAATGGTAGCCCAATGGTAGATGAATGGTGGCTCTATGGTAGATGAATGGTGGCTCTATGGTAGATGAATGGTGGCTCTATGGTAAATGAATGGTGGCTCTATGGTAGATGAATGGTGGCTCTATGGTAGATGAATGGTGGCTCTATGGTAGATGAATGGTAGCGCTTTGGTAGATGAAAGGTGGCTCTATGGTAGATAAATGGTGGCTCTATGGTAGATGAATGGTGGCTCTATGGTAGATGAATGGTGGCTCTATGGTGGATGAATGGTGGCTCTATGGTAGATGAATGGTGGATAGTTGATAAATGGTAGATGAATGGTAGATGAATGGTGGATAGTGGATGAATGGTAGATGAATGGTAGATGAATGGTAGCCCTAAGGTAGATGAATGGTGGCTCTATGGTAGATGAATGGTGGCTCTATGGTAGATGAATGGTGGCTTTATGGTAGATGAATGGTGGCTCTATGGTAGATGAATGGTGGCTCTATGTTAGATGAATGGTGGCTCTAGGGAAGATGAATGGTGGCTCGATGGTAGATGAATGGTAGATGAGTGGTGGATGAATGGTGGCTCTATAATAGATGAATGGTGGCTCTATGGTAGATAAATGGTGGCTTTGTGGTAGATGAATAGTGGATGAATGGTAGATGAATGGTAGCCCTATGGTAGCCCTATGGTAGATGAATGGTGGCTCTATGGTAGATGAATGGTGGCTCTATGGTAGATGAATGGTGGCTCGATGGTAGATGAATAGTAGATGAGTGGTGGATGAATGGTGGCTCTATGGTAGATGAATGGTGGCTCTATGGTAGATAAATGGTGGCTCTGTGGTAGATGAATAGTGGATGAATGGTAGGTGAATGGTAGCCCTATGGTAGCCCTATTGTAGATGAATGGTGGCTCTATGGTAGATGAATGGTGGCTCTATGGTAGATGAATGGTGGCTCTATGGTAGATGAATGGCGGCTCTATGGTAGATGAATGGCGACTCTATGGAAGATGAATGGCGACTCTATGGTAGATGAATGATGGCTCTATGGTAGATGAATGGTGGCTCTATGGTAGATGAATGGTGGCTCTATGGTAGATGAATGGTGGCTCTATGGTAGATGAATGGTGGCTCTATGGTAGATGAATGGTGGCTCTATGGTAGATGAATGGTGGCTCTATGGTAGATGAATGGTGGCTCTATGGTAGGAGAATGGTGGCTCTATGGTAGATATGAATGGTGGGTCTATGTTAGATGAAAGGTAGCTCTATGGTAGATGAATGGTGGCTCTACGGTAGATGAATGGTGGCTCTATGGTAGATGAATGGTAGATGAGTGGTGGATGAATGGTAGATGAATGGTAGCCCTATGGTAGATGAATGATGGCTCTATGGTAGATGAATGGTGGCTCTAAGGTAGATGAATGGTAGCACTATGGTAGATGAATGGTGGCTCTATGGTAGATGAATGGTAGATGAGTGGTGGATGAATGGTGGCTCTATGGTAGATGAATGGTGGATAGTGGATGAATGGTAGATGAATGGTAGATGAATGGTGGATAGTGGATGAATGGTAGATGAATGGTAGATGAATGGTAGCCCTATGGTAGATGAATGGTGGCTCTATGGTAGATGAATGGTGGCTCTATGGTAGATGAATGGTGGCTTTATGGTAGATGAATGGTGGCTCTATGGTAGATGAATGGTGGCTCTATGTTAGATGAATGGTGGCTCTAGGGTAGATGAATAGTAGTTGAGTGGTGGATGAATGGTAGATGAATGGTAGCCCTATGGTAGATGAATGATGGCTCTATGGTAGATGAATGGTGGCTCTATGGTAGATGAATGGTGGCTCTATGGTAGATGAATGGTAGATGAGTGGTAGATGAATGGTGGCTCTATGGTAGATGAATGGTGGCTCTATGGTAGATGAATGGTAGATGAGTGGTGGATGAATGGTAGATGAATGGTAGCCTTATGGTAGATGAATGGTGGCTCTATGGTAGATGAATGGTGGCTCTATGGTAGATGAATGGTGGCTCTATGGTAGATGAATGGTGGCTCTATGGTAGATGAATGGTAGATGAGTGGTGGATGAATGGTGGCTCTATGGTAGATGAATGGTGGATAGTGGATGAATGGTAGATGAATGGTAGATGAATGGTGGATAGTGGATGAATGGTAGATGAGTGGTAGATGAATTGTAGCCCTATGGTAGATGAATGGTGGCTCTATGGTAGATGAATGGTGGCTCTATGGTAGATGAATGGTGGCTTTATGGTAGATGAATGGTGGCTCTATGTTAGATGAATGGTGGCTCTAGGGTAGATGAATAGTAGATGAGTGGTGGATGAATGGTAGATGAATGATGGCTCTATGGTAGATGAATGGTGGCTCTATGGTAGATGAATGGTGGCTCTATAATAGATGAATGGTAGATGAGTGGTAGATGAATGGTGTCTCTATGGTAGATGAATGGTGGCACTATGGTAGATGAATGGTAGATGAGTGGTGGATGAATGGTGGCTCTATGGTAGATGAATGGTGGATAGTGGATGAATGGTAGATGAATGGTAGATGAATGGTGGATAGTGGATGAATGGTAGATGAATGGTAGATGAATGGTAGCCCTATGGTAGATGAATGGTGGCTCTATGGTAGATGAATGGTGGCTCTATGGTAGTTGAATGGTGGCTTTATGGTAGATGAATGGTGGCTCTATGGTAGATGAATGGTGGCTCTATGTTAGATGAATGGTGGCTCTAGGGTAGATGAATGGTGGCTCGATGGTAGATGAATAGTAGATGAGTGGTGGATGAATGGTGGCTCTATGGTAGATGAATGGTGGCTCTATGGAATTAAATGGTGGCTCTGTGGTAGATGAATAGTGGATGAATGGTAGGTGAATTGTAGCCCTATGGTAGCCCTATTGTAGATGAATGGTGGCTCTATGGTAGATAAATGGTGGCTCTATGGTAGATGAATGGTGGCTCTATGGTAGATGAATGGCGGCTCTATGGTAGATGAATGGCGACTCTATGGAAGATGAATGGCGACTCTATGGTAGATGAATGATGGCTCTATGGTAGATGAATGGTGGCTCTATGGTAGATGAATGGTGGCTCTATGGTAGATGAATGGTGGCTCTATGGTAGATGAATGGCGGCTCTATGGTAGATGAATGGCGACTCTATGGAAGATGAATGGCGACTCTATGGTAGATGAATGGTAGTTTCATGGTAGATGAAATGTGGCCCTATGATAGATGAATGGTGGCTTTATGGTAGATGAATAGTGGCTCTATGGTAGATGAATGGTGGCTCGATGGTAGATGAATAGTAGATGAGTGGTGGATGAATGGTGGCTCTATGGTAGATGAATGGTGGCTCTATGGTAGATAAATGGTGGCTCTGTGGTAGATGAATAGTGGATGAATGGTAGGTGAATGGTAGCCCTATGGTAGCCCTATTGTAGATGAATGGTGGCTCTATGGTAGATGAATGGTGGCTCTATGGTAGATGAATGGTGGCTCTATGGTAGATGAATGGCGGCTCTATGGTAGATGAATGGCGACTCTATGGAAGATGAATGGCGACTCTATGGTAGATGAATGATGGCTCTATGGTAGATGAATGGTGGCTCTATGGTAGATGAATGGTGGCTCTATGGTAGATGAATGGTGGCTCTATGGTAGATGAATGGTGGCTCTATGGTAGATGAATGGTGGCTCTATGGTAGATGAATGGTGGCTCTATGGTAGATGAATGGTGGCTCTATGGTAGGAGAATGGTGGCTCTATGGTAGATATGAATGGTGGGTCTATGTTAGATGAAAGGTAGCTCTATGGTAGATGAATGGTGGCTCTTCGGTAGATGAATGGTGGCTCTATGGTAGATGAATGGTAGATGAGTGGTGGATGAATGGTAGATGAATGGTAGCCCTATGGTAGATGAATGATGGCTCTATGGTAGATGAATGGTGGCTCTAAGGTAGATGAATGGTAGCACTATGGTAGATGAATGGTGGCTCTATGGTAGATGAATGGTAGATGAGTGGTGGATGAATGGTGGCTCTATGGTAGATGAATGGTGGATAGTGGATGAATGGTAGATGAATGGTAGATGAATGGTGGATAGTGGATGAATGGTAGATGAATGGTAGATGAATGGTAGCCCTATGGTAGATGAATGGTGGCTCTATGGTAGATGAATGGTGGCTCTATGGTAGATGAATGGTGGCTTTATGGTAGATGAATGGTGGCTCTATGGTAGATGAATGGTGGCTCTATGTTAGATGAATGGTGGCTCTAGGGTAGATGAATAGTAGTTGAGTGGTGGATGAATGGTAGATGAATGGTAGCCCTATGGTAGATGAATGATGGCTCTATGGTAGATGAATGGTGGCTCTATGGTAGATGAATGGTGGCTCTATGGTAGATGAATGGTAGATGAGTGGTAGATGAATGGTGGCTCTATGGTAGATGAATGGTGGCTCTATGGTAGATGAATGGTAGATGAGTGGTGGATGAATGGTAGATGAATGGTAGCCTTATGGTAGATGAATGGTGGCTCTATGGTAGATGAATGGTGGCTCTATGGTAGATGAATGGTGGCTCTATGGTAGATGAATGGTGGCTCTATGGTAGATGAATGGTAGATGAGTGGTGGATGAATGGTGGCTCTATGGTAGATGAATGGTGGATAGTGGATGAATGGTAGATGAATGGTAGATGAATGGTGGATAGTGGATGAATGGTAGATGAGTGGTAGATGAATTGTAGCCCTATGGTAGATGAATGGTGGCTCTATGGTAGATGAATGGTGGCTCTATGGTAGATGAATGGTGGCTTTATGGTAGATGAATGGTGGCTCTATGTTAGATGAATGGTGGCTCTAGGGTAGATGAATAGTAGATGAGTGGTGGATGAATGGTAGATGAATGATGGCTCTATGGTAGATGAATGGTGGCTCTATGGTAGATGAATGGTGGCTCTATAATAGATGAATGGTAGATGAGTGGTAGATGAATGGTGTCTCTATGGTAGATGAATGGTGGCACTATGGTAGATGAATGGTAGATGAGTGGTGGATGAATGGTGGCTCTATGGTAGATGAATGGTGGATAGTGGATGAATGGTAGATGAATGGTAGATGAATGGTGGATAGTGGATGAATGGTAGATGAATGGTAGATGAATGGTAGCCCTATGGTAGATGAATGGTGGCTCTATGGTAGATGAATGGTGGCTC
Source organism: Strongylocentrotus droebachiensis (assembly GCA_035222895.1). Lineage (NCBI taxonomy): Eukaryota > Metazoa > Echinodermata > Echinoidea > Camarodonta > Strongylocentrotidae > Strongylocentrotus > Strongylocentrotus droebachiensis. The sequence goes on along the minus strand of JAVYIG010001600.1, from coordinate 299,199 downwards.
TATGGTAGTTGAATGGTGGCTTTATGGTAGATGAATGGTGGCTCTATGGTAGATGAATGGTGGCTCTATGTTAGATGAATGGTGGCTCTAGGGTAGATGAATGGTGGCTCGATGGTAGATGAATAGTAGATGAGTGGTGGATGAATGGTGGCTCTATGGTAGATGAATGGTGGCTCTATGGAATTAAATGGTGGCTCTGTGGTAGATGAATAGTGGATGAATGGTAGGTGAATTGTAGCCCTATGGTAGCCCTATTGTAGATGAATGGTGGCTCTATGGTAGATAAATGGTGGCTCTATGGTAGATGAATGGTGGCTCTATGGTAGATGAATGGCGGCTCTATGGTAGATGAATGGCGACTCTATGGAAGATGAATGGCGACTCTATGGTAGATGAATGATGGCTCTATGGTAGATGAATGGTGGCTCTATGGTAGATGAATGGTGGCTCTATGGTAGATGAATGGTGGCTCTATGGTAGATGAATGGCGGCTCTATGGTAGATGAATGGCGACTCTATGGAAGATGAATGGCGACTCTATGGTAGATGAATGGTAGTTTCATGGTAGATGAAATGTGGCCCTATGATAGATGAATGGTGGCTTTATGGTAGATGAATAGTGGCTCTATGGTAGATGAGTGGTGGATGAATGGTAGATGAATGGCAGCTCTATGGTAGATGAATGTTGGCTCTATGGTAGATGAATGGTGGCTCTATGGTAGATGAATGGTGGCTCTATGGTAGATGAATGGTGGCTCTATGGTAGATGAATGGTAGATGAGTGGTGGATGAATGGTAGATGAATGGTAGCTTCATGGTGGCTCTATGTTAGATGAATGGTGGCTCTATGGTAGATGAATGGTGCCTCTATGGTAGATGAATGGTAGATGAGTGGTGGATGAATGGTAGATGAATGGTAGCCCAATGGTAGATGAATGGTGGCTCTATGGTAGATGAATGGTGGCACTATGGTAGATGAATGGTAGATGAGTGGTGGATGAATGGTGGCTCTATGGTAGATGAATGGTGGATAGTGGATGAATGGTAGATGAATGGTAGATGAATGGTGGATAGTGGATGAATGGTAGATGAATGGTAGATGAATGGTAGCCCTATGGTAGATGAATGGTGGCTCTATGGTAGATGAATGGTGGCTCTATGGTAGTTGAATGGTGGCTTTATGGTAGATGAATGGTGGCTCTATGGTAGATGAATGGTGGCTCTATGTTAGATGAATGGTGGCTCTAGGGTAGATGAATGGTGGCTCGATGGTAGATGAATAGTAGATGAGTGGTGGATGAATGGTGGCTCTATGGTAGATGAATGGTGGCTCTATGGAATTAAATGGTGGCTCTGTGGTAGATGAATAGTGGATGAATGGTAGGTGAATGGTAGCCCTATGGTAGCCCTATTGTAGATGAATGGTGGCTCTATGGTAGATAAACGGTGGCTCTATGGTAGATGAATGGTGGCTCTATGGTAGATGAATGGCGACTCTATGGTAGATGAATGATGGCTCTATGGTAGATGAATGGTGGCTCTATGGTAGATGAATGGTGGCTCTATGGTAGATGAATGGTGGCTCTATGGTAGATGAATGGTGGCTCTATGGTAGATGAATGGTGGCTCTATGGTAGGAGAATTGTGGCTCTATGGTAGATATGTATGGTGGCTCTATGGTAGATGAATGGTGGCTCTATGGTAGATGAATGGTGGCTCTATGGTAGATGAATGGTAGATGAGTGGTGGATGAATGGCGACTCTATGGTAGATGAATGATGGCTCTATGGTAGATGAATGGTGGCTCTATGGTAGATGAATGGTGGCTCTATGGTAGATGAATGGTGGCTCTATGGTAGATGAATGGCGGCTCTATGGTAGATGAATGGCGACTCTATGGAAGATGAATGGCGACTCTATGGTAGATGAATGGTAGTTTCATGGTAGATGAAATGTGGCCCTATGATAGATGAATGGTGGCTTTATGGTAGATGAATAGTGGCTCTATGGTAGATGAGTGGTGGATGAATGGTAGATGAATGGCAGCTCTATGGTAGATGAATGTTGGCTCTATGGTAGATGAATGGTGGCTCTATGGTAGATGAATGGTGGCTCTATGGTAGATGAATGGTGGCTCTATGGTAGATGAATGGTAGATGAGTGGTGGATGAATGGTAGATGAATGGTAGCTTCATGGTGGCTCTATGTTAGATGAATGGTGGCTCTATGGTAGATGAATGGTGCCTCTATGGTAGATGAATGGTAGATGAGTGGTGGATGAATGGTAGATGAATGGTAGCCTAATGGTAGATGAATGGTGGCTCTATGGTAGATGAATGGTGGCTCTATGGTAGGATGAATGGTAGATGAGTGGTGGATGAATGGTAGATGAATGGTAGCCCAATGGTAGATGAATGGTGGCTCTATGGTAGATGAATGGTGGCTCTATGGTAGATGAATGGTGGCTCTATGGTAAATGAATGGTGGCTCTATGGTAGATGAATGGTGGCTCTATGGTAGATGAATGGTGGCTCTATGGTAGATGAATGGTAGCGCTTTGGTAGATGAAAGGTGGCTCTATGGTAGATAAATGGTGGCTCTATGGTAGATGAATGGTGGCTCTATGGTAGATGAATGGTGGCTCTATGGTGGATGAATGGTGGCTCTATGGTAGATGAATGGTGGATAGTTGATAAATGGTAGATGAATGGTAGATGAATGGTGGATAGTGGATGAATGGTAGATGAATGGTAGATGAATGGTAGCCCTAAGGTAGATGAATAGTGGCTCTATGGTAGATGAATGGTGGCTCTATGGTAGATGAATGGTGGCTTTATGGTAGATGAATGGTGGCTCTATGGTAGATGAATGGTGGCTCTATGTTAGATGAATGGTGGCTCTAGGGAAGATGAATGGTGGCTCGATGGTAGATGAATGGTAGATGAGTGGTGGATGAATGGTGGCTCTATAATAGATGAATGGTGGCTCTATGGTAGATAAATGGTGGCTTTGTGGTAGATGAATAGTGGATGAATGGTAGATGAATGGTAGCCCTATGGTAGCCCTATGGTAGATGAATGGTGGCTCTATGGTAGATGAATGGTGGCTCTATGGTAGATGAATGGTGGCTTTATGGTAGATGAATGGTGGCTCTATGGTAGATGAATGGTGGCTCTATGTTAGATGAATGGTGGCTCTAGGGTAGATGAATGGTGGCTCGATGGTAGATGAATAGTAGATGAGTGGTGGATGAATGGTGGCTCTATGGTAGATGAATGGTGGCTCTATGGTAGATAAATGGTGGCTCTGTGGTAGATGAATAGTGGATGAATGGTAGGTGAATGGTAGCCCTATGGTAGCCCTATTGTAGATGAATGGTGGCTCTATGGTAGATGAATGGTGGCTCTATGGTAGATGAATGGTGGCTCTATGGTAGATGAATGGCGGCTCTATGGTAGATGAATGGCGACTCTATGGAAGATGAATGGCGACTCTATGGTAGATGAATGATGGCTCTATGGTAGATGAATGGTGGCTCTATGGTAGATGAATGGTGGCTCTATGGTAGATGAATGGTGGCTCTATGGTAGATGAATGGCGGCTCTATGGTAGATGAATGGCGACTCTATGGAAGATGAATGGCGACTCTATGGTAGATGAATGGTAGTTTCATGGTAGATGAAATGTGGCCCTATGATAGATGAATGGTGGCTTTATGGTAGATGAATAGTGGCTCTATGGTAGATGAGTGGTGGATGAATGGTAGATGAATGGCAGCTCTATGGTAGATGAATGTTGGCTCTATGGTAGATGAATGGTGGCTCTATGGTAGATGAATGGTGGCTCTATGGTAGATGAATGGTGGCTCTATGGTAGATGAATGGTAGATGAGTGGTGGATGAATGGTAGATGAATGGTAGCTTCATGGTGGCTCTATGTTAGATGAATGGTGGCTCTATGGTAGATGAATGGTGCCTCTATGGTAGATGAATGGTAGATGAGTGGTGGATGAATGGTAGATGAATGGTAGCCCAATGGTAGATGAATGGTGGCTCTATGGTAGATGAATGGTGGCTCTATGGTAGGATGAATGGTAGATGAGTGGTGGATGAATGGTAGATGAATGGTAGCCCAATGGTAGATGAATGGTGGCTCTATGGTAGATGAATGGTGGCTCTATGGTAGATGAATGGTGGCTCTATGGTAAATGAATGGTGGCTCTATGGTAGATGAATGGTGGCTCTATGGTAAATGAATGGTGGCTCTATAGTAGATGAATGGTAGATGAGTAGTGGATGAATGGTGGCTCTATGGTAGATAAATGGCGGCTCTATGGTAGATGAATGGTGGCTCTATGGTAGATGAATGGTGGCTTTATGGTAGATGAATGGTGGCTCTATGGTAGATGAATGGTGGCTCTATGGTAGATGAATGGTGGCTCTATGGTAGATGAATGGTAGATGAGTGGTTGATGAATGGTAGATGAATGGTAGCCTCATGGTAGATGAATGGTGGCTCTATAGTAGATGAATGGTGGCTCTATGGTAGATGATTGGTGGCTTTATGGTAGATGAATGGTGGCTCTATGGTAGATGAATGGTAGATGAGTGGTGGATGAATGGTGGTTCTATGGTAGATGAATGGCGGCTTTATGGTAGATGAATGGTGGCTCTATGGTAGATGAATGGTAGATGAGTGGTTGATGAATGGTAGATGAATGGTAGCCTTATGGTAGATGAATGGTGGCTCTATGGTAGATGAATGGTGGCTCTATGGTAGATGAATGGTGGCTCTAAGGTAGACGAATGGTAGATGAGTGGTGGATGAATGGTAGATGAATGCTAGCCCTATGGTAGATGAATGGTGGCTCTATGGTTGATGAATGGTGGCTCTATGGTAGATGAATGGTGGCTCTATGGTAGATGAATGGTGGCTCTATGGTAGATGAATGGTGGCTCTATGGTAGATGAATGGTAGCGCTTTGGTAGATGAAAGGTGGCTCTATGGTAGATGAATGGCAGCTCTATGGTAGATGAATGTTGGCTCTATGGTAGATGAATGGTGGCTCTATGGTAGATGAATGGTGGCTCTATGGTAGATGAATGGTGGCTCTATGGTAGATGAATGGTAGATGAGTGGTGGATGAATGGTAGATGAATGGTAGCTTCATGGTGGCTCTATGTTAGATGAATGGTGGCTCTATGGTAGATGAATGGTGCCTCTATGGTAGATGAATGGTAGATGAGTGGTGGATGAATGGTAGATGAATGGTAGCCCAATGGTAGATGAATGGTGGCTCTATGGTAGATGAATGGTGGCTCTATGGTAGGATGAATGGTAGATGAGTGGTGGATGAATGGTAGATGAATGGTAGCCCAATGGTAGATGAATGGTGGCTCTATGGTAGATGAATGGTGGCTCTATGGTAGATGAATGGTGGCTCTATGGTAAATGAATGGTGGCTCTATGGTAGATGAATGGTGGCTCTATGGTAGATGAATGGTGGCTCTATGGTAGATGAATGGTAGCGCTTTGGTAGATGAAAGGTGGCTCTATGGTAGATAAATGGTGGCTCTATGGTAGATGAATGGTGGCTCTATGGTAGATGAATGGTGGCTCTATGGTGGATGAATGGTGGCTCTATGGTAGATGAATGGTGGATAGTTGATAAATGGTAGATGAATGGTAGATGAATGGTGGATAGTGGATGAATGGTAGATGAATGGTAGATGAATGGTAGCCCTAAGGTAGATGAATGGTGGCTCTATGGTAGATGAATGGTGGCTCTATGGTAGATGAATGGTGGCTTTATGGTAGATGAATGGTGGCTCTATGGTAGATGAATGGTGGCTCTATGTTAGATGAATGGTGGCTCTAGGGAAGATGAATGGTGGCTCGATGGTAGATGAATGGTAGATGAGTGGTGGATGAATGGTGGCTCTATAATAGATGAATGGTGGCTCTATGGTAGATAAATGGTGGCTTTGTGGTAGATGAATAGTGGATGAATGGTAGATGAATGGTAGCCCTATGGTAGCCCTATGGTAGATGAATGGTGGCTCTATGGTAGATGAATGGTGGCTCTATGGTAGATGAATGGTGGCTCGATGGTAGATGAATAGTAGATGAGTGGTGGATGAATGGTGGCTCTATGGTAGATGAATGGTGGCTCTATGGTAGATAAATGGTGGCTCTGTGGTAGATGAATAGTGGATGAATGGTAGGTGAATGGTAGCCCTATGGTAGCCCTATTGTAGATGAATGGTGGCTCTATGGTAGATGAATGGTGGCTCTATGGTAGATGAATGGTGGCTCTATGGTAGATGAATGGCGGCTCTATGGTAGATGAATGGCGACTCTATGGAAGATGAATGGCGACTCTATGGTAGATGAATGATGGCTCTATGGTAGATGAATGGTGGCTCTATGGTAGATGAATGGTGGCTCTATGGTAGATGAATGGTGGCTCTATGGTAGATGAATGGTGGCTCTATGGTAGATGAATGGTGGCTCTATGGTAGATGAATGGTGGCTCTATGGTAGATGAATGGTGGCTCTATGGTAGGAGAATGGTGGCTCTATGGTAGATATGAATGGTGGGTCTATGTTAGATGAAAGGTAGCTCTATGGTAGATGAATGGTGGCTCTACGGTAGATGAATGGTGGCTCTATGGTAGATGAATGGTAGATGAGTGGTGGATGAATGGTAGATGAATGGTAGCCCTATGGTAGATGAATGATGGCTCTATGGTAGATGAATGGTGGCTCTAAGGTAGATGAATGGTAGCACTATGGTAGATGAATGGTGGCTCTATGGTAGATGAATGGTAGATGAGTGGTGGATGAATGGTGGCTCTATGGTAGATGAATGGTGGATAGTGGATGAATGGTAGATGAATGGTAGATGAATGGTGGATAGTGGATGAATGGTAGATGAATGGTAGATGAATGGTAGCCCTATGGTAGATGAATGGTGGCTCTATGGTAGATGAATGGTGGCTCTATGGTAGATGAATGGTGGCTTTATGGTAGATGAATGGTGGCTCTATGGTAGATGAATGGTGGCTCTATGTTAGATGAATGGTGGCTCTAGGGTAGATGAATAGTAGTTGAGTGGTGGATGAATGGTAGATGAATGGTAGCCCTATGGTAGATGAATGATGGCTCTATGGTAGATGAATGGTGGCTCTATGGTAGATGAATGGTGGCTCTATGGTAGATGAATGGTAGATGAGTGGTAGATGAATGGTGGCTCTATGGTAGATGAATGGTGGCTCTATGGTAGATGAATGGTAGATGAGTGGTGGATGAATGGTAGATGAATGGTAGCCTTATGGTAGATGAATGGTGGCTCTATGGTAGATGAATGGTGGCTCTATGGTAGATGAATGGTGGCTCTATGGTAGATGAATGGTGGCTCTATGGTAGATGAATGGTAGATGAGTGGTGGATGAATGGTGGCTCTATGGTAGATGAATGGTGGATAGTGGATGAATGGTAGATGAATGGTAGATGAATGGTGGATAGTGGATGAATGGTAGATGAGTGGTAGATGAATTGTAGCCCTATGGTAGATGAATGGTGGCTCTATGGTAGATGAATGGTGGCTCTATGGTAGATGAATGGTGGCTTTATGGTAGATGAATGGTGGCTCTATGTTAGATGAATGGTGGCTCTAGGGTAGATGAATAGTAGATGAGTGGTGGATGAATGGTAGATGAATGATGGCTCTATGGTAGATGAATGGTGGCTCTATGGTAGATGAATGGTGGCTCTATAATAGATGAATGGTAGATGAGTGGTAGATGAATGGTGTCTCTATGGTAGATGAATGGTGGCACTATGGTAGATGAATGGTAGATGAGTGGTGGATGAATGGTGGCTCTATGGTAGATGAATGGTGGATAGTGGATGAATGGTAGATGAATGGTAGATGAATGGTGGATAGTGGATGAATGGTAGATGAATGGTAGATGAATGGTAGCCCTATGGTAGATGAATGGTGGCTCTATGGTAGATGAATGGTGGCTCTATGGTAGTTGAATGGTGGCTTTATGGTAGATGAATGGTGGCTCTATGGTAGATGAATGGTGGCTCTATGTTAGATGAATGGTGGCTCTAGGGTAGATGAATGGTGGCTCGATGGTAGATGAATAGTAGATGAGTGGTGGATGAATGGTGGCTCTATGGTAGATGAATGGTGGCTCTATGGAATTAAATGGTGGCTCTGTGGTAGATGAATAGTGGATGAATGGTAGGTGAATTGTAGCCCTATGGTAGCCCTATTGTAGATGAATGGTGGCTCTATGGTAGATAAATGGTGGCTCTATGGTAGATGAATGGTGGCTCTATGGTAGATGAATGGCGGCTCTATGGTAGATGAATGGCGACTCTATGGAAGATGAATGGCGACTCTATGGTAGATGAATGATGGCTCTATGGTAGATGAATGGTGGCTCTATGGTAGATGAATGGTGGCTCTATGGTAGATGAATGGTGGCTCTATGGTAGATGAATGGCGGCTCTATGGTAGATGAATGGCGACTCTATGGAAGATGAATGGCGACTCTATGGTAGATGAATGGTAGTTTCATGGTAGATGAAATGTGGCCCTATGATAGATGAATGGTGGCTTTATGGTAGATGAATAGTGGCTCTATGGTAGATGAGTGGTGGATGAATGGTAGATGAATGGCAGCTCTATGGTAGATGAATGTTGGCTCTATGGTAGATGAATGGTGGCTCTATGGTAGATGAATGGTGGCTCTATGGTAGATGAATGGTGGCTCTATGGTAGATGAATGGTAGATGAGTGGTGGATGAATGGTAGATGAATGGTAGCTTCATGGTGGCTCTATGTTAGATGAATGGTGGCTCTATGGTAGATGAATGGTGCCTCTATGGTAGATGAATGGTAGATGAGTGGTGGATGAATGGTAGATGAATGGTAGCCCAATGGTAGATGAATGGTGGCTCTATGGTAGATGAATGGTGGCACTATGGTAGATGAATGGTAGATGAGTGGTGGATGAATGGTGGCTCTATGGTAGATGAATGGTGGATAGTGGATGAATGGTAGATGAATGGTAGATGAATGGTGGATAGTGGATGAATGGTAGATGAATGGTAGATGAATGGTAGCCCTATGGTAGATGAATGGTGGCTCTATGGTAGATGAATGGTGGCTCTATGGTAGTTGAATGGTGGCTTTATGGTAGATGAATGGTGGCTCTATGGTAGATGAATGGTGGCTCTATGTTAGATGAATGGTGGCTCTAGGGTAGATGAATGGTGGCTCGATGGTAGATGAATAGTAGATGAGTGGTGGATGAATGGTGGCTCTATGGTAGATGAATGGTGGCTCTATGGAATTAAATGGTGGCTCTGTGGTAGATGAATAGTGGATGAATGGTAGGTGAATGGTAGCCCTATGGTAGCCCTATTGTAGATGAATGGTGGCTCTATGGTAGATAAACGGTGGCTCTATGGTAGATGAATGGTGGCTCTATGGTAGATGAATGGCGACTCTATGGTAGATGAATGATGGCTCTATGGTAGATGAATGGTGGCTCTATGGTAGATGAATGGTGGCTCTATGGTAGATGAATGGTGGCTCTATGGTAGATGAATGGTGGCTCTATGGTAGATGAATGGTGGCTCTATGGTAGGAGAATTGTGGCTCTATGGTAGATATGTATGGTGGCTCTATGGTAGATGAATGGTGGCTCTATGGTAGATGAATGGTGGCTCTATGGTAGATGAATGGTAGATGAGTGGTGGATGAATGGCGACTCTATGGTAGATGAATGATGGCTCTATGGTAGATGAATGGTGGCTCTATGGTAGATGAATGGTGGCTCTATGGTAGATGAATGGTGGCTCTATGGTAGATGAATGGCGGCTCTATGGTAGATGAATGGCGACTCTATGGAAGATGAATGGCGACTCTATGGTAGATGAATGGTAGTTTCATGGTAGATGAAATGTGGCCCTATGATAGATGAATGGTGGCTTTATGGTAGATGAATAGTGGCTCTATGGTAGATGAGTGGTGGATGAATGGTAGATGAATGGCAGCTCTATGGTAGATGAATGTTGGCTCTATGGTAGATGAATGGTGGCTCTATGGTAGATGAATGGTGGCTCTATGGTAGATGAATGGTGGCTCTATGGTAGATGAATGGTAGATGAGTGGTGGATGAATGGTAGATGAATGGTAGCTTCATGGTGGCTCTATGTTAGATGAATGGTGGCTCTATGGTAGATGAATGGTGCCTCTATGGTAGATGAATGGTAGATGAGTGGTGGATGAATGGTAGATGAATGGTAGCCTAATGGTAGATGAATGGTGGCTCTATGGTAGATGAATGGTGGCTCTATGGTAGGATGAATGGTAGATGAGTGGTGGATGAATGGTAGATGAATGGTAGCCCAATGGTAGATGAATGGTGGCTCTATGGTAGATGAATGGTGGCTCTATGGTAGATGAATGGTGGCTCTATGGTAAATGAATGGTGGCTCTATGGTAGATGAATGGTGGCTCTATGGTAGATGAATGGTGGCTCTATGGTAGATGAATGGTAGCGCTTTGGTAGATGAAAGGTGGCTCTATGGTAGATAAATGGTGGCTCTATGGTAGATGAATGGTGGCTCTATGGTAGATGAATGGTGGCTCTATGGTGGATGAATGGTGGCTCTATGGTAGATGAATGGTGGATAGTTGATAAATGGTAGATGAATGGTAGATGAATGGTGGATAGTGGATGAATGGTAGATGAATGGTAGATGAATGGTAGCCCTAAGGTAGATGAATAGTGGCTCTATGGTAGATGAATGGTGGCTCTATGGTAGATGAATGGTGGCTTTATGGTAGATGAATGGTGGCTCTATGGTAGATGAATGGTGGCTCTATGTTAGATGAATGGTGGCTCTAGGGAAGATGAATGGTGGCTCGATGGTAGATGAATGGTAGATGAGTGGTGGATGAATGGTGGCTCTATAATAGATGAATGGTGGCTCTATGGTAGATAAATGGTGGCTTTGTGGTAGATGAATAGTGGATGAATGGTAGATGAATGGTAGCCCTATGGTAGCCCTATGGTAGATGAATGGTGGCTCTATGGTAGATGAATGGTGGCTCTATGGTAGATGAATGGTGGCTTTATGGTAGATGAATGGTGGCTCTATGGTAGATGAATGGTGGCTCTATGTTAGATGAATGGTGGCTCTAGGGTAGATGAATGGTGGCTCGATGGTAGATGAATAGTAGATGAGTGGTGGATGAATGGTGGCTCTATGGTAGATGAATGGTGGCTCTATGGTAGATAAATGGTGGCTCTGTGGTAGATGAATAGTGGATGAATGGTAGGTGAATGGTAGCCCTATGGTAGCCCTATTGTAGATGAATGGTGGCTCTATGGTAGATGAATGGTGGCTCTATGGTAGATGAATGGTGGCTCTATGGTAGATGAATGGCGGCTCTATGGTAGATGAATGGCGACTCTATGGAAGATGAATGGCGACTCTATGGTAGATGAATGATGGCTCTATGGTAGATGAATGGTGGCTCTATGGTAGATGAATGGTGGCTCTATGGTAGATGAATGGTGGCTCTATGGTAGATGAATGGTGGCTCTATGGTAGATGAATGGTGGCTCTATGGTAGATGAATGGTGGCTCAATGGTAGATGAATGGTGGCTCTATGGTAGGAGAATGGTGGCTCTATGGTAGATATGAATGGTGGGTCTATGTTAGATGAAAGGTAGCTCTATGGTAGATGAATGGTGGCTCTACGGTAGATGAATGGTGGCTCTATGGTAGATGAATGGTAGATGAGTGGTGGATGAATGGTAGATGAATGGTAGCCCTATGGTAGATGAATGATGGCTCTATGGTAGATGAATGGTGGCTCTAAGGTAGATGAATGGTAGCACTATGGTAGATGAATGGTGGCTCTATGGTAGATGAATGGTAGATGAGTGGTGGATGAATGGTGGCTCTATGGTAGATGAATGGTGGATAGTGGATGAATGGTAGATGAATGGTAGATGAATGGTGGATAGTGGATGAATGGTAGATGAATGGTAGATGAATGGTAGCCCTATGGTAGATGAATGGTGGCTCTATGGTAGATGAATGGTGGCTCTATGGTAGATGAATGGTGGCTTTATGGTAGATGAATGGTGGCTCTATGGTAGATGAATGGTGGCTCTATGTTAGATGAATGGTGGCTCTAGGGTAGATGAATAGTAGTTGAGTGGTGGATGAATGGTAGATGAATGGTAGCCCTATGGTAGATGAATGATGGCTCTATGGTAGATGAATGGTGGCTCTATGGTAGATGAATGGTGGCTCTATGGTAGATGAATGGTAGATGAGTGGTAGATGAATGGTGGCTCTATGGTAGATGAATGGTGGCTCTATGGTAGATGAATGGTGGATAGTGGATGAATGGTAGATGAATGGTAGATGAATGGTGGATAGTGGATGAATGGTAGATGAATGGTAGATGAATGGTAGCCCTATGGTAGATGAATGGTGGCTCTATGGTAGATGAATGGTGGCTCTATGGTAGTTGAATGGTGGCTTTATGGTAGATGAATGGTGGCTCTATGGTAGATGAATGGTGGCTCTATGTTAGATGAATGGTGGCTCTAGGGTAGATGAATGGTGGCTCGATGGTAGATGAATAGTAGATGAGTGGTGGATGAATGGTGGCTCTATGGTAGATGAATGGTGGCTCTATGGAATTAAATGGTGGCTCTGTGGTAGATGAATAGTGGATGAATGGTAGGTGAATTGTAGCCCTATGGTAGCCCTATTGTAGATGAATGGTGGCTCTATGGTAGATAAATGGTGGCTCTATGGTAGATGAATGGTGGCTCTATGGTAGATGAATGGCGGCTCTATGGTAGATGAATGGCGACTCTATGGAAGATGAATGGCGACTCTATGGTAGATGAATGATGGCTCTATGGTAGATGAATGGTGGCTCTATGGTAGATGAATGGTGGCTCTATGGTAGATGAATGGTGGCTCTATGGTAGATGAATGGCGGCTCTATGGTAGATGAATGGCGACTCTATGGAAGATGAATGGCGACTCTATGGTAGATGAATGGTAGTTTCATGGTAGATGAAATGTGGCCCTATGATAGATGAATGGTGGCTTTATGGTAGATGAATAGTGGCTCTATGGTAGATGAGTGGTGGATGAATGGTAGATGAATGGCAGCTCTATGGTAGATGAATGTTGGCTCTATGGTAGATGAATGGTGGCTCTATGGTAGATGAATGGTGGCTCTATGGTAGATGAATGGTGGCTCTATGGTAGATGAATGGTAGATGAGTGGTGGATGAATGGTAGATGAATGGTAGCTTCATGGTGGCTCTATGTTAGATGAATGGTGGCTCTATGGTAGATGAATGGTGCCTCTATGGTAGATGAATGGTAGATGAGTGGTGGATGAATGGTAGATGAATGGTAGCCCAATGGTAGATGAATGGTGGCTCTATGGTAGATGAATGGTGGCACTATGGTAGATGAATGGTAGATGAGTGGTGGATGAATGGTGGCTCTATGGTAGATGAATGGTGGATAGTGGATGAATGGTAGATGAATGGTAGATGAATGGTGGATAGTGGATGAATGGTAGATGAATGGTAGATGAATGGTAGCCCTATGGTAGATGAATGGTGGCTCTATGGTAGATGAATGGTGGCTCTATGGTAGTTGAATGGTGGCTTTATGGTAGATGAATGGTGGCTCTATGGTAGATGAATGGTGGCTCTATGTTAGATGAATGGTGGCTCTAGGGTAGATGAATGGTGGCTCGATGGTAGATGAATAGTAGATGAGTGGTGGATGAATGGTGGCTCTATGGTAGATGAATGGTGGCTCTATGGAATTAAATGGTGGCTCTGTGGTAGATGAATAGTGGATGAATGGTAGGTGAATGGTAGCCCTATGGTAGCCCTATTGTAGATGAATGGTGGCTCTATGGTAGATAAACGGTGGCTCTATGGTAGATGAATGGTGGCTCTATGGTAGATGAATGGCGACTCTATGGTAGATGAATGATGGCTCTATGGTAGATGAATGGTGGCTCTATGGTAGATGAATGGTGGCTCTATGGTAGATGAATGGTGGCTCTATGGTAGATGAATGGTGGCTCTATGGTAGATGAATGGTGGCTCTATGGTAGGAGAATTGTGGCTCTATGGTAGATATGTATGGTGGCTCTATGGTAGATGAATGGTGGCTCTATGGTAGATGAATGGTGGCTCTATGGTAGATGAATGGTAGATGAGTGGTGGATGAATGGCGACTCTATGGTAGATGAATGATGGCTCTATGGTAGATGAATGGTGGCTCTATGGTAGATGAATGGTGGCTCTATGGTAGATGAATGGTGGCTCTATGGTAGATGAATGGCGGCTCTATGGTAGATGAATGGCGACTCTATGGAAGATGAATGGCGACTCTATGGTAGATGAATGGTAGTTTCATGGTAGATGAAATGTGGCCCTATGATAGATGAATGGTGGCTTTATGGTAGATGAATAGTGGCTCTATGGTAGATGAGTGGTGGATGAATGGTAGATGAATGGCAGCTCTATGGTAGATGAATGTTGGCTCTATGGTAGATGAATGGTGGCTCTATGGTAGATGAATGGTGGCTCTATGGTAGATGAATGGTGGCTCTATGGTAGATGAATGGTAGATGAGTGGTGGATGAATGGTAGATGAATGGTAGCTTCATGGTGGCTCTATGTTAGATGAATGGTGGCTCTATGGTAGATGAATGGTGCCTCTATGGTAGATGAATGGTAGATGAGTGGTGGATGAATGGTAGATGAATGGTAGCCTAATGGTAGATGAATGGTGGCTCTATGGTAGATGAATGGTGGCTCTATGGTAGGATGAATGGTAGATGAGTGGTGGATGAATGGTAGATGAATGGTAGCCCAATGGTAGATGAATGGTGGCTCTATGGTAGATGAATGGTGGCTCTATGGTAGATGAATGGTGGCTCTATGGTAAATGAATGGTGGCTCTATGGTAGATGAATGGTGGCTCTATGGTAGATGAATGGTGGCTCTATGGTAGATGAATGGTAGCGCTTTGGTAGATGAAAGGTGGCTCTATGGTAGATAAATGGTGGCTCTATGGTAGATGAATGGTGGCTCTATGGTAGATGAATGGTGGCTCTATGGTGGATGAATGGTGGCTCTATGGTAGATGAATGGTGGATAGTTGATAAATGGTAGATGAATGGTAGATGAATGGTGGATAGTGGATGAATGGTAGATGAATGGTAGATGAATGGTAGCCCTAAGGTAGATGAATAGTGGCTCTATGGTAGATGAATGGTGGCTCTATGGTAGATGAATGGTGGCTTTATGGTAGATGAATGGTGGCTCTATGGTAGATGAATGGTGGCTCTATGTTAGATGAATGGTGGCTCTAGGGAAGATGAATGGTGGCTCGATGGTAGATGAATGGTAGATGAGTGGTGGATGAATGGTGGCTCTATAATAGATGAATGGTGGCTCTATGGTAGATAAATGGTGGCTTTGTGGTAGATGAATAGTGGATGAATGGTAGATGAATGGTAGCCCTATGGTAGCCCTATGGTAGATGAATGGTGGCTCTATGGTAGATGAATGGTGGCTCTATGGTAGATGAATGGTGGCTTTATGGTAGATGAATGGTGGCTCTATGGTAGATGAATGGTGGCTCTATGTTAGATGAATGGTGGCTCTAGGGTAGATGAATGGTGGCTCGATGGTAGATGAATAGTAGATGAGTGGTGGATGAATGGTGGCTCTATGGTAGATGAATGGTGGCTCTATGGTAGATAAATGGTGGCTCTGTGGTAGATGAATAGTGGATGAATGGTAGGTGAATGGTAGCCCTATGGTAGCCCTATTGTAGATGAATGGTGGCTCTATGGTAGATGAATGGTGGCTCTATGGTAGATGAATGGTGGCTCTATGGTAGATGAATGGCGGCTCTATGGTAGATGAATGGCGACTCTATGGAAGATGAATGGCGACTCTATGGTAGATGAATGATGGCTCTATGGTAGATGAATGGTGGCTCTATGGTAGATGAATGGTGGCTCTATGGTAGATGAATGGTGGCTCTATGGTAGATGAATGGTGGCTCTATGGTAGATGAATGGTGGCTCTATGGTAGATGAATGGTGGCTCAATGGTAGATGAATGGTGGCTCTATGGTAGGAGAATGGTGGCTCTATGGTAGATATGAATGGTGGGTCTATGTTAGATGAAAGGTAGCTCTATGGTAGATGAATGGTGGCTCTACGGTAGATGAATGGTGGCTCTATGGTAGATGAATGGTAGATGAGTGGTGGATGAATGGTAGATGAATGGTAGCCCTATGGTAGATGAATGATGGCTCTATGGTAGATGAATGGTGGCTCTAAGGTAGATGAATGGTAGCACTATGGTAGATGAATGGTGGCTCTATGGTAGATGAATGGTAGATGAGTGGTGGATGAATGGTGGCTCTATGGTAGATGAATGGTGGATAGTGGATGAATGGTAGATGAATGGTAGATGAATGGTGGATAGTGGATGAATGGTAGATGAATGGTAGATGAATGGTAGCCCTATGGTAGATGAATGGTGGCTCTATGGTAGATGAATGGTGGCTCTATGGTAGATGAATGGTGGCTTTATGGTAGATGAATGGTGGCTCTATGGTAGATGAATGGTGGCTCTATGTTAGATGAATGGTGGCTCTAGGGTAGATGAATAGTAGTTGAGTGGTGGATGAATGGTAGATGAATGGTAGCCCTATGGTAGATGAATGATGGCTCTATGGTAGATGAATGGTGGCTCTATGGTAGATGAATGGTGGCTCTATGGTAGATGAATGGTAGATGAGTGGTAGATGAATGGTGGCTCTATGGTAGATGAATGGTGGCTCTATGGTAGATGAATGGTAGATGAGTGGTGGATGAATGGTAGATGAATGGTAGCCTTATGGTAGATGAATGGTGGCTCTATGGTAGATGAATGGTGGCTCTATGGTAGATGAATGGTGGCTCTATGGTAGATGAATGGTGGCTCTATGGTAGATGAATGGTAGATGAGTGGTGGATGAATGGTGGCTCTATGGTAGATGAATGGTGGATAGTGGATGAATGGTAGATGAATGGTAGATGAATGGTGGATAGTGGATGAATGGTAGATGAATGGTAGATGAATTGTAGCCCTTCGGTAGATGAATGGTGGCTCTATCGTAGATGAATGGTGGCTCTATGGTAGATGAATGGTGGCTTTATGGTAGATGAATGGTGGCTCTATGTTAGATGAATGGTGGCTCTAGGGTAGATGAATAGTAGATGAGTGGTGGATGAATGGTAGATGAATGATGGCTCTATGGTAGATGAATGGTGGCTCTATGGTAGATGAATGGTGGCTCTATAATAGATGAATGGTAGATGAGTGGTAGATGAATGGTGTCTCTATGGTAGATGAATGGTGGCACTATGGTAGATGAATGGTAGATGAGTGGTGGATGAATGGTGGCTCTATGGTAGATGAATGGTGGATAGTGGATGAATGGTAGATGAATGGTAGATGAATGGTGGATAGTGGATGAATGGTAGATGAATGGTAGATGAATGGTAGCCCTATGGTAGATGAATGGTGGCTCTATGGTAGATGAATGGTGGCTCTATGGTAGTTGAATGGTGGCTTTATGGTAGATGAATGGTGGCTCTATGGTAGATGAATGGTGGCTCTATGTTAGATGAATGGTGGCTCTAGGGTAGATGAATGGTGGCTCGATGGTAGATGAATAGTAGATGAGTGGTGGATGAATGGTGGCTCTATGGTAGATGAATGGTGGCTCTATGGAATTAAATGGTGGCTCTGTGGTAGATAAATAGTGGATGAATGGTAGGTGAATTGTAGCCCTATGGTAGCCCTATTGTAGATGAATGGTGGCTCTATGGTAGATAAATGGTGGCTCTATGGTAGATGAATGGTGGCTCTATGGTAGATGAATGGCGGCTCTATGGTAGATGAATGGCGACTCTATGGAAGATGAATGGCGACTCTATGGTAGATGAATGATGGCTCTATGGTAGATGAATGGTGGCTCTATGGTAGATGAATGGTGGCTCTATGGTAGATGAATGGTGGCTCTATGGTAGATGAATGGCGGCTCTATGGTAGATGAATGGCGACTCTATGGAAGATGAATGGCGACTCTATGGTAGATGAATGGTAGTTTCATGGTAGATGAAATGTGGCCCTATGATAGATGAATGGTGGCTTTATGGTAGATGAATAGTGGCTCTATGGTAGATGAGTGGTGGATGAATGGTAGATGAATGGCAGCTCTATGGTAGATGAATGTTGGCTCTATGGTAGATGAATGGTGGCTCTATGGTAGATGAATGGTGGCTCTATGGTAGATGAATGGTGGCTCTATGGTAGATGAATGGTAGATGAGTGGTGGATGAATGGTAGATGAATGGTAGCTTCATGGTGGCTCTATGTTAGATGAATGGTGGCTCTATGGTAGATGAATGGTGCCTCTATGGTAGATGAATGGTAGATGAGTGGTGGATGAATGGTAGATGAATGGTAGCCCAATGGTAGATGAATGGTGGCTCTATGGTAGATGAATGGTGGCTCTATGGTAGGATGAATGGTAGATGAGTGGTGGATGAATGGTAGATGAATGGTAGCCCAATGGTAGATGAATGGTGGCTCTATGGTAGATGAATGGTGGCTCTATGGTAGATGAATGGTGGCTCTATGGTAAATGAATGGTGGCTCTATGGTAGATGAATGGTGGCTCTATGGTAAATGAATGGTGGCTCTATAGTAGATGAATGGTAGATGAGTAGTGGATGAATGGTGGCTCTATGGTAGATAAATGGCGGCTCTATGGTAGATGAATGGTGGCTCTATGGTAGATGAATGGTGGCTTTATGGTAGATGAATGGTGGCTCTATGGTAGATGAATGGTGGCTCTATGGTAGATGAATGGTGGCTCTATGGTAGATGAATGGTAGATGAGTGGTTGATGAATGGTAGATGAATGGTAGCCTCATGGTAGATGAATGGTGGCTCTATAGTAGATGAATGGTGGCTCTATGGTAGATGATTGGTGGCTCTATGGTAGATGAATGGTGGCTCTATGGTAGATGAATGGTAGATGAGTGGTGGATGAATGGTGGTTCTATGGTAGATGAATGGCGGCTTTATGGTAGATGAATGGTGGCTCTATGGTAGATGAATGGTAGATGAGTGGTTGATGAATGGTAGATGAATGGTAGCCTTATGGTAGATGAATGGTGGCTCTGTGGTAGATGAATGGTGGCTCTATGGTAGATGAATGGTGGCTCTAAGGTAGACGAATGGTAGATGAGTGGTGGATGAATGGTAGATGAATGCTAGCCCTATGGTAGATGAATGGTTGCTCTATGGTTGATGAATGGTGGCTCTATGGTAGATGAATGGTGGCTCTATGGTAGATGAATGGTGGCTCTATGGTAGATGAATGGTGGCTCTATGGTAGATGAATGGTAGCGCTTTGGTAGATGAAAGGTGGCTCTATGGTAGATAAATGGTGGCTCTATGGTAGATGAATGGTGGCTCTATGGTAGATGAATGGTGGCTCTATGGTGGATGAATGGTGGCTCTATGGTAGATGAATGGCGGCTCTATGGTAGGAGAATGGTGGCACTATGGTAGATGAATGGTAGATGAGTGGTGGATGAATGGTGGCTCTATGGTAGATGAATGGTGGATAGTGGATGAATGGTAGATGAATGGTAGATGAATGGTGGACAGTGGATGAATGGTAGATGAATGGTAGATGAATGGTAGCCCTATGGTAGATGAATGGTGGCTCTATGGTAGATGAATGGTGGCTCTATGGTAGATGAATGGTGGCTTTATGGTAGATGAATGGTGGCTCTATGGTAGATGAATGGTGGCTCTATGGTAGATGAATGGTAGCGCTTTGGTAGATGAAAGGTGGCTCTATGGTAGATAAATGGTGGCTCTATGGTAGATGAATGGTGGCTCTATGGTAGATGAATGGTGGCTCTATGGTGGATGAATGGTGGCTCTATGGTAGATGAATGGTGGCTCTATGGTAGGAGAATGGTGGCTCTATGGTAGATATGAATGGTGGCTCTATGTTAGATGAAAGGTAGCTCTATGGTAGATGAATGGTGGCTCTACGTTAGATAAATGGTGGCTCTATGGTAGATGAATAGTAGATGAGTGGTGGATGAATGGTAGATGAATGGTAGCCCTATGGTAGATGAATGATGGCTCTATGGTAGATGAATGGTGGCTCTATGGTAGATGAATGGTGGCTCTATGGTAGATGAATAGTAGATGAGTGGTGGATGAATGGTAGATGAATGGTAGCCCTATGGTAGATGAATGATGGCTCTATGGTAGATGAATGGTGGCTCTATGGTAGATGAATGGTGGCTCTATGGTAGATGAATGGTAGATGAGTGGTAGATGAATGGTGGCTCAACGGTAGATAAATGTGGCTCTATGGTAGATGAATAGTAGATGAGTGGTGGATGAATGGTAGATGAATGGTAGCCCTATGGTAGATGAATGATGGCTCTATGGTAGATGAATGGTGGCTCTATGGTAGATGAATGGTGGCTCTATGGTAGATGAATGGTAGATGAGTGGTAGATGAATGGTGGCTCTATGGTAGATGAATGGTAGATGAGTGGTGGATGAATGGTGGTTCTATGGTAGATGAATGGCGGCTTTATGGTAGATGAATGGTGGCTCTATGGTAGATGAATGGTAGATGAGTGGTTGATGAATGGTAGATGAATGGTAGCCTTATGGTAGATGAATGGTGGCTCTATGGTAGATGAATGGTGGCTCTATGGTAGATGAATGGTGGCTCTAAGGTAGACGAATGGTAGATGAGTGGTGGATGAATGGTAGATGAATGCTAGCCCTATGGTAGATGAATGGTGGCTCTATGGTTGATGAATGGTGGCTCTATGGTAGATGAATGGTGGCTCTATGGTAGATGAATGGTGGCTCTATGGTAGATGAATGGTGGCTCTATGGTAGATGAATGGTAGCGCTTTGGTAGATGAAAGGTGGCTCTATGGTAGATAAATGGTGGCTCTATGGTAGATGAATGGTGGCTCTATGGTAGATGAATGGTGGCTCTATGGTGGATGAATGGTGGCTCTATGGTAGATGAATGGCGGCTCTATGGTAGGAGAATGGTGGCTCTATGGTAGATATGAATGGTGGCTCTATGTTAGATGAAAGGTAGCTCTATGGTAGATGAATGGTGGCTCTACGGTAGATAAATGGTGGCTCTATGGTAGATGAATAGTAGATGAGTGGTGGATGAATGGTAGATGAATGGTAGCCCTATGGTAGATGATTGGTGGCTCTATGGTAGATGAATGGTGGCTCTATGGTAGATGAATGGTAGATGAGTGGTGGATGAATGGTGGTTCTATGGTAGATGAATGGCGGCTCTATGGTAGATGAATGGTGGCTCTATGGTAGATGAATGGTAGATGAGTGGTTGATGAATGGTAGATGAATGGTAGCCTTATGGTAGATGAATGGTGGCTCTATAGAAGATGAATAGTGGCTCTATGGTAGATGATTGGCGGCTCTATGGTAGATGAATGTTGGCTCTATGGTAGATGAATGGTAGATGAGTGGTGGATGAATGGTGGTTCTATGGTAGATGAATGGCGGCTCTATGGTAGATGAATGGTGGCTCTATGGTATATGAATGGTGGCTCTATGGTAGATGAATGGTGGCTCTATGGTAGATGAATGATAGATGAGTGGTTGATGAATGGTAGATGAAAGGTAGCCTTATGGTAGATGAATGGTGGCTCTATAGTAGATGAATGGTGGCTCTATGGTAGATGAATGGTGGCTCTATGGTAGATGAATGGTGGCTCTAAGGTAGATGAATGGTAGATGAGTGGTGGATGAATGGTAGATGAATGGTAGCCCTATGGTAGATGAATGGTGGCTCTATGGTTGATGAATGGTGGCTCTATGGTAGATGAATGGTGGCTCTATGGTAGATGAATGGTGGCTCTATGGTAGATGAATGGTGGCTCTATGGTAGATGAATGGTAGCGCTTTGGTAGATGAAAGGTGGCTCTATGGTAGATAAATGGTGGCTCTATGGTAGATGAATGGTGGCTCTATGGTAGATGAATGGTGGCTCTATAGTAGATGAATGGTGGCTCTATGGTAGATGATTGGTGGCTCTATGGTAGATGAATGGTGGCTCTATGGTAGATGAATGGTAGATGAGTGGTGGATGAATGGTGGTTCTATGGTAGATGAATGGCGGCTTTATGGTAGATGAATGGTGGCTCTATGGTAGATGAATGGTAGATGAGTGGTTGATGAATGGTAGATGAATGGTAGCCTTATGGTAGATGAATGGTGGCTCTATGGTAGATGAATGGTGGCTCTATGGTAGATGAATGGTGGCTCTAAGGTAGACGAATGGTAGATGAGTGGTGGATGAATGGTAGATGAATGCTAGCCCTATGGTAGATGAATGGTGGCTCTATGGTTGATGAATGGTGGCTCTATGGTAGATGAATGGTGGCTCTATGGTAGATGAATGGTGGCTCTATGGTAGATGAATGGTGGCTCTATGGTAGATGAATGGTAGCGCTTTGGTAGATGAAAGGTGGCTCTATGGTAGATAAATGGTGGCTCTATGGTAGATGAATGGTGGCTCTATGGTAGATGAATGGTGGCTCTATGGTGGATGAATGGTGGCTCTATGGTAGATGAATGGCGGCTCTATGGTAGATGAATGGTGGCTCTATGGTATATGAATGGTGGCTCTATGGTAGATGAATGGTGGCTCTATGGTAGATGAATGATAGATGAGTGGTTGATGAATGGTAGATGAAAGGTAGCCTTATGGTAGATGAATGGTGGCTCTATAGTAGATGAATGGTGGCTCTATGGTAGATGAATGGTGGCTCTATGGTAGATGAATGGTGGCTCTAAGGTAGATGAATGGTAGATGAGTGGTGGATGAATGGTAGATGAATGGTAGCCCTATGGTAGATGAATGGTGGCTCTATGGTTGATGAATGGTGGCTCTATGGTAGATGAATGGTGGCTCTATGGTAGATGAATGGTGGCTCTATGGTAGATGAATGGTGGCTCTATGGTAGATGAATGGTAGCGCTTTGGTAGATGAAAGGTGGCTCTATGGTAGATAAATGGTGGCTCTATGGTAGATGAATGGTGGCTCTATGGTAGATGAATGGTGGCTCTATAGTAGATGAATGGTGGCTCTATGGTAGATGATTGGTGGCTCTATGGTAGATGAATGGTGGCTCTATGGTAGATGAATGGTAGATGAGTGGTGGATGAATGGTGGTTCTATGGTAGATGAATGGCGGCTTTATGGTAGATGAATGGTGGCTCTATGGTAGATGAATGGTAGATGAGTGGTTGATGAATGGTAGATGAATGGTAGCCTTATGGTAGATGAATGGTGGCTCTATGGTAGATGAATGGTGGCTCTATGGTAGATGAATGGTGGCTCTAAGGTAGACGAATGGTAGATGAGTGGTGGATGAATGGTAGATGAATGCTAGCCCTATGGTAGATGAATGGTGGCTCTATGGTTGATGAATGGTGGCTCTATGGTAGATGAATGGTGGCTCTATGGTAGATGAATGGTGGCTCTATGGTAGATGAATGGTGGCTCTATGGTAGATGAATGGTAGCGCTTTGGTAGATGAAAGGTGGCTCTATGGTAGATAAATGGTGGCTCTATGGTAGATGAATGGTGGCTCTATGGTAGATGAATGGTGGCTCTATGGTGGATGAATGGTGGCTCTATGGTAGATGAATGGCGGCTCTATGGTAGGAGAATGGTGGCTCTATGGTAGATATGAATGGTGGCTCTATGTTAGATGAAAGGTAGCTCTATGGTAGATGAATGGTGGCTCTACGGTAGATAAATGGTGGCTCTATGGTAGATGAATAGTAGATGAGTGGTGGATGAATGGTAGATGAATGGTAGCCCTATGGTAGATGAATGGTGGCTCTATAGTAGATGAATGGTGGCTCTATGGTAGATGATTGGTGGCTCTATGGTAGATGAATGGTGGCTCTATGGTAGATGAATGGTAGATGAGTGGTGGATGAATGGTGGTTCTATGGTAGATGAATGGCGGCTCTATGGTAGATGAATGGTGGCTCTATGGTAGATGAATGGTAGATGAGTGGTTGATGAATGGTAGATGAATGGTAGCCTTATGGTAGATGAATGGTGGCTCTATAGAAGATGAATGGTGGCTCTATGGTAGATGATTGGCGGCTCTATGGTAGATGAATGTTGGCTCTATGGTAGATGAATGGTAGATGAGTGGTGGATGAATGGTGGTTCTATGGTAGATGAATGGCGGCTCTATGGTAGATGAATGGTGGCTCTATGGTATATGAATGGTGGCTCTATGGTAGATGAATGGTGGCTCTATGGTAGATGAATGATAGATGAGTGGTTGATGAATGGTAGATGAAAGGTAGCCTTATGGTAGATGAATGGTGGCTCTATAGTAGATGAATGGTGGCTCTATGGTAGATGAATGGTGGCTCTATGGTAGATGAATGGTGGCTCTAAGGTAGATGAATGGTAGATGAGTGGTGGATGAATGGTAGATGAATGGTAGCCCTATGGTAGATGAATGGTGGCTCTATGGTTGATGAATGGTGGCTCTATGGTAGATGAATGGTGGCTCTATGGTAGATGAATGGTGGCTCTATGGTAGATGAATGGTGGCTCTATGGTAGATGAATGGTAGCGCTTTGGTAGATGAAAGGTGGCTCTATGGTAGATAAATGGTGGCTCTATGGTAGATGAATGGTGGCTCTATGGTAGATGAATGGTGGCTCTATGGTGGATGAATGGTGGCTCTATGGTAGATGAATGGTGGCTCTATGGTAGGAGAATGGTGGCTCTATGGTAGATATGAATGGTGGCTCTATGTTAGATGAAAGGTAGCTCTATGGTAGATGAATGGTGGCTCTACGGTAGATAAATGGTGGCTCTATGGTAGATGAATAGTAGATGAGTGGTGGATGAATGGTAGATGAATGGTAGCCCTATGGTAGATGAATGATGGCTCTATGGTAGATGAATGGTGGCTCTATGGTAGATGAATGGTGGCTCTATGGTAGATGAATAGTAGATGAGTGGTGGATGAATGGTAGATGAATGGTAGCCCTATGGTAGATGAATGATGGCTCTATGGTAGATGAATGGTGGCTCTATGGTAGATGAATGGTGGCTCTATGGTAGATGAATGGTAGATGAGTGGTAGATGAATGGTGGCTCTACGGTAGATAAATGGTGGCTCTATGGTAGATGAATAGTAGATGAGTGGTGGATGAATGGTAGATGAATGGCAGCCCTATGGTAGATGAATGATGGCTCTATGGTAGATGAATGGTGGCTCTATGGTAGATGAATGGTGGCTCTATGGTAGATGAATGGTAGATGAGTGGTAGATGAATGGTGGCTCTATGGTAGATGAATGGTGGCTCTATGGTAGATGAATGGTAGATGAGTGGTGGATGAATGGTGGCTCTATTGTAGATGAATGGTGGATAGTTGATAAATGGTAGATGAATGGTAGATGAATGGTGGATAGTGGATGAATGGTAGATGAATGGTAGATGAATGGTAGCCCTAAGGTAGATGAATGGTGGCTCTATGGTAGATGAATGGTGGCTCTATGGTAGATGAATGGTGGCTCTATGGTAGATGAATGGTGGCTCTATGGTAGATGAATGGTAGCGCTTTGGTAGATGAAAGGTGGCTCTATGGTAGATAAATGGTGGCTCTATGGTAGATGAATGGTGGCTCTATGGTAGATGAATGGTGGCTCTATAGTAGATGAATGGTGGCTCTATGGTAGATGATTGGTGGCTCTATGGTAGATGAATGGTGGCTCTATGGTAGATGAATGGTAGATGAGTGGTGGATGAATGGTGGTTCTATGGTAGATGAATGGCGGCTTTATGGTAGATGAATGGTGGCTCTATGGTAGATGAATGGTAGATGAGTGGTTGATGAATGGTAGATGAATGGTAGCCTTATGGTAGATGAATGGTGGCTCTATGGTAGATGAATGGTGGCTCTATGGTAGATGAATGGTGGCTCTAAGGTAGACGAATGGTAGATGAGTGGTGGATGAATGGTAGATGAATGCTAGCCCTATGGTAGATGAATGGTGGCTCTATGGTTGATGAATGGTGGCTCTATGGTAGATGAATGGTGGCTCTATGGTAGATGAATGGTGGCTCTATGGTAGATGAATGGTGGCTCTATGGTAGATGAATGGTAGCGCTTTGGTAGATGAAAGGTGGCTCTATGGTAGATAAATGGTGGCTCTATGGTAGATGAATGGTGGCTCTATGGTAGATGAATGGTGGCTCTATGGTGGATGAATGGTGGCTCTATGGTAGATGAATGGCGGCTCTATGGTAGGAGAATGGTGGCTCTATGGTAGATATGAATGGTGGCTCTATGTTAGATGAAAGGTAGCTCTATGGTAGATGAATGGTGGCTCTACGGTAGATAAATGGTGGCTCTATGGTAGATGAATAGTAGATGAGTGGTGGATGAATGGTAGATGAATGGTAGCCCTATGGTAGATGAATGGTGGCTCTATAGTAGATGAATGGTGGCTCTATGGTAGATGATTGGTGGCTCTATGGTAGATGAATGGTGGCTCTATGGTAGATGAATGGTAGATGAGTGGTGGATGAATGGTGGTTCTATGGTAGATGAATGGCGGCTCTATGGTAGATGAATGGTGGCTCTATGGTAGATGAATGGTAGATGAGTGGTTGATGAATGGTAGATGAATGGTAGCCTTATGGTAGATGAATGGTGGCTCTATAGAAGATGAATGGTGGCTCTATGGTAGATGATTGGCGGCTCTATGGTAGATGAATGTTGGCTCTATGGTAGATGAATGGTAGATGAGTGGTGGATGAATGGTGGTTCTATGGTAGATGAATGGCGGCTCTATGGTAGATGAATGGTGGCTCTATGGTATATGAATGGTGGCTCTATGGTAGATGAATGGTGGCTCTATGGTAGATGAATGATAGATGAGTGGTTGATGAATGGTAGATGAAAGGTAGCCTTATGGTAGATGAATGGTGGCTCTATAGTAGATGAATGGTGGCTCTATGGTAGATGAATGGTGGCTCTATGGTAGATGAATGGTGGCTCTAAGGTAGATGAATGGTAGATGAGTGGTGGATGAATGGTAGATGAATGGTAGCCCTATGGTAGATGAATGGTGGCTCTATGGTTGATGAATGGTGGCTCTATGGTAGATGAATGGTGGCTCTATGGTAGATGAATGGTGGCTCTATGGTAGATGAATGGTGGCTCTATGGTAGATGAATGGTAGCGCTTTGGTAGATGAAAGGTGGCTCTATGGTAGATAAATGGTGGCTCTATGGTAGATGAATGGTGGCTCTATGGTAGATGAATGGTGGCTCTATGGTGGATGAATGGTGGCTCTATGGTAGATGAATGGTGGCTCTATGGTAGGAGAATGGTGGCTCTATGGTAGATATGAATGGTGGCTCTATGTTAGATGAAAGGTAGCTCTATGGTAGATGAATGGTGGCTCTACGGTAGATAAATGGTGGCTCTATGGTAGATGAATAGTAGATGAGTGGTGGATGAATGGTAGATGAATGGTAGCCCTATGGTAGATGAATGATGGCTCTATGGTAGATGAATGGTGGCTCTATGGTAGATGAATGGTGGCTCTATGGTAGATGAATAGTAGATGAGTGGTGGATGAATGGTAGATGAATGGTAGCCCTATGGTAGATGAATGATGGCTCTATGGTAGATGAATGGTGGCTCTATGGTAGATGAATGGTGGCTCTATGGTAGATGAATGGTAGATGAGTGGTAGATGAATGGTGGCTCTACGGTAGATAAATGGTGGCTCTATGGTAGATGAATAGTAGATGAGTGGTGGATGAATGGTAGATGAATGGCAGCCCTATGGTAGATGAATGATGGCTCTATGGTAGATGAATGGTGGCTCTATGGTAGATGAATGGTGGCTCTATGGTAGATGAATGGTAGATGAGTGGTAGATGAATGGTGGCTCTATGGTAGATGAATGGTGGCTCTATGGTAGATGAATGGTAGATGAGTGGTGGATGAATGGTGGCTCTATTGTAGATGAATGGTGGATAGTTGATAAATGGTAGATGAATGGTAGATGAATGGTGGATAGTGGATGAATGGTAGATGAATGGTAGATGAATGGTAGCCCTAAGGTAGATGAATGGTGGCTCTATGGTAGATGAATGGTGGCTCTATGGTAGATGAATGGTGGCTTTATGGTAGATGAATGGTGGCTCTATGGTAGATGAATGGTGGCTCTATGTTAGATGAATGGTGGCTCTAGGGAAGATGAATGGTGGCTCGATGGTAGATGAATGGTAGATGAGTGGTGGATGAATGGTGGCTCTATAATAGATGAATGGTGGCTCTATGGTAGATAAATGGTGGCTTTGTGGTAGATGAATAGTGGATGAATGGTAGATGAATGGTAGCCCTATGGTAGCCCTATGGTAGATGAATGGTGGCTCTATGGTAGATGAATGGTGGCTCTATGGTAGATGAATGGCGGCTCTATGGAAGATGAATGGCGACTCTATGGTAGATGAATGGTGGCTTTATGGTAGATGAATGGTGGCTCTATGGTAGATGAATGGTGGCTCTATGTTAGATGAATGGTGGCTCTAGGGTAGATGAATGGTGGCTCGATGGTAGATGAATAGTAGATGAGTGGTGGATGAATGGTGGCTCTATGGTAGATGAATGGTGGCTCTATGGTAGATAAATGGTGGCTCTGTGGTAGATGAATAGTGGATGAATGGTAGGTGAATGGTAGCCCTATGGTAGCCCTATTGTAGATGAATGGTGGCTCTATGGTAGATGAATGGTGGCTCTATGGTAGATGAATGGTGGCTCTATGGTAGATGAATGGCGGCTCTATGGTAGATGAATGGCGACTCTATGGAAGATGAATGGCGACTCTATGGTAGATGAATGATGGCTCTATGGTAGATGAATGGTGGCTCTATGGTAGATGAATGGTGGCTCTATGGTAGATGAATGGTGGCTCTATGGTAGATGAATGGTGGCTCTATGGTAGATGAATGGTGGCTCTATGGTAGGAGAATTGTGGCTCTATGGTAGATATGTATGGTGGCTCTATGGTAGATGAATGGTGGCTCTATGGTAGATGAATGGTGGCTCTATGGTAGATGAATGGTAGATGAGTGGTGGATGAATGGCGACTCTATGGTAGATGAATGATGGCTCTATGGTAGATGAATGGTGGCTCTATGGTAGATGAATGGTGGCTCTATGGTAGATGAATGGTGGCTCTATGGTAGATGAATGGCGGCTCTATGGTAGATGAATGGCGACTCTATGGAAGATGAATGGCGACTCTATGGTAGATGAATGGTAGTTTCATGGTAGATGAAATGTGGCCCTATGATAGATGAATGGTGGCTTTATGGTAGATGAATGGTGGCTCTATGGTAGATGAGTGGTGGATGAATGGTAGATGAATGGCAGCTCTATGGTAGATGAATGTTGGCTCTATGGTAGATGAATGGTGGCTCTATGGTAGATGAATGGTGGCTCTATGGTAGATGAATGGTGGCTCTATGGTAGATGAATGGTAGATGAGTGGTGGATGAATGGTAGATGAATGGTAGCTTCATGGTGGCTCTATGTTAGATGAATGGTGGCTCTATGGTAGATGAATGGTGCCTCTATGGTAGATGAATGGTAGATGAGTGGTGGATGAATGGTAGATGAATGGTAGCCCAATGGTAGATGAATGGTGGCTCTATGGTAGATGAATGGTGGCTCTATGGTAGGATGAATGGTAGATGAGTGGTGGATGAATGGTAGATGAATGGTAGCCCAATGGTAGATGAATGGTGGCTCTATGGTAGATGAATGGTGGCTCTATGGTAGATGAATGGTGGCTCTATGGTAAATGAATGGTGGCTCTATGGTAGATGAATGGTGGCTCTATGGTAAATGAATGGTGGCTCTATAGTAGATGAATGGTAGATGAGTAGTGGATGAATGGTGGCTCTATGGTAGATAAATGGCGGCTCTATGGTAGATGAATGGTGGCTCTATGGTAGATGAATGGTGGCTCTATGGTAGATGAATGGTGGCTCTTAGGTAGATGAATGGTAGATGAGTGGTGGATGAATGGTTGTTCTATGGTAGATGAATGGCGGCTCTATGGTAGATGAATGGTGGCTCTATGGTAGATGAATGGTGGCTCTATGGTAGATGAATGGTGGCTCTATGGTAGATGAATGGTAGATGAGTGGTTGATGAATGGTAGATGAATGGTAGCCTCATGGTAGATGAATGGTGGCTCTATAGTAGATGAATGGTGGCTCTATGGTAGATGATTGGTGGCTCTATGGTAGATGAATGGTGGCTCTATGGTAGATGAATGGTAGATGAGTGGTGGATGAATGGTGGTTCTATGGTAGATGAATGGCGGCTCTATGGTAGATGAATGGTGGCTCTATGGTAGATGAATGGTAGATGAGTGGTTGATGAATGGTAGATGAATGGTAGCCTTATGGTAGATGAATGGTGGCTCTATAGTAGATGAATGGTGGCTCTATGGTAGATGATTGGCGGCTCTATGGTAGATGAATGTTGGCTCTATGGTAGATGAATGGTAGATGAGTGGTGGATGAATGGTGGTTCTATGGTAGATGAATGGCGGCTCTATGGTAGATGAATGGTGGCTCTATGGTATATGAATGGTGGCTCTATGGTAGATGAATGGTGGCTCTATGGTAGATGAATGATAGATGAGTGGTTGATGAATGGTAGATGAATGGTAGCCTTATGGTAGATGAATGTTGGCTCTATAGTAGATGAATGGTGGCTCTATGGTAGATGAATGGTGGCTCTATGGTAGATGAATGGTGGCTCTATGGTAGATGAATGGTGGCTCTATGGTAGATGAATGGTAGCGCTTTGGTAGATGAAAGGTGGCTCTATGGTAGATAAATGGTGGCTCTATGGTAGATGAATGGTGGCTCTATGGTAGATGAATGGTGGCTCTATGGTGGATGAATGGTGGCTCTATGGTAGATGAATGGTGGCTCTATGGTAGGAGAATGGTGGCTCTATGGTAGATATGAATGGTGGCTCTATGTTAGATGAAAGGTAGCTCTATGGTAGATGAATGGTGGCTCTACGGTAGATAAATGGTGGCTCTATGGTAGATGAATAGTAGATGAGTGGTGGATGAATGGTAGATGAATGGTAGCCCTATGGTAGATGAATGATGGCTCTATGGTAGATGAATGGTGGCTCTATGGTAGATGAATGGTGGCTCTATGGTAGATGAATAGTAGATGAGTGGTGGATGAATGGTAGATGAATGGTAGCCCTATGGTAGATGAATGATGGCTCTATGGTAGATGAATGGTGGCTCTATGGTAGATGAATGGTGGCTCTATGGTAGATGAATGGTAGATGAGTGGTAGATGAATGGTGGCTCTACGGTAGATAAATGGTGGCTCTATGGTAGATGAATAGTAGATGAGTGGTGGATGAATGGTAGATGAATGGCAGCCCTATGGTAGATGAATGATGGCTCTATGGTAGATGAATGGTGGCTCTATGGTAGATGAATGGTGGCTCTATGGTAGATGAATGGTAGATGAGTGGTAGATGAATGGTGGCTCTATGGTAGATGAATGGTGGCTCTATGGTAGATGAATGGTAGATGAGTGGTGGATGAATGGTGGCTCTATTGTAGATGAATGGTGGATAGTTGATAAATGGTAGATGAATGGTAGATGAATGGTGGATAGTGGATGAATGGTAGATGAATGGTAGATGAATGGTAGCCCTAAGGTAGATGAATGGTGGCTCTATGGTAGATGAATGGTGGCTCTATGGTAGATGAATGGTGGCTCTATGGTAGATGAATGGTGGCTCTATGGTAGATGAATGGTAGCGCTTTGGTAGATGAAAGGTGGCTCTATGGTAGATAAATGGTGGCTCTATGGTAGATGAATGGTGGCTCTATGGTAGATGAATGGTGGCTCTATAGTAGATGAATGGTGGCTCTATGGTAGATGATTGGTGGCTCTATGGTAGATGAATGGTGGCTCTATGGTAGATGAATGGTAGATGAGTGGTGGATGAATGGTGGTTCTATGGTAGATGAATGGCGGCTTTATGGTAGATGAATGGTGGCTCTATGGTAGATGAATGGTAGATGAGTGGTTGATGAATGGTAGATGAATGGTAGCCTTATGGTAGATGAATGGTGGCTCTATGGTAGATGAATGGTGGCTCTATGGTAGATGAATGGTGGCTCTAAGGTAGACGAATGGTAGATGAGTGGTGGATGAATGGTAGATGAATGCTAGCCCTATGGTAGATGAATGGTGGCTCTATGGTTGATGAATGGTGGCTCTATGGTAGATGAATGGTGGCTCTATGGTAGATGAATGGTGGCTCTATGGTAGATGAATGGTGGCTCTATGGTAGATGAATGGTAGCGCTTTGGTAGATGAAAGGTGGCTCTATGGTAGATAAATGGTGGCTCTATGGTAGATGAATGGTGGCTCTATGGTAGATGAATGGTGGCTCTATGGTGGATGAATGGTGGCTCTATGGTAGATGAATGGCGGCTCTATGGTAGGAGAATGGTGGCTCTATGGTAGATATGAATGGTGGCTCTATGTTAGATGAAAGGTAGCTCTATGGTAGATGAATGGTGGCTCTACGGTAGATAAATGGTGGCTCTATGGTAGATGAATAGTAGATGAGTGGTGGATGAATGGTAGATGAATGGTAGCCCTATAGTAGATGAATGGTGGCTCTATAGTAGATGAATGGTGGCTCTATGGTAGATGATTGGTGGCTCTATGGTAGATGAATGGTGGCTCTATGGTAGATGAATGGTAGATGAGTGGTGGATGAATGGTGGTTCTATGGTAGATGAATGGCGGCTCTATGGTAGATGAATGGTGGCTCTATGGTAGATGAATGGTAGATGAGTGGTTGATGAATGGTAGATGAATGGTAGCCTTATGGTAGATGAATGGTGGCTCTATAGAAGATGAATGGTGGCTCTATGGTAGATGATTGGCGGCTCTATGGTAGATGAATGTTGGCTCTATGGTAGATGAATGGTAGATGAGTGGTGGATGAATGGTGGTTCTATGGTAGATGAATGGCGGCTCTATGGTAGATGAATGGTGGCTCTATGGTATATGAATGGTGGCTCTATGGTAGATGAATGGTGGCTCTATGGTAGATGAATGATAGATGAGTGGTTGATGAATGGTAGATGAAAGGTAGCCTTATGGTAGATGAATGGTGGCTCTATAGTAGATGAATGGTGGCTCTATGGTAGATGAATGGTGGCTCTATGGTAGATGAATGGTGGCTCTAAGGTAGATGAATGGTAGATGAGTGGTGGATGAATGGTAGATGAATGGTAGCCCTATGGTAGATGAATGGTGGCTCTATGGTTGATGAATGGTGGCTCTATGGTAGATGAATGGTGGCTCTATGGTAGATGAATGGTGGCTCTATGGTAGATGAATGGTGGCTCTATGGTAGATGAATGGTAGCGCTTTGGTAGATGAAAGGTGGCTCTATGGTAGATAAATGGTGGCTCTATGGTAGATGAATGGTGGCTCTATGGTAGATGAATGGTGGCTCTATGGTGGATGAATGGTGGCTCTATGGTAGATGAATGGTGGCTCTATGGTAGGAGAATGGTGGCTCTATGGTAGATATGAATGGTGGCTCTATGTTAGATGAAAGGTAGCTCTATGGTAGATGAATGGTGGCTCTACGGTAGATAAATGGTGGCTCTATGGTAGATGAATAGTAGATGAGTGGTGGATGAATGGTAGATGAATGGTAGCCCTATGGTAGATGAATGATGGCTCTATGGTAGATGAATGGTGGCTCTATGGTAGATGAATGGTGGCTCTATGGTAGATGAATAGTAGATGAGTGGTGGATGAATGGTAGATGAATGGTAGCCCTATGGTAGATGAATGATGGCTCTATGGTAGATGAATGGTGGCTCTATGGTAGATGAATGGTGGCTCTATGGTAGATGAATGGTAGATGAGTGGTAGATGAATGGTGGCTCTACGGTAGATAAATGGTGGCTCTATGGTAGATGAATAGTAGATGAGTGGTGGATGAATGGTAGATGAATGGCAGCC
The DNA here is from genome assembly GCA_035222895.1 of Strongylocentrotus droebachiensis. Lineage (NCBI taxonomy): Eukaryota > Metazoa > Echinodermata > Echinoidea > Camarodonta > Strongylocentrotidae > Strongylocentrotus > Strongylocentrotus droebachiensis. The sequence continues at coordinate 264,825 of JAVYIG010001600.1, read as the reverse complement.
CTATGGTAGATGAATGATGGCTCTATGGTAGATGAATGGTGGCTCTATGGTAGATGAATGGTGGCTCTATGGTAGATGAATGGTAGATGAGTGGTAGATGAATGGTGGCTCTATGGTAGATGAATGGTGGCTCTATGGTAGATGAATGGTAGATGAGTGGTGGATGAATGGTGGCTCTATTGTAGATGAATGGTGGATAGTTGATAAATGGTAGATGAATGGTAGATGAATGGTGGATAGTGGATGAATGGTAGATGAATGGTAGATGAATGGTAGCCCTAAGGTAGATGAATGGTGGCTCTATGGTAGATGAATGGTGGCTCTATGGTAGATGAATGGTGGCTTTATGGTAGATGAATGGTGGCTCTATGGTAGATGAATGGTGGCTCTATGTTAGATGAATGGTGGCTCTAGGGAAGATGAATGGTGGCTCGATGGTAGATGAATGGTAGATGAGTGGTGGATGAATGGTGGCTCTATAATAGATGAATGGTGGCTCTATGGTAGATAAATGGTGGCTTTGTGGTAGATGAATAGTGGATGAATGGTAGATGAATGGTAGCCCTATGGTAGCCCTATGGTAGATGAATGGTGGCTCTATGGTAGATGAATGGTGGCTCTATGGTAGATGAATGGCGGCTCTATGGAAGATGAATGGCGACTCTATGGTAGATGAATGGTGGCTTTATGGTAGATGAATGGTGGCTCTATGGTAGATGAATGGTGGCTCTATGTTAGATGAATGGTGGCTCTAGGGTAGATGAATGGTGGCTCGATGGTAGATGAATAGTAGATGAGTGGTGGATGAATGGTGGCTCTATGGTAGATGAATGGTGGCTCTATGGTAGATAAATGGTGGCTCTGTGGTAGATGAATAGTGGATGAATGGTAGGTGAATGGTAGCCCTATGGTAGCCCTATTGTAGATGAATGGTGGCTCTATGGTAGATGAATGGTGGCTCTATGGTAGATGAATGGTGGCTCTATGGTAGATGAATGGCGGCTCTATGGTAGATGAATGGCGACTCTATGGAAGATGAATGGCGACTCTATGGTAGATGAATGATGGCTCTATGGTAGATGAATGGTGGCTCTATGGTAGATGAATGGTGGCTCTATGGTAGATGAATGGTGGCTCTATGGTAGATGAATGGTGGCTCTATGGTAGATGAATGGTGGCTCTATGGTAGGAGAATTGTGGCTCTATGGTAGATATGTATGGTGGCTCTATGGTAGATGAATGGTGGCTCTATGGTAGATGAATGGTGGCTCTATGGTAGATGAATGGTAGATGAGTGGTGGATGAATGGCGACTCTATGGTAGATGAATGATGGCTCTATGGTAGATGAATGGTGGCTCTATGGTAGATGAATGGTGGCTCTATGGTAGATGAATGGTGGCTCTATGGTAGATGAATGGCGGCTCTATGGTAGATGAATGGCGACTCTATGGAAGATGAATGGCGACTCTATGGTAGATGAATGGTAGTTTCATGGTAGATGAAATGTGGCCCTATGATAGATGAATGGTGGCTTTATGGTAGATGAATGGTGGCTCTATGGTAGATGAGTGGTGGATGAATGGTAGATGAATGGCAGCTCTATGGTAGATGAATGTTGGCTCTATGGTAGATGAATGGTGGCTCTATGGTAGATGAATGGTGGCTCTATGGTAGATGAATGGTGGCTCTATGGTAGATGAATGGTAGATGAGTGGTGGATGAATGGTAGATGAATGGTAGCTTCATGGTGGCTCTATGTTAGATGAATGGTGGCTCTATGGTAGATGAATGGTGCCTCTATGGTAGATGAATGGTAGATGAGTGGTGGATGAATGGTAGATGAATGGTAGCCCAATGGTAGATGAATGGTGGCTCTATGGTAGATGAATGGTGGCTCTATGGTAGGATGAATGGTAGATGAGTGGTGGATGAATGGTAGATGAATGGTAGCCCAATGGTAGATGAATGGTGGCTCTATGGTAGATGAATGGTGGCTCTATGGTAGATGAATGGTGGCTCTATGGTAAATGAATGGTGGCTCTATGGTAGATGAATGGTGGCTCTATGGTAAATGAATGGTGGCTCTATAGTAGATGAATGGTAGATGAGTAGTGGATGAATGGTGGCTCTATGGTAGATAAATGGCGGCTCTATGGTAGATGAATGGTGGCTCTATGGTAGATGAATGGTGGCTCTATGGTAGATGAATGGTGGCTCTTAGGTAGATGAATGGTAGATGAGTGGTGGATGAATGGTTGTTCTATGGTAGATGAATGGCGGCTCTATGGTAGATGAATGGTGGCTCTATGGTAGATGAATGGTGGCTCTATGGTAGATGAATGGTGGCTCTATGGTAGATGAATGGTAGATGAGTGGTTGATGAATGGTAGATGAATGGTAGCCTCATGGTAGATGAATGGTGGCTCTATAGTAGATGAATGGTGGCTCTATGGTAGATGATTGGTGGCTCTATGGTAGATGAATGGTAGATGAGTGGTGGATGAATGGTGGTTCTATGGTAGATGAATGGCGGCTCTATGGTAGATGAATGGTGGCTCTATGGTAGATGAATGGTAGATGAGTGGTTGATGAATGGTAGATGAATGGTAGCCTTATGGTAGATGAATGGTGGCTCTATAGTAGATGAATGGTGGCTCTATGGTAGATGATTGGCGGCTCTATGGTAGATGAATGTTGGCTCTATGGTAGATGAATGGTAGATGAGTGGTGGATGAATGGTGGTTCTATGGTAGATGAATGGCGGCTCTATGGTAGATGAATGGTGGCTCTATGGTATATGAATGGTGGCTCTATGGTAGATGAATGGTGGCTCTATGGTAGATGAATGATAGATGAGTGGTTGATGAATGGTAGATGAATGGTAGCCTTATGGTAGATGAATGTTGGCTCTATAGTAGATGAATGGTGGCTCTATGGTAGATGAATGGTGGCTCTATGGTAGATGAATGGTGGCTCTAAGGTAGATGAATGGTAGATGAGTGGTGGATGAATGGTAGATGAATGGTAGCCCTATGGTAGATGAATGGCGACTCTATGGTAGATGAATGGTGGCTTTATGGTAGATGAATGGTGGCTCTCTGGTAGATGAATGGTGGCTCTATGTTAGATGAATGGTGGCTCTAGGGTAGATGAATGGTGGCTCGATGGTAGATGAATAGTAGATGAGTGGTGGATGAATGGTGGCTCTATGGTAGATGAATGGTGGCTCTATGGTAGATAAATGGTGGCTCTGTGGTAGATGAGTAGTGGATGAATGGTAGGTGAATGGTAGCCCTATGGTAGCCCTATTGTAGATGAATGGTGGCTCTATGGTAGATGAATGGTGGCTCTATGGTAGATGAATGGCGGCTCTATGGTAGATGAATGGCGACTCTATGGAAGATGAATGGCGACTCTATGGTAGATGAATGATGGCTCTATGGTAGATGAATGGTGGCTCTATGGTAGATGAATGGTGGCTCTATGGTAGATGAATGGTGGCTCTATGGTAGATGAATGGTGGCTCTATGGTAGATGAATGGTGGCTCTATGGTAGATGAATGGTGGCTCTATGGTAGATGAATGGTGGCTCTATGGTAGGAGAATGGTGGCTCTATGGTAGATATGAATGGTGGGTCTATGTTAGATGAAAGGTAGCTCTATGGTAGATGAATGGTGGCTCTACGGTAGATAAATGGTGGCTCTATGGTAGATGAATGGTAGATGAGTGGTGGATGAATGGTAGATGAATGGTAGCCCTATGGTAGATGAATGATGGCTCTATGGTAGATGAATGGTGGCTCTAAGGTAGATGAATGGTAGCACTATGGTAGATGAATGGTGGCTCTATGGTAGATGAATGGTAGATGAGTGGTGGATGAATGGTGGCTCTATGGTAGATGAATGGTGGATAGTGGATGAATGGTAGATGAATGGTAGATGAATGGTGGATAGTGGATGAATGGTAGATGAATGGTAGATGAATGGTAGCCCTATGGTAGATGAATGGTGGCTCTATGGTAGATGAATGGTGGCTCTATGGTAGATGAATGGTGGCTTTATGGTAGATGAATGGTGGCTCTATGGTAGATGAATGGTGGCTCTATGTTAGATGAATGGTGGCTCTAGGGTAGATGAATAGTAGTTGAGTGGTGGATGAATGGTAGATGAATGGTAGCCCTATGGTAGATGAATGATGGCTCTATGGTAGATGAATGGTGGCTCTATGGTAGATGAATGATGGCTCTATGGTAGATGAATGGTAGATGAGTGGTAGATGAATGGTGGCTCTATGGTAGATGAATGGTGGCTCTATGGTAGATGAATGGTAGATGAGTGGTGGATGAATGGTAGATGAATGGTAGCCTTATGGTAGATGAATGGTGGCTCTATGGTAGATGAATGGTGGCTCTATGGTAGATGAATGGTGGCTCTATGGTAGATGAATGGTGGCTCTATGGTAGATGAATGGTAGATGAGTGGTGGATGAATGGTGGCTCTATGGTAGATGAATGGTGGATAGTGGATGAATGGTAGATGAATGGTAGATGAATGGTGGATAGTGGATGAATGGTAGATGAATGGTAGATGAATTGTAGCCCTATGGTAGATGAATGGTGGCTCTATGGTAGATGAATGGTGGCTCTATGGTAGATGAATGGTGGCTTTATGGTAGATGAATGGTGGCTCTATGTTAGATGAATGGTGGCTCTAGGGTAGATGAATAGTAGATGAGTGGTGGATGAATGGTAGATGAATGATGGCTCTATGGTAGATGAATGGTGGCTCTATGGTAGATGAATGGTGGCTCTATAATAGATGAATGGTAGATGAGTGGTAGATGAATGGTGTCTCTATGGTAGATGAATGGTGGCACTATGGTAGATGAATGGTAGATGAGTGGTGGATGAATGGTGGCTCTATGGTAGATGAATGGTGGATAGTGGATGAATGGTAGATGAATGGTAGATGAATGGTGGATAGTGGATGAATGGTAGATGAATGGTAGATGAATGGTAGCCCTATGGTAGATGAATGGTGGCTCTATGGTAGATGAATGGTGGCTCTATGGTAGTTGAATGGTGGCTTTATGGTAGATGAATGGTGGCTCTATGGTAGATGAATGGTGGCTCTATGTTAGATGAATGGTGGCTCTAGGGTAGATGAATGGTGGCTCGATGGTAGATGAATAGTAGATGAGTGGTGGATGAATGGTGGCTCTATGGTAGATGAATGGTGGCTCTATGGAATTAAATGGTGGCTCTGTGGTAGATGAATAGTGGATGAATGGTAGGTGAATGGTAGCCCTATGGTAGCCCTATTGTAGATGAATGGTGGCTCTATGGTAGATAAATGGTGGCTCTATGGTAGATGAATGGTGGCTCTATGGTAGATGAATGGCGGCTCTATGGTAGATGAATGGCGACTCTATGGAAGATGAATGGCGACTCTATGGTAGATGAATGATGGCTCTATGGTAGATGAATGGTGGCTCTATGGTAGATGAATGGTGGCTCTATGGTAGATGAATGGTGGCTCTATGGTAGATGAATGGTGGCTCTATGGTAGATGAATGGTGGCTCTATGGTAGGAGAATTGTGGCTCTATGGTAGATATGTATGGTGGCTCTATGGTAGATGAATGGTGGCTCTATGGTAGATGAATGGTGGCTCTATGGTAGATGAATGGTAGATGAGTGGTGGATGAATGGCGACTCTATGGTAGATGAATGATGGCTCTATGGTAGATGAATGGTGGCTCTATGGTAGATGAATGGTGGCTCTATGGTAGATGAATGGTGGCTCTATGGTAGATGAATGGCGGCTCTATGGTAGATGAATGGCGACTCTATGGAAGATGAATGGCGACTCTATGGTAGATGAATGGTAGTTTCATGGTAGATGAAATGTGGCCCTATGATAGATGAATGGTGGCTTTATGGTAGATGAATAGTGGCTCTATGGTAGATGAGTGGTGGATGAATGGTAGATGAATGGCAGCTCTATGGTAGATGAATGTTGGCTCTATGGTAGATGAATGGTGGCTCTATGGTAGATGAATGGTGGCTCTATGGTAGATGAATGGTGGCTCTATGGTAGATGAATGGTAGATGAGTGGTGGATGAATGGTAGATGAATGGTAGCTTCATGGTGGCTCTATGTTAGATGAATGGTGGCTCTATGGTAGATGAATGGTGCCTCTATGGTAGATGAATGGTAGATGAGTGGTGGATGAATGGTAGATGTATGGTAGCCCAATGGTAGATGAATGGTGGCTCTATGGTAGATGAATGGTGGCTCTATGGTAGGATGAATGGTAGATGAGTGGTGGATGAATGGTAGATGAATGGTAGCCCAATGGTAGATGAATGGTGGCTCTATGTTAGATGAATGGTGGCTCTAGGGTAGATGAATGGTGGCTCGATGGTAGATGAATAGTAGATGAGTGGTGGATGAATGGTGGCTCTATGGTAGATGAATGGTGGCTCTATGGAATTAAATGGTGGCTCTGTGGTAGATGAATAGTGGATGAATGGTAGGTGAATGGTAGCCCTATGGTAGCCCTATTGTAGATGAATGGTGGCTCTATGGTAGATAAATGGTGGCTCTATGGTAGATGAATGGTGGCTCTATGGTAGATGAATGGCGGCTCTATGGTAGATGAATGGCGACTCTATGGAAGATGAATGGCGACTCTATGGTAGATGAATGATGGCTCTATGGTAGATGAATGGTGGCTCTATGGTAGATGAATGGTGGCTCTATGGTAGATGAATGGTGGCTCTATGGTAGATGAATGGTGGCTCTATGGTAGATGAATGGTGGCTCTATGGTAGGAGAATTGTGGCTCTATGGTAGATATGTATGGTGGCTCTATGGTAGATGAATGGTGGCTCTATGGTAGATGAATGGTGGCTCTATGGTAGATGAATGGTAGATGAGTGGTGGATGAATGGCGACTCTATGGTAGATGAATGATGGCTCTATGGTAGATGAATGGTGGCTCTATGGTAGATGAATGGTGGCTCTATGGTAGATGAATGGTGGCTCTATGGTAGATGAATGGCGGCTCTATGGTAGATGAATGGCGACTCTATGGAAGATGAATGGCGACTCTATGGTAGATGAATGGTAGTTTAATGGTAGATGAAATGTGGCCCTATGATAGATGAATGGTGGCTTTATGGTAGATGAATAGTGGCTCTATGGTAGATGAGTGGTGGATGAATGGTAGATGAATGGCAGCTCTATGGTAGATGAATGTTGGCTCTATGGTAGATGAATGGTGGCTCTATGGTAGATGAATGGTGGCTCTATGGTAGATGAATGGTGGCTCTATGGTAGATGAATGGTAGATGAGTGGTGGATGAATGGTAGATGAATGGTAGCTTCATGGTGGCTCTATGTTAGATGAATGGTGGCTCTATGGTAGATGAATGGTGCCTCTATGGTAGATGAATGGTAGATGAGTGGTGGATGAATGGTAGATGTATGGTAGCCCAATGGTAGATGAATGGTGGCTCTATGGTAGATGAATGGTGGCTCTATGGTAGGATGAATGGTAGATGAGTGGTGGATGAATGGTAGATGAATGGTAGCCCAATGGTAGATGAATGGTGGCTCTATGGTAGATGAATGGTGGCTCTATGGTAGATGAATGGTGGCTCTATGGTAAATGAATGGTGGCTCTATGGTAGATGAATGGTGGCTCTATGGTAGATGAATGGTGGCTCTATGGTAGATGAATGGTAGCGCTTTGGTAGATGAAAGGTGGCTCTATGGTAGATAAATGGTGGCTCTATGGTAGATGAATGGTGGCTCTATGGTAGATGAATGGTGGCTCTATGGTGGATGAATGGTGGCTCTATGGTAGATGAATGGTGGATAGTTGATAAATGGTAGATGAATGGTAGATGAATGGTGGATAGTGGATGAATGGTAGATGAATGGTAGATGAATGGTAGCCCTAAGGTAGATGAATGGTGGCTCTATGGTAGATGAATGGTGGCTCTATGGTAGATGAATGGTGGCTTTATGGTAGATGAATGGTGGCTCTATGGTAGATGAATGGTGGCTCTATGTTAGATGAATGGTGGCTCTAGGGAAGATGAATGGTGGCTCGATGGTAGATGAATGGTAGATGAGTGGTGGATGAATGGTGGCTCTATAATAGATGAATGGTGGCTCTATGGTAGATAAATGGTGGCTTTGTGGTAGATGAATAGTGGATGAATGGTAGATGAATGGTAGCCCTATGGTAGCCCTATGGTAGATGAATGGTGGCTCTATGGTAGATGAATGGTGGCTCTATGGTAGATGAATGGCGGCTCTATGGAAGATGAATGGCGACTCTATGGTAGATGAATGGTGGCTTTATGGTAGATGAATGGTGGCTCTATGGTAGATGAATGGTGGCTCTATGTTAGATGAATGGTGGCTCTAGGGTAGATGAATGGTGGCTCGATGGTAGATGAATAGTAGATGAGTGGTGGATGAATGGTAGGTGAATGGTAGCCCTATGGTAGCCCTATTGTAGATGAATGGTGGCTCTATGGTAGATGAATGGTGGCTCTATGGTAGATGAATGGTGGCTCTATGGTAGATGAATGGCGGCTCTATGGTAGATGAATGGCGACTCTATGGAAGATGAATGGCGACTCTATGGTAGATGAATGATGGCTCTATGGTAGATGAATGGTGGCTCTATGGTAGATGAATGGTGGCTCTATGGTAGATGAATGGTGGCTCTATGGTAGATGAATGGTGGCTCTATGGTAGATGAATGGTGGCTCTATGGTAGATGAATGGTGGCTCTATGGTAGATGAATGGTGGCTCTATGGTAGATGAATGGTGGCTCTATGGTAGGAGAATGGTGGCTCTATGGTAGATAAGAATGGTGGGTCTATGTTAGATGAAAGGTAGCTCTATGGTAGATGAATGGTGGCTCTACGGTAGATGAATGGTGGCTCTATGGTAGATGAATGGTAGATGAGTGGTGGATGAATGGTAGATGAATGGTAGCCCTATGGTAGATGAATGATGGCTCTATGGTAGATGAATGGTGGCTCTAAGGTAGATGAATGGTAGCACTATGGTAGATGAATGGTGGCTCTATGGTAGATGAATGGTAGATGAGTGGTGGATGAATGGTGGCTCTATGGTAGATGAATGGTGGATAGTGGATGAATGGTAGATGAATGGTAGATGAATGGTGGATAGTGGATGAATGGTAGATGAATGGTAGATGAATGGTATTCCTATGGTAGATGAATGGTGGCTCTATGGTAGATGAATGGTGGCTCTATGGTAGATGAATGGTGGCTTTATGGTAGATGAATGGTGGCTCTATGGTAGATGAATGGTGGCTCTATGTTAGATGAATGGTGGCTCTAGGGTAGATGAATAGTAGTTGAGTGGTGGATGAATGGTAGATGAATGGTAGCCCTATGGTAGATGAATGATGGCTCTATGGTAGATGAATGGTGGCTCTATGGTAGATGAATTGTGGCTCTATGGTAGATGAATGGTAGATGAGTGGTAGATGAATGGTGGCTCTATGGTAGATGAATGGTGGCTCTATGGTAGATGAATGGTCGATGAGTGGTGGATGAATGGTAGATGAATGGTAGCCTTATGGTAGATGAATGGTGGCTCTATGGTAGATGAATGGTGGCTCTATGGTAGATGAATGGTGGCTCTATGGTAGATGAATGGTGGCTCTATGGTAGATGAATGGTAGATGAGTGGTGGATGAATGGTGGCTCTATGGTAGATGAATGGTGGATAGTGGATGAATGGTAGATGAATGGTAGATGAATGGTGGATAGTGGATGAATGGTAGATGAATGGTAGATGAATTGTAGCCCTATGGTAGATGAATGGTGGCTCTATGGTAGATGAATGGTGGCTCTATGGTAGATGAATGGTGGCTTTATGGTAGATGAATGGTGGCTCTATGTTAGATGAATGGTGGCTCTAGGGTAGATGAATAGTAGATGAGTGGTGGATGAATGGTAGATGAATGATGGCTCTATGGTAGATGAATGGTGGCTCTATGGTAGATGAATGGTGGCTCTATAATAGATGAATGGTAGATGAGTGGTAGATGAATGGTGTCTCTATGGTAGATGAATGGTGGCACTATGGTAGATGAATGGTAGATGAGTGGTGGATGAATGGTGGCTCTATGGTAGATGAATGGTGGATAGTGGATGAATGGTAGATGAATGGTAGATGAATGGTGGATAGTGGATGAATGGTAGATGAATGGTAGATGAATGGTAGCCCTATGGTAGATGAATGGTGGCTCTTTGGTAGATGAATGGTGGCTCTATGGTAGTTGAATGGTGGCTTTATGGTAGATGAATGGTGGCTCTATGGTAGATGAATGGTGGCTCTATGTTAGATGAATGGTGGCTCTAGGGTAGATGAATGGTGGCTCGATGGTAGATGAATAGTAGATGAGTGGTGGATGAATGGTGGCTCTATGGTAGATGAATGGTGGCTCTATGGAATTAAATGGTGGCTCTGTGGTAGATGAATAGTGGATGAATGGTAGGTGAATGGTAGCCCTATGGTAGCCCTATTGTAGATGAATGGTGGCTCTATGGTAGATAAATGGTGGCTCTATGGTAGATGAATGGTGGCTCTATGGTAGATGAATGGCGGCTCTATGGTAGATGAATGGCGACTCTATGGAAGATGAATGGCGACTCTATGGTAGATGAATGATGGCTCTATGGTAGATGAATGGTGGCTCTATGGTAGATGAATGGTGGCTCTATGGTAGATGAATGGTGGCTCTATGGTAGATGAATGGTGGCTCTATGGTAGATGAATGGTGGCTCTATGGTAGGAGAATTGTGGCTCTATGGTAGATATGTATGGTGGCTCTATGGTAGATGAATGGTGGCTCTATGGTAGATGAATGGTGGCTCTATGGTAGATGAATGGTAGATGAGTGGTTGATGAATGGTAGATGAATGGTAGCCTTATGGTAGATGAATGGTGGCTCTATGGTAGATGAATGGTGGCTCTATGGTAGATGAATGGTGGCTCTAAGGTAGACGAATGGTAGATGAGTGGTGGATGAATGGTAGATGAATGGTAGCCCTATGGTAGATGAATGGTGGCTCTATGGTTGATGAATGGTGGCTCTATGGTAGATGAATGGTGGCTCTATGGTAGATGAATGGTGGCTCTATGGTAGATGAATAGTAGATGAGTGGTGGATGAATGGTAGATGAATGATGGCTCTATGGTAGATGAATGGTGGCTCTATGGTAGATGAATGGTGGCTCTATAATAGATGAATGGTAGATGAGTGGTAGATGAATGGTGTCTCTATGGTAGATGAATGGTGGCACTATGGTAGATGAATGGTAGATGAGTGGTGGATGAATGGTGGCTCTATGGTAGATGAATGGTGGATAGTGGATGAATGGTAGATGAATGGTAGATGAATGGTGGATAGTGGATGAATGGTAGATGAATGGTAGATGAATGGTAGCCCTATGGTAGATGAATGGTGGCTCTTTGGTAGATGAATGGTGGCTCTATGGTAGTTGAATGGTGGCTTTATGGTAGATGAATGGTGGCTCTATGGTAGATGAATGGTGGCTCTATGTTAGATGAATGGTGGCTCTAGGGTAGATGAATGGTGGCTCGATGGTAGATGAATAGTAGATGAGTGGTGGATGAATGGTGGCTCTATGGTAGATGAATGGTGGCTCTATGGAATTAAATGGTGGCTCTGTGGTAGATGAATAGTGGATGAATGGTAGGTGAATGGTAGCCCTATGGTAGCCCTATTGTAGATGAATGGTGGCTCTATGGTAGATAAATGGTGGCTCTATGGTAGATGAATGGTGGCTCTATGGTAGATGAATGGCGGCTCTATGGTAGATGAATGGCGACTCTATGGAAGATGAATGGCGACTCTATGGTAGATGAATGATGGCTCTATGGTAGATGAATGGTGGCTCTATGGTAGATGAATGGTGGCTCTATGGTAGATGAATGGTGGCTCTATGGTAGATGAATGGTGGCTCTATGGTAGATGAATGGTGGCTCTATGGTAGGAGAATTGTGGCTCTATGGTAGATATGTATGGTGGCTCTATGGTAGATGAATGGTGGCTCTATGGTAGATGAATGGTGGCTCTATGGTAGATGAATGGTAGATGAGTGGTTGATGAATGGTAGATGAATGGTAGCCTTATGGTAGATGAATGGTGGCTCTATGGTAGATGAATGGTGGCTCTATGGTAGATGAATGGTGGCTCTAAGGTAGACGAATGGTAGATGAGTGGTGGATGAATGGTAGATGAATGGTAGCCCTATGGTAGATGAATGGTGGCTCTATGGTTGATGAATGGTGGCTCTATGGTAGATGAATGGTGGCTCTATGGTAGATGAATGGTGGCTCTATGGTAGATGAATGGTGGCTCTATGGTAGATATGAATGGTGGCTCTATGTTAGATGAAAGGTAGCTCTATGGTAGATGAATGGTGGCTCTACGGTAGATAAATGGTGGCTCTATGGTAGATGAATAGTAGATGAGTGGTGGATGAATGGTAGATGAATGGTAGCCCTATGGTAGATGAATGGTGGCTCTATAGTAGATGAATGGTGGATAGTGGATGAATGGTAGATGAATGGTAGATGAATGGTGGATAGTGGATGAATGGTAGATGAATGGTAGATGAATGGTAGCCCTATGGTAGATGAATGGTGGCTCTTTGGTAGATGAATGGTGGCTCTATGGTAGTTGAATGGTGGCTTTATGGTAGATGAATGGTGGCTCTATGGTAGATGAATGGTGGCTCTATGTTAGATGAATGGTGGCTCTAGGGTAGATGAATGGTGGCTCGATGGTAGATGAATAGTAGATGAGTGGTGGATGAATGGTGGCTCTATGGTAGATGAATGGTGGCTCTATGGAATTAAATGGTGGCTCTGTGGTAGATGAATAGTGGATGAATGGTAGGTGAATGGTAGCCCTATGGTAGCCCTATTGTAGATGAATGGTGGCTCTATGGTAGATAAATGGTGGCTCTATGGTAGATGAATGGTGGCTCTATGGTAGATGAATGGCGGCTCTATGGTAGATGAATGGCGACTCTATGGAAGATGAATGGCGACTCTATGGTAGATGAATGATGGCTCTATGGTAGATGAATGGTGGCTCTATGGTAGATGAATGGTGGCTCTATGGTAGATGAATGGTGGCTCTATGGTAGATGAATGGTGGCTCTATGGTAGATGAATGGTGGCTCTATGGTAGGAGAATTGTGGCTCTATGGTAGATATGTATGGTGGCTCTATGGTAGATGAATGGTGGCTCTATGGTAGATGAATGGTGGCTCTATGGTAGATGAATGGTAGATGAGTGGTTGATGAATGGTAGATGAATGGTAGCCTTATGGTAGATGAATGGTGGCTCTATGGTAGATGAATGGTGGCTCTATGGTAGATGAATGGTGGCTCTAAGGTAGACGAATGGTAGATGAGTGGTGGATGAATGGTAGATGAATGGTAGCCCTATGGTAGATGAATGGTGGCTCTATGGTTGATGAATGGTGGCTCTATGGTAGATGAATGGTGGCTCTATGGTAGATGAATGGTGGCTCTATGGTAGATGAATGGTGGCTCTATGGTAGATATGAATGGTGGCTCTATGTTAGATGAAAGGTAGCTCTATGGTAGATGAATGGTGGCTCTACGGTAGATAAATGGTGGCTCTATGGTAGATGAATAGTAGATGAGTGGTGGATGAATGGTAGATGAATGGTAGCCCTATGGTAGATGAATGGTGGCTCTATAGTAGATGAATGGTGGCTCTATGGTAGATGATTGGTGGCTCTATGGTAGATGAATGGTGGCTCTATGGTAGATGAATGGTAGATGAGTGGTGGATGAATGGTGGTTCTATGGTAGATGAATGGCGGCTCTATGGTAGATGAATGGTGGCTCTATGGTAGATGAATGGTAGATGAGTGGTTGATGAATGGTAAATGAATGGTAGCCTTATGGTAGATGAATGGTGGCTCTATAGTAGATGAATGGTGGCTCTATGGTAGATGATTGGCGGCTCTATGGTAGATGAATGTTGGCTCTATGGTAGATGAATGGTAGATGAGTGGTGGATGAATGGTGGTTCTATGGTAGATGAATGGCGGCTCTATGGTAGATGAATGGTGGCTCTATGGTATATGAATGGTGGCTCTATGGTAGATGAATGGTGGCTCTATGGTAGATGAATGATAGATGAGTGGTTGATGAATGGTAGATGAATGGTAGCCTTATGGTAGATGAATGGTGGCTCTATAGTAGATGAATGGTGGCTCTATGGTAGATGAATGGTGGCTCTATGGTAGATGAATGGTGGCTCTAAGGTAGATGAATGGTAGATGAGTGGTGGATGAATGGTAGATGAATGGTAGCCCTATGGTAGATGAATGGTGGCTCTATGGTTGATGAATGGTGGCTCTATGGTAGATGAATGGTGGCTCTATGGTAGATGAATGGTGGCTCTATGGTAGATGAATGGTGGCTCTATGGTAGATGAATGGTAGCGCTTTGGTAGATGAAAGGTGGCTCTATGGTAGATAAATGGTGGCTCTATGGTAGATGAATGGTGGCTCTATGGTAGATGAATGGTGGCTCTATGGTGGATGAATGGTGGCTCTATGGTAGATGAATGGTGGCTCTATGGTAGGAGAATGGTGGCTCTATGGTAGATATGAATGGTGGCTCTATGTTAGATGAAAGGTAGCTCTATGGTAGATGAATGGTGGCTCTACGGTAGATAAATGGTGGCTCTATGGTAGATGAATAGTAGATGAGTGGTGGATGAATGGTAGATGAATGGTAGCCCTATGGTAGATGAATGATGGCTCTATGGTAGATGAATGGTGGCTCTATGGTAGATGAATGGTGGCTCTATGGTAGATGAATAGTAGATGAGTGTTGGATGAATGGTAGATGAATGGTAGCCCTATGGTAGATGAATGATGGCTCTATGGTAGATGAATGGTGGCTCTATGGTAGATGAATGGTGGCTCTATGGTAGATGAATGGTAGATGAGTGGTAGATGAATGGTGGCTCTACGGTAGATAAATGGTGGCTCTATGGTAGATGAATAGTAGATGAGTGGTGGATGAATGGTAGATGAATGGCAGCCCTATGGTAGATGAATGATGGCTCTATGGTAGATGAATGGTGGCTCTATGGTAGATGAATGGTGGCTCTATGGTAGATGAATGGTAGATGAGTGGTAGATGAATGGTGGCTCTATGGTAGATGAATGGTGGCTCTATGGTAGATGAATGGTAGATGAGTGGTGGATGAATGGTGGCTCTATTGTAGATGAATGGTGGATAGTTGATAAATGGTAGATGAATGGTAGATGAATGGTGGATAGTGGATGAATGGTAGATGAATGGTAGATGAATGGTAGCCCTAAGGTAGATGAATGGTGGCTCTATGGTAGATGAATGGTGGCTCTATGGTAGATGAATGGTGGCTTTATGGTAGATGAATGGTGGCTCTATGGTAGATGAATGGTGGCTCTATGTTAGATGAATGGTGGCTCTAGGGAAGATGAATGGTGGCTCGATGGTAGATGAATGGTAGATGAGTGGTGGATGAATGGTGGCTCTATAATAGATGAATGGTGGCTCTATGGTAGATAAATGGTGGCTTTGTGGTAGATGAATAGTGGATGAATGGTAGATGAATGGTAGCCCTATGGTAGCCCTATGGTAGATGAATGGTGGCTCTATGGTAGATGAATGGTGGCTATATGGTAGATGAATGGCGGCTCTATGGAAGATGAATGGCGACTCTATGGTAGATGAATGGTGGCTTTATGGTAGATGAATGGTGGCTCTATGGTAGATGAATGGTGGCTCTATGTTAGATGAATGGTGGCTCTAGGGTAGATGAATGGTGGCTCGATGGTAGATGAATAGTAGATGAGTGGTGGATGAATGGTGGCTCTATGGTAGATGAATGGTGGCTCTATGGTAGATAAATGGTGGCTCTGTGGTAGATGAATAGTGGATGAATGGTAGGTGAATGGTAGCCCTATGGTAGCCCTATTGTAGATGAATGGTGGCTCTATGGTAGATGAATGGCGGCTCTATGGTAGATGAATGGTGGCTCTATGGTAGATGAATGGCGGCTCTATGGTAGATGAATGGCGACTCTATGGAAGATGAATGGCGACTCTATGGTAGATGAATGATGGCTCTATGGTAGATGAATGGTGGCTCTATGGTAGATGAATGGTGGCTCTATGGTAGATGAATGGTGGCTCTATGGTAGATGAATGGTGGCTCTATGGTAGATGAATGGTGGCTCTATGGTAGGAGAATTGTGGCTCTATGGTAGATATGTATGGTGGCTCTATGGTAGATGAATGGTGGCTCTATGGTAGATGAATGGTGGCTCTATGGTAGATGAATGGTAGATGAGTGGTGGATGAATGGCGACTCTATGGTAGATGAATGATGGCTCTATGGTAGATGAATGGTGGCTCTATGGTAGATGAATGGTGGCTCTATGGTAGATGAATGGTGGCTCTATGGTAGATGAATGGCGGCTCTATGGTAGATGAATGGCGACTCTATGGAAGATGAATGGCGACTCTATGGTAGATGAATGGTAGTTTCATGGTAGATGAAATGTGGCCCTATGATAGATGAATGGTGGCTTTATGGTAGATGAATGGTGGCTCTATGGTAGATGAGTGGTGGATGAATGGTAGATGAATGGCAGCTCTATGGTAGATGAATGTTGGCTCTATGGTAGATGAATGGTGGCTCTATGGTAGATGAATGGTAGATGAGTGGTAGATGAATGGTGGCTCTATGGTAGATGAATGGTGGCTCTATGGTAGATGAATGGTAGATGAGTGGTGGATGAATGGTAGATGAATGGTAGCCTTATGGTAGATGAATGGTGGCTCTATGGTAGATGAATGGTGGCTCTATGGTAGATGAATGGTGGCTCTATGGTAGATGAATGGTGGCTCTATGGTAGATGAATGGTAGATGAGTGGTGGATGAATGGTGGCTCTATGGTAGATGAATGGTGGATAGTGGATGAATGGTAGATGAATGGTAGATGAATGGTGGATAGTGGATGAATGGTAGATGAATGGTAGATGAATTGTAGCCCTATGGTAGATGAATGGTGGCTCTATGGTAGATGAATGGTGGCTCTATGGTAGATGAATGGTGGCTTTATGGTAGATGAATGGTGGCTCTATGTTAGATGAATGGTGGCTCTAGGGTAGATGAATAGTAGATGAGTGGTGGATGAATGGTAGATGAATGATGGCTCTATGGTAGATGAATGGTGGCTCTATGGTAGATGAATGGTGGCTCTATAATAGATGAATGGTAGATGAGTGGTAGATGAATGGTGTCTCTATGGTAGATGAATGGTGGCACTATGGTAGATGAATGGTAGATGAGTGGTGGATGAATGGTGGCTCTATGGTAGATGAATGGTGGATAGTGGATGAATGGTAGATGAATGGTAGATGAATGGTGGATAGTGGATGAATGGTAGATGAATGGTAGATGAATGGTAGCCCTATGGTAGATGAATGGTGGCTCTATGGTAGATGAATGGTGGCTCTATGGTAGTTGAATGGTGGCTTTATGGTAGATGAATGGTGGCTCTATGGTAGATGAATGGTGGCTCTATGGTAGATGAATGGCGGCTCTATGGAAGATGAATGGCGACTCTATGGTAGATGAATGGTGGCTTTATGGTAGATGAATGGTGGCTCTATGGTAGATGAATGGTGGCTCTATGTTAGATGAATGGTGGCTCTAGGGTAGATGAATGGTGGCTCGATGGTAGATGAATAGTAGATGAGTGGTGGATGAATGGTGGCTCTATGGTAGATGAATGGTGGCTCTATGGTAGATAAATGGTGGCTCTGTGGTAGATGAATAGTGGATGAATGGTAGGTGAATGGTAGCCCTATGGTAGCCCTATTGTAGATGAATGGTGGCTCTATGGTAGATGAATGGCGGCTCTATGGTAGATGAATGGTGGCTCTATGGTAGATGAATGGCGGCTCTATGGTAGATGAATGGCGACTCTATGGAAGATGAATGGCGACTCTATGGTAGATGAATGATGGCTCTATGGTAGATGAATGGTGGCTCTATGGTAGATGAATGGTGGCTCTATGGTAGATGAATGGTGGCTCTATGGTAGATGAATGGTGGCTCTATGGTAGATGAATGGTGGCTCTATGGTAGGAGAATTGTGGCTCTATGGTAGATATGTATGGTGGCTCTATGGTAGATGAATGGTGGCTCTATGGTAGATGAATGGTGGCTCTATGGTAGATGAATGGTAGATGAGTGGTGGATGAATGGCGACTCTATGGTAGATGAATGATGGCTCTATGGTAGATGAATGGTGGCTCTATGGTAGATGAATGGTGGCTCTATGGTAGATGAATGGTGGCTCTATGGTAGATGAATGGCGGCTCTATGGTAGATGAATGGCGACTCTATGGAAGATGAATGGCGACTCTATGGTAGATGAATGGTAGTTTCATGGTAGATGAAATGTGGCCCTATGATAGATGAATGGTGGCTTTATGGTAGATGAATGGTGGCTCTATGGTAGATGAATGGTGGCTCTATGGTAGATGAATGGTGGCTCTATGGTAGATATGAATGGTGGCTCTATGTTAGATGAAAGGTAGCTCTATGGTAGATGAATGGTGGCTCTACGGTAGATAAATGGTGGCTCTATGGTAGATGAATAGTAGATGAGTGGTGGATGAATGGTAGATGAATGGTAGCCCTATGGTAGATGAATGGTGGCTCTATAGTAGATGAATGGTGGCTCTATGGTAGATGATTGGTGGCTCTATGGTAGATGAATGGTGGCTCTATGGTAGATGAATGGTAGATGAGTGGTGGATGAATGGTGGTTCTATGGTAGATGAATGGCGGCTCTATGGTAGATGAATGGTGGCTCTATGGTAGATGAATGGTAGATGAGTGGTTGATGAATGGTAAATGAATGGTAGCCTTATGGTAGATGAATGGTGGCTCTATAGTAGATGAATGGTGGCTCTATGGTAGATGATTGGCGGCTCTATGGTAGATGAATGTTGGCTCTATGGTAGATGAATGGTAGATGAGTGGTGGATGAATGGTGGTTCTATGGTAGATGAATGGCGGCTCTATGGTAGATGAATGGTGGCTCTATGGTATATGAATGGTGGCTCTATGGTAGATGAATGGTGGCTCTATGGTACTTGAATGATAGATGAGTGGTTGATGAATGGTAGATGAATGGTAGCCTTATGGTAGATGAATGGTGGCTCTATAGTAGATGAATGGTGGCTCTATGGTAGATGAATGGTGGCTCTATGGTAGATGAATGGTGGCTCTAAGGTAGATGAATGGTAGATGAGTGGTGGATGAATGGTAGATGAATGGTAGCCCTATGGTAGATGAATGGTGGCTCTATGGTTGATGAATGGTGGCTCTATGGTAGATGAATGGTGGCTCTATGGTAGATGAATGGTGGCTCTATGGTAGATGAATGGTGGCTCTATGGTAGATGAATGGTAGCGCTTTGGTAGATGAAAGGTGGCTCTATGGTAGATAAATGGTGGCTCTATGGTAGATGAATGGTGGCTCTATGGTAGATGAATGGTGGCTCTATGGTGGATGAATGGTGGCTCTATGGTAGATGAATGGTGGCTCTATGGTAGGAGAATGGTGGCTCTATGGTAGATATGAATGGTGGCTCTATGTTAGATGAAAGGTAGCTCTATGGTAGATGAATGGTGGCTCTACGGTAGATAAATGGTGGCTCTATGGTAGATGAATAGTAGATGAGTGGTGGATGAATGGTAGATGAATGGTAGCCCTATGGTAGATGAATGATGGCTCTATGGTAGATGAATGGTGGCTCTATGGTAGATGAATGGTGGCTCTATGGTAGATGAATAGTAGATGAGTGTTGGATGAATGGTAGATGAATGGTAGCCCTATGGTAGATGAATGATGGCTCTATGGTAGATGAATGGTGGCTCTATGGTAGATGAATGGTGGCTCTATGGTAGATGAATGGTAGATGAGTGGTAGATGAATGGTGGCTCTACGGTAGATAAATGGTGGCTCTATGGTAGATGAATAGTAGATGAGTGGTGGATGAATGGTAGATGAATGGCAGCCCTATGGTAGATGAATGATGGCTCTATGGTAGATGAATGGTGGCTCTATGGTAGATGAATGGTGGCTCTATGGTAGATGAATGGTAGATGAGTGGTAGATGAATGGTGGCTCTATGGTAGATGAATGGTGGCTCTATGGTAGATGAATGGTAGATGAGTGGTGGATGAATGGTGGCTCTATTGTAGATGAATGGTGGATAGTTGATAAATGGTAGATGAATGGTAGATGAATGGTGGATAGTGGATGAATGGTAGATGAATGGTAGATGAATGGTAGCCCTAAGGTAGATGAATGGTGGCTCTATGGTAGATGAATGGTGGCTCTATGGTAGATGAATGGTGGCTTTATGGTAGATGAATGGTGGCTCTATGGTAGATGAATGGTGGCTCTATGTTAGATGAATGGTGGCTCTAGGGAAGATGAATGGTGGCTCGATGGTAGATGAATGGTAGATGAGTGGTGGATGAATGGTGGCTCTATAATAGATGAATGGTGGCTCTATGGTAGATAAATGGTGGCTTTGTGGTAGATGAATAGTGGATGAATGGTAGATGAATGGTAGCCCTATGGTAGCCCTATGGTAGATGAATGGTGGCTCTATGGTAGATGAATGGTGGCTCTATGGTAGATGAATGGCGGCTCTATGGAAGATGAATGGCGACTCTATGGTAGATGAATGGTGGCTTTATGGTAGATGAATGGTGGCTCTATGGTAGATGAATGGTGGCTCTATGTTAGATGAATGGTGGCTCTAGGGTAGATGAATGGTGGCTCGATGGTAGATGAATAGTAGATGAGTGGTGGATGAATGGTGGCTCTATGGTAGATGAATGGTGGCTCTATGGTAGATAAATGGTGGCTCTGTGGTAGATGAATAGTGGATGAATGGTAGGTGAATGGTAGCCCTATGGTAGCCCTATTGTAGATGAATGGTGGCTCTATGGTAGATGAATGGCGGCTCTATGGTAGATGAATGGTGGCTCTATGGTAGATGAATGGCGGCTCTATGGTAGATGAATGGCGACTCTATGGAAGATGAATGGCGACTCTATGGTAGATGAATGATGGCTCTATGGTAGATGAATGGTGGCTCTATGGTAGATGAATGGTGGCTCTATGGTAGATGAATGGTGGCTCTATGGTAGATGAATGGTGGCTCTATGGTAGATGAATGGTGGCTCTATGGTAGGAGAATTGTGGCTCTATGGTAGATATGTATGGTGGCTCTATGGTAGATGAATGGTGGCTCTATGGTAGATGAATGGTGGCTCTATGGTAGATGAATGGTAGATGAGTGGTGGATGAATGGCGACTCTATGGTAGATGAATGATGGCTCTATGGTAGATGAATGGTGGCTCTATGGTAGATGAATGGTGGCTCTATGGTAGATGAATGGTGGCTCTATGGTAGATGAATGGCGGCTCTATGGTAGATGAATGGCGACTCTATGGAAGATGAATGGCGACTCTATGGTAGATGAATGGTAGTTTCATGGTAGATGAAATGTGGCCCTATGATAGATGAATGGTGGCTTTATGGTAGATGAATGGTGGCTCTATGGTAGATGAGTGGTGGATGAATGGTAGATGAATGGCAGCTCTATGGTAGATGAATGTTGGCTCTATGGTAGATGAATGGTGGCTCTATGGTAGATGAATGGTAGATGAGTGGTAGATGAATGGTGGCTCTATGGTAGATGAATGGTGGCTCTATGGTAGATGAATGGTAGATGAGTGGTGGATGAATGGTAGATGAATGGTAGCCTTATGGTAGATGAATGGTGGCTCTATGGTAGATGAATGGTGGCTCTATGGTAGATGAATGGTGGCTCTATGGTAGATGAATGGTGGCTCTATGGTAGATGAATGGTAGATGAGTGGTGGATGAATGGTGGCTCTATGGTAGATGAATGGTGGATAGTGGATGAATGGTAGATGAATGGTAGATGAATGGTGGATAGTGGATGAATGGTAGATGAATGGTAGATGAATTGTAGCCCTATGGTAGATGAATGGTGGCTCTATGGTAGATGAATGGTGGCTCTATGGTAGATGAATGGTGGCTTTATGGTAGATGAATGGTGGCTCTATGTTAGATGAATGGTGGCTCTAGGGTAGATGAATAGTAGATGAGTGGTGGATGAATGGTAGATGAATGATGGCTCTATGGTAGATGAATGGTGGCTCTATGGTAGATGAATGGTGGCTCTATAATAGATGAATGGTAGATGAGTGGTAGATGAATGGTGTCTCTATGGTAGATGAATGGTGGCACTATGGTAGATGAATGGTAGATGAGTGGTGGATGAATGGTGGCTCTATGGTAGATGAATGGTGGATAGTGGATGAATGGTAGATGAATGGTAGATGAATGGTGGATAGTGGATGAATGGTAGATGAATGGTAGATGAATGGTAGCCCTATGGTAGATGAATGGTGGCTCTATGGTAGATGAATGGTGGCTCTATGGTAGTTGAATGGTGGCTTTATGGTAGATGAATGGTGGCTCTATGGTAGATGAATGGTGGCTCTATGGTAGATGAATGGCGGCTCTATGGAAGATGAATGGCGACTCTATGGTAGATGAATGGTGGCTTTATGGTAGATGAATGGTGGCTCTATGGTAGATGAATGGTGGCTCTATGTTAGATGAATGGTGGCTCTAGGGTAGATGAATGGTGGCTCGATGGTAGATGAATAGTAGATGAGTGGTGGATGAATGGTGGCTCTATGGTAGATGAATGGTGGCTCTATGGTAGATAAATGGTGGCTCTGTGGTAGATGAATAGTGGATGAATGGTAGGTGAATGGTAGCCCTATGGTAGCCCTATTGTAGATGAATGGTGGCTCTATGGTAGATGAATGGCGGCTCTATGGTAGATGAATGGTGGCTCTATGGTAGATGAATGGCGGCTCTATGGTAGATGAATGGCGACTCTATGGAAGATGAATGGCGACTCTATGGTAGATGAATGATGGCTCTATGGTAGATGAATGGTGGCTCTATGGTAGATGAATGGTGGCTCTATGGTAGATGAATGGTGGCTCTATGGTAGATGAATGGTGGCTCTATGGTAGATGAATGGTGGCTCTATGGTAGGAGAATTGTGGCTCTATGGTAGATATGTATGGTGGCTCTATGGTAGATGAATGGTGGCTCTATGGTAGATGAATGGTGGCTCTATGGTAGATGAATGGTAGATGAGTGGTGGATGAATGGCGACTCTATGGTAGATGAATGATGGCTCTATGGTAGATGAATGGTGGCTCTATGGTAGATGAATGGTGGCTCTATGGTAGATGAATGGTGGCTCTATGGTAGATGAATGGCGGCTCTATGGTAGATGAATGGCGACTCTATGGAAGATGAATGGCGACTCTATGGTAGATGAATGGTAGTTTCATGGTAGATGAAATGTGGCCCTATGATAGATGAATAATGGCTTTATGGTAGATGAATGGTGGCTCTATGGTAGATGAGTGGTGGATGAATGGTAGATGAATGGCAGCTCTATGGTAGATGAATGTTGGCTCTATGGTAGATGAATGGTGGCTCTATGGTAGATGAATGGTAGATGAGTGGTAGATGAATGGTGGCTCTATGGTAGATGAATGGTGGCTCTATGGTAGATGAATGGTAGATGAGTGGTGGATGAATGGTAGATGAATGGTAGCCTTATGGTAGATGAATGGTGGCTCTATGGTAGATGAATGGTGGCTCTATGGTAGATGAATGGTGGCTCTATGGTAGATGAATGGTGGCTCTATGGTAGATGAATGGTAGATGAGTGGTGGATGAATGGTGGCTCTATGGTAGATGAATGGTGGATAGTGGATGAATGGTAGATGAATGGTAGATGAATGGTGGATAGTGGATGAATGGTAGATGAATGGTAGATGAATTGTAGCCCTATGGTAGATGAATGGTGGCTCTATGGTTGATGAATGGTGGCTCTATGGTAGATGAATGGTGGCTCTATGGTAGGAGAATGGTGGCTCTATGGTAGATATGAATGGTGGCTCTATGTTAGATGAAAGGTAGCTCTATGGTAGATGAATGGTGGCTCTACGGTAGATAAATGGTGGCTCTATGGTAGATGAATAGTAGATGAGTGGTGGATGAATGGTAGATGAATGGTAGCCCTATGGTAGATGAATGATGGCTCTATGGTAGATGAATGGTGGCTCTATGGTAGATGAATGGTGGCTCTATGGTAGATGAATAGTAGATGAGTGTTGGATGAATGGTAGATGAATGGTAGCCCTATGGTAGATGAATGATGGCTCTATGGTAGATGAATGGTGGCTCTATGGTAGATGAATGGTGGCTCTATGGTAGATGAATGGTAGATGAGTGGTAGATGAATGGTGGCTCTACGGTAGATAAATGGTGGCTCTATGGTAGATGAATAGTAGATGAGTGGTGGATGAATGGTAGATGAATGGCAGCCCTATGGTAGATGAATGATGGCTCTATGGTAGATGAATGGTGGCTCTATGGTAGATGAATGGTGGCTCTATGGTAGATGAATGGTAGATGAGTGGTAGATGAATGGTGGCTCTATGGTAGATGAATGGTGGCTCTATGGTAGATGAATGGTAGATGAGTGGTGGATGAATGGTGGCTCTATTGTAGATGAATGGTGGATAGTTGATAAATGGTAGATGAATGGTAGATGAATGGTGGATAGTGGATGAATGGTAGATGAATGGTAGATGAATGGTAGCCCTAAGGTAGATGAATGGTGGCTCTATGGTAGATGAATGGTGGCTCTATGGTAGATGAATGGTGGCTTTATGGTAGATGAATGGTGGCTCTATGGTAGATGAATGGTGGCTCTATGTTAGATGAATGGTGGCTCTAGGGAAGATGAATGGTGGCTCGATGGTAGATGAATGGTAGATGAGTGGTGGATGAATGGTGGCTCTATAATAGATGAATGGTGGCTCTATGGTAGATAAATGGTGGCTTTGTGGTAGATGAATAGTGGATGAATGGTAGATGAATGGTAGCCCTATGGTAGCCCTATGGTAGATGAATGGTGGCTCTATGGTAGATGAATGGTGGCTCTATGGTAGATGAATGGCGGCTCTATGGAAGATGAATGGCGACTCTATGGTAGATGAATGGTGGCTTTATGGTAGATGAATGGTGGCTCTATGGTAGATGAATGGTGGCTCTATGTTAGATGAATGGTGGCTCTAGGGTAGATGAATGGTGGCTCGATGGTAGATGAATAGTAGATGAGTGGTGGATGAATGGTGGCTCTATGGTAGATGAATGGTGGCTCTATGGTAGATAAATGGTGGCTCTGTGGTAGATGAATAGTGGATGAATGGTAGGTGAATGGTAGCCCTATGGTAGCCCTATTGTAGATGAATGGTGGCTCTATGGTAGATGAATGGCGGCTCTATGGTAGATGAATGGTGGCTCTATGGTAGATGAATGGCGGCTCTATGGTAGATGAATGGCGACTCTATGGAAGATGAATGGCGACTCTATGGTAGATGAATGATGGCTCTATGGTAGATGAATGGTGGCTCTATGGTAGATGAATGGTGGCTCTATGGTAGATGAATGGTGGCTCTATGGTAGATGAATGGTGGCTCTATGGTAGATGAATGGTGGCTCTATGGTAGGAGAATTGTGGCTCTATGGTAGATATGTATGGTGGCTCTATGGTAGATGAATGGTGGCTCTATGGTAGATGAATGGTGGCTCTATGGTAGATGAATGGTAGATGAGTGGTGGATGAATGGCGACTCTATGGTAGATGAATGATGGCTCTATGGTAGATGAATGGTGGCTCTATGGTAGATGAATGGTGGCTCTATGGTAGATGAATGGTGGCTCTATGGTAGATGAATGGCGGCTCTATGGTAGATGAATGGCGACTCTATGGAAGATGAACGGCGACTCTATGGTAGATGAATGGTAGTTTCATGGTAGATGAAATGTGGCCCTATGATAGATGAATGGTGGCTTTATGGTAGATGAATGGTGGCTCTATGGTAGATGAGTGGTGGATGAATGGTAGATGAATGGCAGCTCTATGGTAGATGAATGTTGGCTCTATGGTAGATGAATGGTGGCTCTATGGTAGATGAATGGTAGATGAGTGGTAGATGAATGGTGGCTCTATGGTAGATGAATGGTGGCTCTATGGTAGATGAATGGTAGATGAGT
Source organism: Strongylocentrotus droebachiensis (assembly GCA_035222895.1). NCBI lineage: Eukaryota > Metazoa > Echinodermata > Echinoidea > Camarodonta > Strongylocentrotidae > Strongylocentrotus > Strongylocentrotus droebachiensis. The sequence continues at coordinate 238,408 of JAVYIG010001600.1, read as the reverse complement.
GGTGGATGAATGGTAGATGAATGGTAGCCTTATGGTAGATGAATGGTGGCTCTATGGTAGATGAATGGTGGCTCTATGGTAGATGAATGGTGGCTCTATGGTAGATGAATGGTGGCTCTATGGTAGATGAATGGTAGATGAGTGGTGGATGAATGGTGGCTCTATGGTAGATGAATGGTGGATAGTGGATGAATGGTAGATGAATGGTAGATGAATGGTGGATAGTGGATGAATGGTAGATGAATGGTAGATGAATTGTAGCCCTATGGTAGATGAATGGTGGCTCTATGGTAGATGAATGGTGGCTCTATGGTAGATGAATGGTGGCTTTATGGTAGATGAATGGTGGCTCTATGTTAGATGAATGGTGGCTCTAGGGTAGATGAATAGTAGATGAGTGGTGGATGAATGGTAGATGAATGATGGCTCTATGGTAGATGAATGGTGGCTCTATGGTAGATGAATGGTGGCTCTATAATAGATGAATGGTAGATGAGTGGTAGATGAATGGTGTCTCTATGGTAGATGAATGGTGGCACTATGGTAGATGAATGGTAGATGAGTGGTGGATGAATGGTGGCTCTATGGTAGATGAATGGTGGATAGTGGATGAATGGTAGATGAATGGTAGATGAATGGTGGATAGTGGATGAATGGTAGATGAATGGTAGATGAATGGTAGCCCTATGGTAGATGAATGGTGGCTCTATGGTAGATGAATGGTGGCTCTATGGTAGTTGAATGGTGGCTTTATGGTAGATGAATGGTGGCTCTATGGTAGATGAATGGTGGCTCTATGGTAGATGAATGGCGGCTCTATGGAAGATGAATGGCGACTCTATGGTAGATGAATGGTGGCTTTATGGTAGATGAATGGTGGCTCTATGGTAGATGAATGGTGGCTCTATGTTAGATGAATGGTGGCTCTAGGGTAGATGAATGGTGGCTCGATGGTAGATGAATAGTAGATGAGTTGTGGATGAATGGTGGCTCTATGGTAGATGAATGGTGGCTCTATGGTAGATAAATGGTGGCTCTGTGGTAGATGAATAGTGGATGAATGGTAGGTGAATGGTAGCCCTATGGTAGCCCTATTGTAGATGAATGGTGGCTCTATGGTAGATGAATGGCGGCTCTATGGTAGATGAATGGTGGCTCTATGGTAGATGAATGGCGGCTCTATGGTAGATGAATGGCGACTCTATGGAAGATGAATGGCGACTCTATGGTAGATGAATGATGGCTCTATGGTAGATGAATGGTGGCTCTATGGTAGATGAATGGTGGCTCTATGGTAGATGAATGGTGGCTCTATGGTAGATGAATGGTGGCTCTATGGTAGATGAATGGTGGCTCTATGGTAGGAGAATTGTGGCTCTATGGTAGATATGTATGGTGGCTCTATGGTAGATGAATGGTGGCTCTATGGTAGATGAATGGTGGCTCTATGGTAGATGAATGGTAGATGAGTGGTGGATGAATGGCGACTCTATGGTAGATGAATGATGGCTCTATGGTAGATGAATGGTGGCTCTATGGTAGATGAATGGTGGCTCTATGGTAGATGAATGGTGGCTCTATGGTAGATGAATGGCGGCTCTATGGTAGATGAATGGCGACTCTATGGAAGATGAATGGCGACTCTATGGTAGATGAATGGTAGTTTCATGGTAGATGAAATGTGGCCCTATGATAGATGAATGGTGGCTTTATGGTAGATGAATGGTGGCTCTATGGTAGATGAATGGTGGCTCTATGGTAGATGAATGGTGGCTCTATGGTAGATATGAATGGTGGCTCTATGTTAGATGAAAGGTAGCTCTATGGTAGATGAATGGTGGCTCTACGGTAGATAAATGGTGGCTCTATGGTAGATGAATAGTAGATGAGTGGTGGATGAATGGTAGATGAATGGTAGCCCTATGGTAGATGAATGGTGGCTCTATAGTAGATGAATGGTGGCTCTATGGTAGATGATTGGTGGCTCTATGGTAGATGAATGGTGGCTCTATGGTAGATGAATGGTAGATGAGTGGTGGATGAATGGTGGTTCTATGGTAGATGAATGGCGGCTCTATGGTAGATGAATGGTGGCTCTATGGTAGATGAATGGTAGATGAGTGGTTGATGAATGGTAAATGAATGGTAGCCTTATGGTAGATGAATGGTGGCTCTATAGTAGATGAATGGTGGCTCTATGGTAGATGATTGGCGGCTCTATGGTAGATGAATGTTGGCTCTATGGTAGATGAATGGTAGATGAGTGGTGGATGAATGGTGGTTCTATGGTAGATGAATGGCGGCTCTATGGTAGATGAATGGTGGCTCTATGGTATATGAATGGTGGCTCTATGGTAGATGAATGGTGGCTCTATGGTACTTGAATGATAGATGAGTGGTTGATGAATGGTAGATGAATGGTAGCCTTATGGTAGATGAATGGTGGCTCTATAGTAGATGAATGGTGGCTCTATGGTAGATGAATGGTGGCTCTATGGTAGATGAATGGTGGCTCTAAGGTAGATGAATGGTAGATGAGTGGTGGATGAATGGTAGATGAATGGTAGCCCTATGGTAGATGAATGGTGGCTCTATGGTTGATGAATGGTGGCTCTATGGTAGATGAATGGTGGCTCTATGGTAGATGAATGGTGGCTCTATGGTAGATGAATGGTGGCTCTATGGTAGATGAATGGTAGCGCTTTGGTAGATGAAAGGTGGCTCTATGGTAGATAAATGGTGGCTCTATGGTAGATGAATGGTGGCTCTATGGTAGATGAATGGTGGCTCTATGGTGGATGAATGGTGGCTCTATGGTAGATGAATGGTGGCTCTATGGTAGGAGAATGGTGGCTCTATGGTAGATATGAATGGTGGCTCTATGTTAGATGAAAGGTAGCTCTATGGTAGATGAATGGTGGCTCTACGGTAGATAAATGGTGGCTCTATGGTAGATGAATAGTAGATGAGTGGTGGATGAATGGTAGATGAATGGTAGCCCTATGGTAGATGAATGATGGCTCTATGGTAGATGAATGGTGGCTCTATGGTAGATGAATGGTGGCTCTATGGTAGATGAATAGTAGATGAGTGTTGGATGAATGGTAGATGAATGGTAGCCCTATGGTAGATGAATGATGGCTCTATGGTAGATGAATGGTGGCTCTATGGTAGATGAATGGTGGCTCTATGGTAGATGAATGGTAGATGAGTGGTAGATGAATGGTGGCTCTACGGTAGATAAATGGTGGCTCTATGGTAGATGAATAGTAGATGAGTGGTGGATGAATGGTAGATGAATGGCAGCCCTATGGTAGATGAATGATGGCTCTATGGTAGATGAATGGTGGCTCTATGGTAGATGAATGGTGGCTCTATGGTAGATGAATGGTAGATGAGTGGTAGATGAATGGTGGCTCTATGGTAGATGAATGGTGGCTCTATGGTAGATGAATGGTAGATGAGTGGTGGATGAATGGTGGCTCTATTGTAGATGAATGGTGGATAGTTGATAAATGGTAGATGAATGGTAGATGAATGGTGGATAGTGGATGAATGGTAGATGAATGGTAGATGAATGGTAGCCCTAAGGTAGATGAATGGTGGCTCTATGGTAGATGAATGGTGGCTCTATGGTAGATGAATGGTGGCTTTATGGTAGATGAATGGTGGCTCTATGGTAGATGAATGGTGGCTCTATGTTAGATGAATGGTGGCTCTAGGGAAGATGAATGGTGGCTCGATGGTAGATGAATGGTAGATGAGTGGTGGATGAATGGTGGCTCTATAATAGATGAATGGTGGCTCTATGGTAGATAAATGGTGGCTTTGTGGTAGATGAATAGTGGATGAATGGTAGATGAATGGTAGCCCTATGGTAGCCCTATGGTAGATGAATGGTGGCTCTATGGTAGATGAATGGTGGCTCTATGGTAGATGAATGGCGGCTCTATGGAAGATGAATGGCGACTCTATGGTAGATGAATGGTGGCTTTATGGTAGATGAATGGTGGCTCTATGGTAGATGAATGGTGGCTCTATGTTAGATGAATGGTGGCTCTAGGGTAGATGAATGGTGGCTCGATGGTAGATGAATAGTAGATGAGTGGTGGATGAATGGTGGCTCTATGGTAGATGAATGGTGGCTCTATGGTAGATAAATGGTGGCTCTGTGGTAGATGAATAGTGGATGAATGGTAGGTGAATGGTAGCCCTATGGTAGCCCTATTGTAGATGAATGGTGGCTCTATGGTAGATGAATGGCGGCTCTATGGTAGATGAATGGTGGCTCTATGGTAGATGAATGGCGGCTCTATGGTAGATGAATGGCGACTCTATGGAAGATGAATGGCGACTCTATGGTAGATGAATGATGGCTCTATGGTAGATGAATGGTGGCTCTATGGTAGATGAATGGTGGCTCTATGGTAGATGAATGGTGGCTCTATGGTAGATGAATGGTGGCTCTATGGTAGATGAATGGTGGCTCTATGGTAGGAGAATTGTGGCTCTATGGTAGATATGTATGGTGGCTCTATGGTAGATGAATGGTGGCTCTATGGTAGATGAATGGTGGCTCTATGGTAGATGAATGGTAGATGAGTGGTGGATGAATGGCGACTCTATGGTAGATGAATGATGGCTCTATGGTAGATGAATGGTGGCTCTATGGTAGATGAATGGCGGCTCTATGGTAGATGAATGGCGACTCTATGGAAGATGAATGGCGACTCTATGGTAGATGAATGGTAGTTTCATGGTAGATGAAATGTGGCCCTATGATAGATGAATGGTGGCTTTATGGTAGATGAATGGTGGCTCTATGGTAGATGAGTGGTGGATGAATGGTAGATGAATGGCAGCTCTATGGTAGATGAATGTTGGCTCTATGGTAGATGAATGGTGGCTCTATGGTAGATGAATGGTAGATGAGTGGTAGATGAATGGTGGCTCTATGGTAGATGAATGGTGGCTCTATGGTAGATGAATGGTAGATGAGTGGTGGATGAATGGTAGATGAATGGTAGCCTTATGGTAGATGAATGGTGGCTCTATGGTAGATGAATGGTGGCTCTATGGTAGATGAATGGTGGCTCTATGGTAGATGAATGGTGGCTCTATGGTAGATGAATGGTAGATGAGTGGTGGATGAATGGTGGCTCTATGGTAGATGAATGGTGGATAGTGGATGAATGGTAGATGAATGGTAGATGAATGGTGGATAGTGGATGAATGGTAGATGAATGGTAGATGAATTGTAGCCCTATGGTAGATGAATGGTGGCTCTATGTTAGATGAATGGTGGCTCTAGGGTAGATGAATAGTAGATGAGTGGTGGATGAATGGTAGATGAATGATGGCTCTATGGTAGATGAATGGTGGCTCTATGGTAGATGAATGGTGGCTCTATAATAGATGAATGGTAGATGAGTGGTAGATGAATGGTGTCTCTATGGTAGATGAATGGTGGCACTATGGTAGATGAATGGTAGATGAGTGGTGGATGAATGGTGGCTCTATGGTAGATGAATGGTGGATAGTGGATGAATGGTAGATGAATGGTAGATGAATGGTGGATAGTGGATGAATGGTAGATGAATGGTAGATGAATGGTAGCCCTATGGTAGATGAATGGTGGCTCTATGGTAGATGAATGGTGGCTCTATGGTAGTTGAATGGTGGCTTTATGGTAGATGAATGGTGGCTCTATGGTAGATGAATGGTGGCTCTATGGTAGATGAATGGCGGCTCTATGGAAGATGAATGGCGACTCTATGGTAGATGAATGGTGGCTTTATGGTAGATGAATGGTGGCTCTATGGTAGATGAATGGTGGCTCTATGTTAGATGAATGGTGGCTCTAGGGTAGATGAATGGTGGCTCGATGGTAGATGAATAGTAGATGAGTGGTGGATGAATGGTGGCTCTATGGTAGATGAATGGTGGCTCTATGGTAGATAAATGGTGGCTCTGTGGTAGATGAATAGTGGATGAATGGTAGGTGAATGGTAGCCCTATGGTAGCCCTATTGTAGATGAATGGTGGCTCTATGGTAGATGAATGGCGGCTCTATGGTAGATGAATGGTGGCTCTATGGTAGATGAATGGCGGCTCTATGGTAGATGAATGGCGACTCTATGGAAGATGAATGGCGACTCTATGGTAGATGAATGATGGCTCTATGGTAGATGAATGGTGGCTCTATGGTAGATGAATGGTGGCTCTATGGTAGATGAATGGTGGCTCTATGGTAGATGAATGGTGGCTCTATGGTAGATGAATGGTGGCTCTATGGTAGGAGAATTGTGGCTCTATGGTAGATATGTATGGTGGCTCTATGGTAGATGAATGGTGGCTCTATGGTAGATGAATGGTGGCTCTATGGTAGATGAATGGTAGATGAGTGGTGGATGAATGGCGACTCTATGGTAGATGAATGATGGCTCTATGGTAGATGAATGGTGGCTCTATGGTAGATGAATGGTGGCTCTATGGTAGATGAATGGTGGCTCTATGGTAGATGAATGGCGGCTCTATGGTAGATGAATGGCGACTCTATGGAAGATGAATGGCGACTCTATGGTAGATGAATGGTAGTTTCATGGTAGATGAAATGTGGCCCTATGATAGATGAATGGTGGCTTTATGGTAGATGAATGGTGGCTCTATGGTAGATGAGTGGTGGATGAATGGTAGATGAATGGCAGCTCTATGGTAGATGAATGTTGGCTCTATGGTAGATGAATGGTGGCTCTATGGTAGATGAATGGTAGATGAGTGGTAGATGAATGGTGGCTCTATGGTAGATGAATGGTGGCTCTATGGTAGATGAATGGTAGATGAGTGGTGGATGAATGGTAGATGAATGGTAGCCTTATGGTAGATGAATGGTGGCTCTATGGTAGATGAATGGTGGCTCTATGGTAGATGAATGGTGGCTCTATGGTAGATGAATGGTGGCTCTATGGTAGATGAATGGTAGATGAGTGGTGGATGAATGGTGGCTCTATGGTAGATGAATGGTGGATAGTGGATGAATGGTAGATGAATGGTAGATGAATGGTGGATAGTGGATGAATGGTAGATGAATGGTAGATGAATTGTAGCCCTATGGTAGATGAATGGTGGCTCTATGGTAGATGAATGGTGGCTCTATGGTAGATGAATGGTGGCTTTATGGTAGATGAATGGTGGCTCTATGTTAGATGAATGGTGGCTCTAGGGTAGATGAATAGTAGATGAGTGGTGGATGAATGGTAGATGAATGATGGCTCTATGGTAGATGAATGGTGGCTCTATGGTAGATGAATGGTGGCTCTATAATAGATGAATGGTAGATGAGTGGTAGATGAATGGTGTCTCTATGGTAGATGAATGGTGGCACTATGGTAGATGAATGGTAGATGAGTGGTGGATGAATGGTGGCTCTATGGTAGATGAATGGTGGATAGTGGATGAATGGTAGATGAATGGTAGATGAATGGTGGATAGTGGATGAATGGTAGATGAATGGTAGATGAATGGTAGCCCTATGGTAGATGAATGGTGGCTCTATGGTAGATGAATGGTGGCTCTATGGTAGTTGAATGGTGGCTTTATGGTAGATGAATGGTGGCTCTATGGTAGATGAATGGTGGCTCTATGTTAGATGAATGGTGGCTCTAGGGTAGATGAATGGTGGCTCGATGGTAGATGAATAGTAGATGAGTGGTGGATGAATGGTGGCTCTATGGTAGATGAATGGTGGCTCTATGGAATTAAATGGTGGCTCTGTGGTAGATGAATAGTGGATGAATGGTAGGTGAATGGTAGCCCTATGGTAGCCCTATTGTAGATGAATGGTGGCTCTATGGTAGATAAATGGTGGCTCTATGGTAGATGAATGGTGGCTCTATGGTAGATGAATGGCGGCTCTATGGTAGATGAATGGCGACTCTATGGAAGATGAATGGCGACTCTATGGTAGATGAATGATGGCTCTATGGTAGATGAATGGTGGCTCTATGGTAGATGAATGGTGGCTCTATGGTAGATGAATGGTGGCTCTATGGTAGATGAATGGTGGCTCTATGGTAGATGAATGGTGGCTCTATGGTAGGAGAATTGTGGCTCTATGGTAGATATGTATGGTGGCTCTATGGTAGATGAATGGTGGCTCTATGGTAGATGAATGGTGGCTCTATGGTAGATGAATGGTAGATGAGTGGTGGATGAATGGCGACTCTATGGTAGATGAATGATGGCTCTATGGTAGATGAATGGTGGCTCTATGGTAGATGAATGGTGGCTCTATGGTAGATGAATGGTGGCTCTATGGTAGATGAATGGCGGCTCTATGGTAGATGAATGGCGACTCTATGGAAGATGAATGGCGACTCTATGGTAGATGAATGGTAGTTTCATGGTAGATGAAATGTGGCCCTATGATAGATGAATGGTGGCTTTATGGTAGATGAATAGTGGCTCTATGGTAGATGAGTGGTGGATGAATGGTAGATGAATGGCAGCTCTATGGTAGATGAATGTTGGCTCTATGGTAGATGAATGGTGGCTCTATGGTAGATGAATGGTGGCTCTATGGTAGATGAATGGTGGCTCTATGGTAGATGAATGGTAGATGAGTGGTGGATGAATGGTAGATGAATGGTAGCTTCATGGTGGCTCTATGTTAGATGAATGGTGGCTCTATGGTAGATGAATGGTGCCTCTATGGTAGATGAATGGTAGATGAGTGGTGGATGAATGGTAGATGAATGGTAGCCCAATGGTAGATGAATGGTGGCTCTATGGTAGATGAATGGTGGCTCTATGGTAGGATGAATGGTAGATGAGTGGTGGATGAATGGTAGATGAATGGTAGCCCAATGGTAGATGAATGGTGGCTCTATGGTAGATGAATGGTGGCTCTATGGTAGATGAATGGTGGCTCTATGGTAAATGAATGGTGGCTCTATGGTAGATGAATGGTGGCTCTATGGTAGATGAATGGTGGCTCTATGGTAGATGAATGGTAGCGCTTTGGTAGATGAAAGGTGGCTCTATGGTAGATAAATGGTGGCTCTATGGTAGATGAATGGTGGCTCTATGGTAGATGAATGGTGGCTCTATGGTGGATGAATGGTGGCTCTATGGTAGATGAATGGTGGATAGTTGATAAATGGTAGATGAATGGTAGATGAATGGTGGATAGTGGATGAATGGTAGATGAATGGTAGATGAATGGTAGCCCTAAGGTAGATGAATGGTGGCTCTATGGTAGATGAATGGTGGCTCTATGGTAGATGAATGGTGGCTTTATGGTAGATGAATGGTGGCTCTATGGTAGATGAATGGTGGCTCTATGTTAGATGAATGGTGGCTCTAGGGAAGATGAATGGTGGCTCGATGGTAGATGAATGGTAGATGAGTGGTGGATGAATGGTGGCTCTATAATAGATGAATGGTGGCTCTATGGTAGATAAATGGTGGCTTTGTGGTAGATGAATAGTGGATGAATGGTAGATGAATGGTAGCCCTATGGTAGCCCTATGGTAGATGAATGGTGGCTCTATGGTAGATGAATGGTGGCTCTATGGTAGATGAATGGCGGCTCTATGGAAGATGAATGGCGACTCTATGGTAGATGAATGGTGGCTTTATGGTAGATGAATGGTGGCTCTATGGTAGATGAATGGTGGCTCTATGTTAGATGAATGGTGGCTCTAGGGTAGATGAATGGTGGCTCGATGGTAGATGAATAGTAGATGAGTGGTGGATGAATGGTGGCTCTATGGTAGATGAATGGTGGCTCTATGGTAGATAAATGGTGGCTCTGTGGTAGATGAATAGTGGATGAATGGTAGGTGAATGGTAGCCCTATGGTAGCCCTATTGTAGATGAATGGTGGCTCTATGGTAGATGAATGGTGGCTCTATGGTAGATGAATGGTGGCTCTATGGTAGATGAATGGCGGCTCTATGGTAGATGAATGGCGACTCTATGGAAGATGAATGGCGACTCTATGGTAGATGAATGATGGCTCTATGGTAGATGAATGGTGGCTCTATGGTAGATGAATGGTGGCTCTATGGTAGATGAATGGTGGCTCTATGGTAGATGAATGGTGGCTCTATGGTAGATGAATGGTGGCTCTATGGTAGATGAATGGTGGCTCTATGGTAGATGAATGGTGGCTCTATGGTAGGAGAATGGTGGCTCTATGGTAGATAAGAATGGTGGGTCTATGTTAGATGAAAGGTAGCTCTATGGTAGATGAATGGTGGCTCTACGGTAGATGAATGGTGGCTCTATGGTAGATGAATGGTAGATGAGTGGTGGATGAATGGTAGATGAATGGTAGCCCTATGGTAGATGAATGATGGCTCTATGGTAGATGAATGGTGGCTCTAAGGTAGACGAATGGTAGCACTATGGTAGATGAATGGTGGCTCTATGGTAGATGAATGGTAGATGAGTGGTGGATGAATGGTGGCTCTATGGTAGATGAATGGTGGATAGTGGATGAATGGTAGATGAATGGTAGATGAATGGTGGATAGTGGATGAATGGTAGATGAATGGTAGATGAATGGTAGCCCTATGGTAGATGAATGGTGGCTCTATGGTAGATGAATGGTGGCTCTATGGTAGATGAATGGTGGCTTTATGGTAGATGAATGGTGGCTCTATGGTAGATGAATGGTGGCTCTATGTTAGATGAATGGTGGCTCTAGGGTAGATGAATAGTAGTTGAGTGGTGGATGAATGGTAGATGAATGGTAGCCCTATGGTAGATGAATGATGGCTCTATGGTAGATGAATGGTGGCTCTATGGTAGATGAATGGTGGCTCTATGGTAGGATGAATGGTAGATGAGTGGTGGATGAATGGTAGATGAATGGTAGCCCAATGGTAGATGAATGGTGGCTCTATGGTAGATGAATGGTGGCTCTATGGTAGATGAATGGTGGCTCTATGGTAAATGAATGGTGGCTCTATGGTAGATGAATGGTGGCTCTATGGTAGATGAATGGTGGCTCTATGGTAGATGAATGGTAGCGCTTTGGTAGATGAAAGGTGGCTCTATGGTAGATAAATGGTGGCTCTATGGTAGATGAATGGTGGCTCTATGGTAGATGAATGGTGGCTCTATGGTGGATGAATGGTGGCTCTATGGTAGATGAATGGTGGATAGTTGATAAATGGTAGATGAATGGTAGATGAATGGTGGCTCTATGGTAGATGAATGGTGGCTCTATGTTAGATGAATGGTGGCTTTATGGTAGATGAATGGTGGCTCTATGGTAGATGAATGGTGGCTCTATGTTAGATGAATGGTGGCTCTAGGGAAGATGAATGGTGGCTCGATGGTAGATGAATGGTAGATGAGTGGTGGATGAATGGTGGCTCTATAATAGATGAATGGTGGCTCTATGGTAGATAAATGGTGGCTTTGTGGTAGATGAATAGTGGATGAATGGTAGATGAATGGTAGCCCTATGGTAGCCCTATGGTAGATGAATGGTGGCTCTATGGTAGATGAATGGTGGCTCTATGGTAGATGAATGGCGGCTCTATGGAAGATGAATGGCGACTCTATGGTAGATGAATGGTGGCTTTATGGTAGATGAATGGTGGCTCTATGGTAGATGAATGGTGGCTCTATGTTAGATGAATGGTGGCTCTAGGGTAGATGAATGGTGGCTCGATGGTAGATGAATAGTAGATGAGTGGTGGATGAATGGTGGCTCTATGGTAGATGAATGGTGGCTCTATGGTAGATAAATGGTGGCTCTGTGGTAGATGAATAGTGGATGAATGGTAGGTGAATGGTAGCCCTATGGTAGCCCTATTGTAGATGAATGGTGGCTCTATGGTAGATGAATGGTGGCTCTATGGTAGATGAATGGTGGCTCTATGGTAGATGAATGGCGGCTCTATGGTAGATGAATGGCGACTCTATGGAAGATGAATGGCGACTCTATGGTAGATGAATGATGGCTCTATGGTAGATGAATGGTGGCTCTATGGTAGATGAATGGTGGCTCTATGGTAGATGAATGGTGGCTCTATGGTAGATGAATGGTGGCTCTATGGTAGATGAATGGTGGCTCTATGGTAGATGAATGGTGGCTCTATGGTAGATGAATGGTGGCTCTATGGTAGGAGAATGGTGGCTCTATGGTAGATAAGAATGGTGGGTCTATGTTAGATGAAAGGTAGCTCTATGGTAGATGAATGGTGGCTCTACGGTAGATGAATGGTGGCTCTATGGTAGATGAATGGTAGATGAGTGGTGGATGAATGGTAGATGAATGGTAGCCCTATGGTAGATGAATGATGGCTCTATGGTAGATGAATGGTGGCTCTAAGGTAGACGAATGGTAGCACTATGGTAGATGAATGGTGGCTCTATGGTAGATGAATGGTAGATGAGTGGTGGATGAATGGTGGCTCTATGGTAGATGAATGGTGGATAGTGGATGAATGGTAGATGAATGGTAGATGAATGGTGGATAGTGGATGAATGGTAGATGAATGGTAGATGAATGGTAGCCCTATGGTAGATGAATGGTGGCTCTATGGTAGATGAATGGTGGCTCTATGGTAGATGAATGGTGGCTTTATGGTAGATGAATGGTGGCTCTATGGTAGATGAATGGTGGCTCTATGTTAGATGAATGGTGGCTCTAGGGTAGATGAATAGTAGTTGAGTGGTGGATGAATGGTAGATGAATGGTAGCCCTATGGTAGATGAATGATGGCTCTATGGTAGATGAATGGTGGCTCTATGGTAGATGAATTGTGGCTCTATGGTAGATGAATGGTAGATGAGTGGTAGATGAATGGTGGCTCTATGGTAGATGAATGGTGGCTCTATGGTAGATGAATGGTAGATGAGTGGTGGATGAATGGTAGATGAATGGTAGCCTTATGGTAGATGAATGGTGGCTCTATGGTAGATGAATGGTGGCTCTATGGTAGATGAATGGTGGCTCTATGGTAGATGAATGGTGGCTCTATGGTAGATGAATGGTAGATGAGTGGTGGATGAATGGTGGCTCTATGGTAGATGAATGGTGGATAGTGGATGAATGGTAGATGAATGGTAGATGAATGGTGGATAGTGGATGAATGGTAGATGAATGGTAGATGAATTGTAGCCCTATGGTAGATGAATGGTGGCTCTATGGTAGATGAATGGTGGCTCTATGGTAGATGAATGGTGGCTTTATGGTAGATGAATGGTGGCTCTATGTTAGATGAATGGTGGCTCTAGGGTAGATGAATAGTAGATGAGTGGTGGATGAATGGTAGATGAATGATGGCTCTATGGTAGATGAATGGTGGCTCTATGGTAGATGAATGGTGGCTCTATAATAGATGAATGGTAGATGAGTGGTAGATGAATGGTGTCTCTATGGTAGATGAATGGTGGCACTATGGTAGATGAATGGTAGATGAGTGGTGGATGAATGGTGGCTCTATGGTAGATGAATGGTGGATAGTGGATGAATGGTAGATGAATGGTAGATGAATGGTGGATAGTGGATGAATGGTAGATGAATGGTAGATGAATGGTAGCCCTATGGTAGATGAATGGTGGCTCTTTGGTAGATGAATGGTGGCTCTATGGTAGTTGAATGGTGGCTTTATGGTAGATGAATGGTGGCTCTATGGTAGATGAATGGTGGCTCTATGTTAGATGAATGGTGGCTCTAGGGTAGATGAATGGTGGCTCGATGGTAGATGAATAGTAGATGAGTGGTGGATGAATGGTGGCTCTATGGTAGATGAATGGTGGCTCTATGGAATTAAATGGTGGCTCTGTGGTAGATGAATAGTGGATGAATGGTAGGTGAATGGTAGCCCTATGGTAGCCCTATTGTAGATGAATGGTGGCTCTATGGTAGATAAATGGTGGCTCTATGGTAGATGAATGGTGGCTCTATGGTAGATGAATGGCGGCTCTATGGTAGATGAATGGCGACTCTATGGAAGATGAATGGCGACTCTATGGTAGATGAATGATGGCTCTATGGTAGATGAATGGTGGCTCTATGGTAGATGAATGGTGGCTCTATGGTAGATGAATGGTGGCTCTATGGTAGATGAATGGTGGCTCTATGGTAGATGAATGGTGGCTCTATGGTAGGAGAATTGTGGCTCTATGGTAGATATGTATGGTGGCTCTATGGTAGATGAATGGTGGCTCTATGGTAGATGAATGGTGGCTCTATGGTAGATGAATGGTAGATGAGTGGTTGATGAATGGTAGATGAATGGTAGCCTTATGGTAGATGAATGGTGGCTCTATGGTAGATGAATGGTGGCTCTATGGTAGATGAATGGTGGCTCTAAGGTAGACGAATGGTAGATGAGTGGTGGATGAATGGTAGATGAATGGTAGCCCTATGGTAGATGAATGGTGGCTCTATGGTTGATGAATGGTGGCTCTATGGTAGATGAATGGTGGCTCTATGGTAGATGAATGGTGGCTCTATGGTAGATGAATGGTGGCTCTATGGTAGATATGAATGGTGGCTCTATGTTAGATGAAAGGTAGCTCTATGGTAGATGAATGGTGGCTCTACGGTAGATAAATGGTGGCTCTATGGTAGATGAATAGTAGATGAGTGGTGGATGAATGGTAGATGAATGGTAGCCCTATGGTAGATGAATGGTGGCTCTATAGTAGATGAATGGTGGCTCTATGGTAGATGATTGGTGGCTCTATGGTAGATGAATGGTGGCTCTATGGTAGATGAATGGTAGATGAGTGGTGGATGAATGGTGGTTCTATGGTAGATTAATGGCGGCTCTATGGTAGATGAATGGTGGCTCTATGGTAGATGAATGGTAGATGAGTGGTTGATGAATGGTAAATGAATGGTAGCCTTATGGTAGATGAATGGTGGCTCTATAGTAGATGAATGGTGGCTCTATGGTAGATGATTGGCGGCTCTATGGTAGATGAATGTTGGCTCTATGGTAGATGAATGGTAGATGAGTGGTGGATGAATGGTGGTTCTATGGTAGATGAATGGCGGCTCTATGGTAGATGAATGGTGGCTCTATTATATATGAATGGTGGCTCTATGGTAGATGAATGGTGGCTCTATGGTAGATGAATGATAGATGAGTGGTTGATGAATGGTAGATGAATGGTAGCCTTATGGTAGATGAATGGTGGCTCTATAGTAGATGAATGGTGGCTCTATGGTAGATGAATGGTGGCTCTATGGTAGATGAATGGTGGCTCTAAGGTAGATGAATGGTAGATGAGTGGTGGATGAATGGTAGATGAATGGTAGCCCTATGGTAGATGAATGGTGGCTCTATGGTTGATGAATGGTGGCTCTATGGTAGATGAATGGTGGCTCTATGGTAGATGAATGGTGGCTCTATGGTAGATGAATGGTGGCTCTATGGTAGATGAATGGTAGCGCTTTGGTAGATGAAAGGTGGCTCTATGGTAGATAAATGGTGGCTCTATGGTAGATGAATGGTGGCTCTATGGTAGATGAATGGTGGCTCTATGGTGGATGAATGGTGGCTCTATGGTAGATGAATGGTGGCTCTATGGTAGGAGAATGGTGGCTCTATGGTAGATATGAATGGTGGCTCTATGGTAGATGAATAGTAGATGAGTGGTGGATGAATGGTAGATGAATGGTAGCCCTATGGTAGATGAATGATGGCTCTATGGTAGATGAATGGTGGCTCTATGGTAGATGAATGGTGGCTCTATGGTAGATGAATAGTAGATGAGTGGTGGATGAATGGTAGATGAATGGTAGCCCTATGGTAGATGAATGATGGCTCTATGGTAGATGAATGGTGGCTCTATGGTAGATGAATGGTGGCTCTATGGTAGATGAATGGTAGATGAGTGGTAGATGAATGGTGGCTCTACGGTAGATAAATGGTGGCTCTATGGTAGATGAATAGTAGATGAGTGGTGGATGAATGGTAGATGAATGGCAGCCCTATGGTAGATGAATGATGGCTCTATGGTAGATGAATGGTGGCTCTATGGTAGATGAATGGTGGCTCTATGGTAGATGAATGGTAGATGAGTGGTAGATGAATGGTGGCTCTATGGTAGATGAATGGTGGCTCTATTGTAGATGAATGGTAGATGAGTGGTGGATGAATGGTGGCTCTATTGTAGATGAATGGTGGATAGTTGATAAATGGTAGATGAATGGTAGATGAATGGTGGATAGTGGATGAATGGTAGATGAATGGTAGATGAATGGTAGCCCTAAGGTAGATGAATGGTGGCTCTATGGTAGATGAATGGTGGCTCTATGGTAGATGAATGGTGGCTTTATGGTAGATGAATGGTGGCTCTATGGTAGATGAATGGTGGCTCTATGTTAGATGAATGGTGGCTCTAGGGAAGATGAATGGTGGCTCGATGGTAGATGAATGGTAGATGAGTGGTGGATGAATGGTGGCTCTATAATAGATGAATGGTGGCTCTATGGTAGATAAATGGTGGCTTTGTGGTAGATGAATAGTGGATGAATGGTAGATGAATGGTAGCCCTATGGTAGCCCTATGGTAGATGAATGGTGGCTCTATGGTAGATGAATGGTGGCTCTATGGTAGATGAATGGCGGCTCTATGGAAGATGAATGGCGACTCTATGGTAGATGAATGGTGGCTTTATGGTAGATGAATGGTGGCTCTATGGTAGATGAATGGTGGCTCTATGTTAGATGAATGGTGGCTCTAGGGTAGATGAATGGTGGCTCGATGGTAGATGAATAGTAGATGAGTGGTGGATGAATGGTGGCTCTATGGTAGATGAATGGTGGCTCTATGGTAGATAAATGGTGGCTCTGTGGTAGATGAATAGTGGATGAATGGTAGGTGAATGGTAGCCCTATGGTAGCCCTATTGTAGATGAATGGTGGCTCTATGGTAGATGAATGGTGGCTCTATGGTAGATGAATGGTGGCTCTATGGTAGATGAATGGCGGCTCTATGGTAGATGAATGGCGACTCTATGGAAGATGAATGGCGACTCTATGGTAGATGAATGATGGCTCTATGGTAGATGAATGGTGGCTCTATGGTAGATGAATGGTGGCTCTATGGTAGATGAATGGTGGCTCTATGGTAGATGAATGGTGGCTCTATGGTAGATGAATGGTGGCTCTATGGTAGGAGAATTGTGGCTCTATGGTAGATATGTATGGTGGCTCTATGGTAGATGAATGGTGGCTCTATGGTAGATGAATGGTGGCTCTATGGTAGATGAATGGTAGATGAGTGGTGGATGAATGGCGACTCTATGGTAGATGAATGATGGCTCTATGGTAGATGAATGGTGGCTCTATGGTAGATGAATGGTGGCTCTATGGTAGATGAATGGTGGCTCTATGGTAGATGAATGGCGGCTCTATGGTAGATGAATGGCGACTCTATGGAAGATGAATGGCGACTCTATGGTAGATGAATGGTAGTTTCATGGTAGATGAAATGTGGCCCTATGATAGATGAATGGTGGCTTTATGGTAGATGAATGGTGGCTCTATGGTAGATGAGTGGTGGATGAATGGTAGATGAATGGCAGCTCTATGGTAGATGAATGTTGGCTCTATGGTAGATGAATGGTGGCTCTATGGTAGATGAATGGTGGCTCTATGGTAGATGAATGGTGGCTCTATGGTAGATGAATGGTAGATGAGTGGTGGATGAATGGTAGAT
This sequence comes from Strongylocentrotus droebachiensis, assembly GCA_035222895.1. Classification (NCBI taxonomy): domain Eukaryota; kingdom Metazoa; phylum Echinodermata; class Echinoidea; order Camarodonta; family Strongylocentrotidae; genus Strongylocentrotus; species Strongylocentrotus droebachiensis. Next base: position 220,709 of record JAVYIG010001600.1, on the reverse strand, counting down.
GAATGGTAGCTTCATGGTGGCTCTATGTTAGATGAATGGTGGCTCTATGGTAGATGAATGGTGCCTCTATGGTAGATGAATGGTAGATGAGTGGTGGATGAATGGTAGATGAATGGTAGCCCAATGGTAGATGAATGGTGGCTCTATGGTAGATGAATGGTGGCTCTATGGTAGGATGAATGGTAGATGAGTGGTGGATGAATGGTAGATGAATGGTAGCCCAATGGTAGATGAATGGTGGCTCTATGGTAGATGAATGGTGGCTCTATGGTAGATGAATGGTGGCTCTATGGTAAATGAATGGTGGCTCTATGGTAGATGAATGGTGGCTCTATGGTAAATGAATGGTGGCTCTATAGTAGATGAATGGTAGATGAGTAGTGGATGAATGGTGGCTCTATGGTAGATAAATGGCGGCTCTATGGTAGATGAATGGTGGCTCTATGGTAGATGAATGGTGGCTCTATGGTAGATGAATGGTAGATGAGTGGTGGATGAATGGTTGTTCTATGGTAGATGAATGGCGGCTCTATGGTAGATGAATGGTGGCTCTATGGTAGATGAATGGTGGCTCTATGGTAGATGAATGGTGGCTCTATGGTAGATGAATGGTAGATGAGTGGTTGATGAATGGTAGATGAATGGTAGCCTCATGGTAGATGAATGGTGGCTCTATAGTAGATGAATGGTGGCTCTATGGTAGATGATTGGTGGCTCTATGGTAGATGAATGGTGGCTCTATGGTAGATGAATGGTAGATGAGTGGTGGATGAATGGTGGTTCTATGGTAGATGAATGGCGGCTCTATGGTAGATGAATGGTGGCTCTATGGTAGATGAATGGTAGATGAGTGGTTGATGAATGGTAGATGAATGGTAGCCTTATGGTAGATGAATGGTGGCTCTATAGTAGATGAATGGTGGCTCTATGGTAGATGATTGGCGGCTCTATGGTAGATGAATGTTGGCTCTATGGTAGATGAATGGTAGATGAGTGGTGGATGAATGGTGGTTCTATGGTAGATGAATGGCGGCTCTATGGTAGATGAATGGTGGCTCTATGGTATATGAATGGTGGCTCTATGGTAGATGAATGGTGGCTCTATGGTAGATGAATGATAGATGAGTGGTTGATGAATGGTAGATGAATGGTAGCCTTATGGTAGATGAATGTTGGCTCTATAGTAGATGAATGGTGGCTCTATGGTAGATGAATGGTGGCTCTATGGTAGATGAATGGTGGCTCTAAGGTAGATGAATGGTAGATGAGTGGTGGATGAATGGTAGATGAATGGTAGCCCTATGGTAGATGAATGGCGACTCTATGGTAGATGAATGGTGGCTTTATGGTAGATGAATGGTGGCTCTATGGTAGATGAATGGTGGCTCTATGTTAGATGAATGGTGGCTCTAGGGTAGATGAATGGTGGCTCGATGGTAGATGAATAGTAGATGAGTGGTGGATGAATGGTGGCTCTATGGTAGATGAATGGTGGCTCTATGGTAGATAAATGGTGGCTCTGTGGTAGATGAGTAGTGGATGAATGGTAGGTGAATGGTAGCCCTATGGTAGCCCTATTGTAGATGAATGGTGGCTCTATGGTAGATGAATGGTGGCTCTATGGTAGATGAATGGTGGCTCTATGGTAGATGAATGGCGGCTCTATGGTAGATGAATGGCGACTCTATGGAAGATGAATGGCGACTCTATGGTAGATGAATGATGGCTCTATGGTAGATGAATGGTGGCTCTATGGTAGATGAATGGTGGCTCTATGGTAGATGAATGGTGGCTCTATGGTAGATGAATGGTGGCTCTATGGTAGATGAATGGTGGCTCTATGGTAGATGAATGGTGGCTCTATGGTAGATGAATGGTTGCTCTATGGTAGATGAAAGGTAGCTCTATGGTAGATGAATGGTGGCTCTACGGTAGATGAATGGTGGCTCTATGGTAGATGAATGGTAGATGAGTGGTGGATGAATGGTAGATGAATGGTAGCCCTATGGTAGATGAATGATGGCTCTATGGTAGATGAATGGTGGCTCTAAGGTAGATGAATGGTAGCACTATGGTAGATGAATGGTGGCTCTACGGTAGATAAATGGTGGCTCTATGGTAGATGAATAGTAGATGAGTGGTGGATGAATGGTAGATGAATGGTAGCCCTATGGTAGATGAATGGTGGCTCTATAGTAGATGAATGGTGGCTCTATGGTAGATGATTGGTGGCTCTATGGTAGATGAATGGTGGCTCTATGGTAGATGAATGGTAGATGAGTGGTGGATGAATGGTGGTTCTATGGTAGATTAATGGCGGCTCTATGGTAGATGAATGGTGGCTCTATGGTAGATGAATGGTAGATGAGTGGTTGATGAATGGTAAATGAATGGTAGCCTTATGGTAGATGAATGGTGGCTCTATAGTAGATGAATGGTGGCTCTATGGTAGATGATTGGCGGCTCTATGGTAGATGAATGTTGGCTCTATGGTAGATGAATGGTAGATGAGTGGTGGATGAATGGTGGTTCTATGGTAGATGAATGGCGGCTCTATGGTAGATGAATGGTGGCTCTATGGTATATGAATGGTGGCTCTATGGTAGATGAATGGTGGCTCTATGGTAGATGAATGATAGATGAGTGGTTGATGAATGGTAGATGAATGGTAGCCTTATGGTAGATGAATGGTGGCTCTATAGTAGATGAATGGTGGCTCTATGGTAGATGAATGGTGGCTCTATGGTAGATGAATGGTGGCTCTAAGGTAGATGAATGGTAGATGAGTGGTGGATGAATGGTAGATGAATGGTAGCCCTATGGTAGATGAATGGTGGCTCTATGGTTGATGAATGGTGGCTCTATGGTAGATGAATGGTGGCTCTATGGTAGATGAATGGTGGCTCTATGGTAGATGAATGGTGGCTCTATGGTAGATGAATGGTAGCGCTTTGGTAGATGAAAGGTGGCTCTATGGTAGATAAATGGTGGCTCTATGGTAGATGAATGGTGGCTCTATGGTAGATGAATGGTGGCTCTATGGTGGATGAATGGTGGCTCTATGGTAGATGAATGGTGGCTCTATGGTAGGAGAATGGTGGCTCTATGGTAGATATGAATGGTGGCTCTATGGTAGATGAATAGTAGATGAGTGGTGGATGAATGGTAGATGAATGGTAGCCCTATGGTAGATGAATGATGGCTCTATGGTAGATGAATGGTGGCTCTATGGTAGATGAATGGTGGCTCTATGGTAGATGAATAGTAGATGAGTGGTGGATGAATGGTAGATGAATGGTAGCCCTATGGTAGATGAATGATGGCTCTATGGTAGATGAATGGTGGCTCTATGGTAGATGAATGGTGGCTCTATGGTAGATGAATGGTAGATGAGTGGTAGATGAATGGTGGCTCTACGGTAGATAAATGGTGGCTCTATGGTAGATGAATAGTAGATGAGTGGTGGATGAATGGTAGATGAATGGCAGCCCTATGGTAGATGAATGATGGCTCTATGGTAGATGAATGGTGGCTCTATGGTAGATGAATGGTGGCTCTATGGTAGATGAATGGTAGATGAGTGGTAGATGAATGGTGGCTCTATGGTAGATGAATGGTGGCTCTATGGTAGATGAATGGTAGATGAGTGGTGGATGAATGGTGGCTCTATTGTAGATGAATGGTGGATAGTTGATAAATGGTAGATGAATGGTAGATGAATGGTGGATAGTGGATGAATGGTAGATGAATGGTAGATGAATGGTAGCCCTAAGGTAGATGAATGGTGGCTCTATGGTAGATGAATGGTGGCTCTATGGTAGATGAATGGTGGCTTTATGGTAGATGAATGGTGGCTCTATGGTAGATGAATGGTGGCTCTATGTTAGATGAATGGTGGCTCTAGGGAAGATGAATGGTGGCTCGATGGTAGATGAATGGTAGATGAGTGGTGGATGAATGGTGGCTCTATAATAGATGAATGGTGGCTCTATGGTAGATAAATGGTGGCTTTGTGGTAGATGAATAGTGGATGAATGGTAGATGAATGGTAGCCCTATGGTAGCCCTATGGTAGATGAATGGTGGCTCTATGGTAGATGAATGGTGGCTCTATGGTAGATGAATGGCGGCTCTATGGAAGATGAATGGCGACTCTATGGTAGATGAATGGTGGCTTTATGGTAGATGAATGGTGGCTCTATGGTAGATGAATGGTGGCTCTATGTTAGATGAATGGTGGCTCTAGGGTAGATGAATGGTGGCTCGATGGTAGATGAATAGTAGATGAGTGGTGGATGAATGGTGGCTCTATGGTAGATGAATGGTGGCTCTATGGTAGATAAATGGTGGCTCTGTGGTAGATGAATAGTGGATGAATGGTAGGTGAATGGTAGCCCTATGGTAGCCCTATTGTAGATGAATGGTGGCTCTATGGTAGATGAATGGTGGCTCTATGGTAGATGAATGGTGGCTCTATGGTAGATGAATGGCGGCTCTATGGTAGATGAATGGCGACTCTATGGAAGATGAATGGCGACTCTATGGTAGATGAATGATGGCTCTATGGTAGATGAATGGTGGCTCTATGGTAGATGAATGGTGGCTCTATGGTAGATGAATGGTGGCTCTATGGTAGATGAATGGTGGCTCTATGGTAGATGAATGGTGGCTCTATGGTAGGAGAATTGTGGCTCTATGGTAGATATGTATGGTGGCTCTATGGTAGATGAATGGTGGCTCTATGGTAGATGAATGGTGGCTCTATGGTAGATGAATGGTAGATGAGTGGTGGATGAATGGCGACTCTATGGTAGATGAATGATGGCTCTATGGTAGATGAATGGTGGCTCTATGGTAGATGAATGGTGGCTCTATGGTAGATGAATGGTGGCTCTATGGTAGATGAATGGCGGCTCTATGGTAGATGAATGGCGACTCTATGGAAGATGAATGGCGACTCTATGGTAGATGAATGGTAGTTTCATGGTAGATGAAATGTGGCCCTATGATAGATGAATGGTGGCTTTATGGTAGATGAATGGTGGCTCTATGGTAGATGAGTGGTGGATGAATGGTAGATGAATGGCAGCTCTATGGTAGATGAATGTTGGCTCTATGGTAGATGAATGGTGGCTCTATGGTAGATGAATGGTGGCTCTATGGTAGATGAATGGTGGCTCTATGGTAGATGAATGGTAGATGAGTGGTGGATGAATGGTAGATGAATGGTAGCTTCATGGTGGCTCTATGTTAGATGAATGGTGGCTCTATGGTAGATGAATGGTGCCTCTATGGTAGATGAATGGTAGATGAGTGGTGGATGAATGGTAGATGAATGGTAGCCCAATGGTAGATGAATGGTGGCTCTATGGTAGATGAATGGTGGCTCTATGGTAGGATGAATGGTAGATGAGTGGTGGATGAATGGTAGATGAATGGTAGCCCAATGGTAGATGAATGGTGGCTCTATGGTAGATGAATGGTGGCTCTATGGTAGATGAATGGTGGCTCTATGGTAAATGAATGGTGGCTCTATGGTAGATGAATGGTGGCTCTATGGTAAATGAATGGTGGCTCTATAGTAGATGAATGGTAGATGAGTAGTGGATGAATGGTGGCTCTATGGTAGATAAATGGCGGCTCTATGGTAGATGAATGGTGGCTCTATGGTAGATGAATGGTGGCTCTATGGTAGATGAATGGTAGATGAGTGGTGGATGAATGGTTGTTCTATGGTAGATGAATGGCGGCTCTATGGTAGATGAATGGTGGCTCTATGGTAGATGAATGGTGGCTCTATGGTAGATGAATGGTGGCTCTATGGTAGATGAATGGTAGATGAGTGGTTGATGAATGGTAGATGAATGGTAGCCTCATGGTAGATGAATGGTGGCTCTATAGTAGATGAATGGTGGCTCTATGGTAGATGATTGGTGGCTCTATGGTAGATGAATGGTGGCTCTATGGTAGATGAATGGTAGATGAGTGGTGGATGAATGGTGGTTCTATGGTAGATGAATGGCGGCTCTATGGTAGATGAATGGTGGCTCTATGGTAGATGAATGGTAGATGAGTGGTTGATGAATGGTAGATGAATGGTAGCCTTATGGTAGATGAATGGTGGCTCTATAGTAGATGAATGGTGGCTCTATGGTAGATGATTGGCGGCTCTATGGTAGATGAATGTTGGCTCTATGGTAGATGAATGGTAGATGAGTGGTGGATGAATGGTGGTTCTATGGTAGATGAATGGCGGCTCTATGGTAGATGAATGGTGGCTCTATGGTATATGAATGGTGGCTCTATGGTAGATGAATGGTGGCTCTATGGTAGATGAATGATAGATGAGTGGTTGATGAATGGTAGATGAATGGTAGCCTTATGGTAGATGAATGTTGGCTCTATAGTAGATGAATGGTGGCTCTATGGTAGATGAATGGTGGCTCTATGGTAGATGAATGGTGGCTCTAAGGTAGATGAATGGTAGATGAGTGGTGGATGAATGGTAGATGAATGGTAGCCCTATGGTAGATGAATGGCGACTCTATGGTAGATGAATGGTGGCTTTATGGTAGATGAATGGTGGCTCTATGGTAGATGAATGGTGGCTCTATGTTAGATGAATGGTGGCTCTAGGGTAGATGAATGGTGGCTCGATGGTAGATGAATAGTAGATGAGTGGTGGATGAATGGTGGCTCTATGGTAGATGAATGGTGGCTCTATGGTAGATAAATGGTGGCTCTGTGGTAGATGAGTAGTGGATGAATGGTAGGTGAATGGTAGCCCTATGGTAGCCCTATTGTAGATGAATGGTGGCTCTATGGTAGATGAATGGTGGCTCTATGGTAGATGAATGGTGGCTCTATGGTAGATGAATGGCGGCTCTATGGTAGATGAATGGCGACTCTATGGAAGATGAATGGCGACTCTATGGTAGATGAATGATGGCTCTATGGTAGATGAATGGTGGCTCTATGGTAGATGAATGGTGGCTCTATGGTAGATGAATGGTGGCTCTATGGTAGATGAATGGTGGCTCTATGGTAGATGAATGGTGGCTCTATGGTAGATGAATGGTGGCTCTATGGTAGATGAATGGTTGCTCTATGGTAGATGAAAGGTAGCTCTATGGTAGATGAATGGTGGCTCTACGGTAGATGGATGGTGGCTCTATGGTAGATGAATGGTAGATGAGTGGTGGATGAATGGTAGATGAATGGTAGCCCTATGGTAGATGAATGATGGCTCTATGGTAGATGAATGGTGGCTCTAAGGTAGATGAATGGTAGCACTATGGTAGATGAATGGTGGCTCTATGGTAGATGAATGGTAGATGAGTGGTGGATGAATGGTGGCTCTATGGTAGATGAATGGTGGATAGTGGATGAATGGTAGATGAATGGTAGATGAATGGTGGATAGTGGATGAATGGTAGATGAATGGTAGATGAATGGTAGCCCTATGGTAGATGAATGGTGGCTCTATGGTAGATGAATGGTGGCTCTATGGTAGATGAATGGTGGCTTTATGGTAGATGAATGGTGGCTCTATGGTAGATGAATGGTGGCTCTATGTTAGATGAATGGTGGCTCTAGGGTAGATGAATAGTAGTTGAGTGGTGGATGAATGGTAGATGAATGGTAGCCCTATGGTAGATGAATGATGGCTCTATGGTAGATGAATGGTGGCTCTATGGTAGATGAATGGTGGCTCTATGGTAGATGAATGGTAGATGAGTGGTAGATGAATGGTGGCTCTATGGTAGATGAATGGTGGCTCTATGGTAGATGAATGGTAGATGAGTGGTGGATGAATGGTAGATGAATGGTAGCCTTATGGTAGATGAATGGTGGCTCTATGGTAGATGAATGGTGGCTCTATGGTAGATGAATGGTGGCTCTATGGTAGATGAATGGTGGCTCTATGGTAGATGAATGGTAGATGAGTGGTGGATGAATGGTGGCTCTATGGTAGATGAATGGTGGATAGTGGATGAATGGTAGATGAATGGTAGATGAATGGTGGATAGTGGATGAATGGTAGATGAATGGTAGATGAATTGTAGCCCTATGGTAGATGAATGGTGGCTCTATGGTAGATGAATGGTGGCTCTATGGTAGATGAATGGTGGCTTTATGGTAGATGAATGGTGGCTCTATGTTAGATGAATGGTGGCTCTAGGGTAGATGAATAGTAGATGAGTGGTGGATGAATGGTAGATGAATGATGGCTCTATGGTAGATGAATGGTGGCTCTATGGTAGATGAATGGTGGCTCTATAATAGATGAATGGTAGATGAGTGGTAGATGAATGGTGTCTCTATGGTAGATGAATGGTGGCACTATGGTAGATGAATGGTAGATGAGTGGTGGATGAATGGTGGCTCTATGGTAGATGAATGGTGGATAGTGGATGAATGGTAGATGAATGGTAGATGAATGGTGGATAGTGGATGAATGGTAGATGAATGGTAGATGAATGGTAGCCCTATGGTAGATGAATGGTGGCTCTATGGTAGATGAATGGTGGCTCTATGGTAGTTGAATGGTGGCTTTATGGTAGATGAATGGTGGCTCTATGGTAGATGAATGGTGGCTCTATGTTAGATGAATGGTGGCTCTAGGGTAGATGAATGGTGGCTCGATGGTAGATGAATAGTAGATGAGTGGTGGATGAATGGTGGCTCTATGGTAGATGAATGGTGGCTCTATGGAATTAAATGGTGGCTCTGTGGTAGATGAATAGTGGATGAATGGTAGGTGAATGGTAGCCCTATGGTAGCCCTATTGTAGATGAATGGTGGCTCTATGGTAGATAAATGGTGGCTCTATGGTAGATGAATGGTGGCTCTATGGTAGATGAATGGCGGCTCTATGGTAGATGAATGGCGACTCTATGGAAGATGAATGGCGACTCTATGGTAGATGAATGATGGCTCTATGGTAGATGAATGGTGGCTCTATGGTAGATGAATGGTGGCTCTATGGTAGATGAATGGTGGCTCTATGGTAGATGAATGGTGGCTCTATGGTAGATGAATGGTGGCTCTATGGTAGGAGAATTGTGGCTCTATGGTAGATATGTATGGTGGCTCTATGGTAGATGAATGGTGGCTCTATGGTAGATGAATGGTGGCTCTATGGTAGATGAATGGTAGATGAGTGGTGGATGAATGGCGACTCTATGGTAGATGAATGATGGCTCTATGGTAGATGAATGGTGGCTCTATGGTAGATGAATGGTGGCTCTATGGTAGATGAATGGTGGCTCTATGGTAGATGAATAGTAGATGAGTGGTGGATGAATGGTGGCTCTATGGTAGATGAATGGTGGCTCTATGGTAGATAAATGGTGGCTCTGTGGTAGATGAATAGTGGATGAATGGTAGGTGAATGGTAGCCCTATGGTAGCCCTATTGTAGATGAATGGTGGCTCTATGGTAGATGAATGGTGGCTCTATGGTAGATGAATGGTGGCTCTATGGTAGATGAATGGCGGCTCTATGGTAGATGAATGGCGACTCTATGGAAGATGAATGGCGACTCTATGGTAGATGAATGATGGCTCTATGGTAGATGAATGGTGGCTCTATGGTAGATAAATGGTGGCTCTATGGTAGATGAATGGTGGCTCTATGGTAGATGAATGGTGGCTCTATGGTAGATGAATGGTGGCTCTATGGTAGATGAATGGTGGCTCTATGGTAGATGAATGGTGGCTCTATGGTAGGAGAATGGTGGCTCTATGGTAGATAAGAATGGTGGGTCTATGTTAGATGAAAGGTAGCTCTATGGTAGATGAATGGTGGCTCTACGGTAGATGAATGGTGGCTCTATGGTAGATGAATGGTAGATGAGTGGTGGATGAATGGTAGATGAATGGTAGCCCTATGGTAGATGAATGATGGCTCTATGGTAGATGAATGGTGGCTCTAAGGTAGATGAATGGTAGCACTATGGTAGATGAATGGTGGCTCTATGGTAGATGAATGGTAGATGAGTGGTGGATGAATGGTGGCTCTATGGTAGATGAATGGTGGATAGTGGATGAATGGTAGATGAATGGTAGATGAATGGTGGATAGTGGATGAATGGTAGATGAATGGTAGATGAATGGTAGCCCTATGGTAGATGAATGGTGGCTCTATGGTAGATGAATGGTGGCTCTATGGTAGATGAATGGTGGCTTTATGGTAGATGAATGGTGGCTCTATGGTAGATGAATGGTGGCTCTATGTTAGATGAATGGTGGCTCTAGGGTAGATGAATAGTAGTTGAGTGGTGGATGAATGGTAGATGAATGGTAGCCCTATGGTAGATGAATGATGGCTCTATGGTAGATGAATGGTGGCTCTATGGTAGATGAATTGTGGCTCTATGGTAGATGAATGGTAGATGAGTGGTAGATGAATGGTGGCTCTATGGTAGATGAATGGTGGCTCTATGGTAGATGAATGGTAGATGAGTGGTGGATGAATGGTAGATGAATGGTAGCCTTATGGTAGATGAATGGTGGCTCTATGGTAGATGAATGGTGGCTCTATGGTAGATGAATGGTGGCTCTATGGTAGATGAATGGTGGCTCTATGGTAGATGAATGGTAGATGAGTGGTGGATGAATGGTGGCTCTGTGGTAGATGAATGGTGGATAGTGGATGAATGGTAGATGAATGGTAGATGAATGGTGGATAGTGGATGAATGGTAGATGAATGGTAGATGAATTGTAGCCCTATGGTAGATGAATGGTGGCTCTATGGTAGATGAATGGTGGCTCTATGGTAGATGAATGGTGGCTTTATGGTAGATGAATGGTGGCTCTATGTTAGATGAATGGTGGCTCTAGGGTAGATGAATAGTAGATGAGTGGTGGATGAATGGTAGATGAATGATGGCTCTATGGTAGATGAATGGTGGCTCTATGGTAGATGAATGGTGGCTCTAGGGTAGATGAATAGTAGTTGAGTGGTGGATGAATGGTAGATGAATGGTAGCCCTATGGTAGATGAATGATGGCTCTATGGTAGATGAATGGTGGCTCTATGGTAGATGAATTGTGGCTCTATGGTAGATGAATGGTAGATGAGTGGTAGATGAATGGTGGCTCTATGGTAGATGAATGGTGGCTCTATGGTAGATGAATGGTAGATGAGTGGTGGATGAATGGTAGATGAATGGTAGCCTTATGGTAGATGAATGGTGGCTCTATGGTAGATGAATGGTGGCTCTATGGTAGATGAATGGTGGCTCTATGGTAGATGAATGGTGGCTCTATGGTAGATGAATGGTAGATGAGTGGTGGATGAATGGTGGCTCTGTGGTAGATGAATGGTGGATAGTGGATGAATGGTAGATGAATGGTAGATGAATGGTGGATAGTGGATGAATGGTAGATGAATGGTAGATGAATTGTAGCCCTATGGTAGATGAATGGTGGCTCTATGGTAGATGAATGGTGGCTCTATGGTAGATGAATGGTGGCTTTATGGTAGATGAATGGTGGCTCTATGTTAGATGAATGGTGGCTCTAGGGTAGATGAATAGTAGATGAGTGGTGGATGAATGGTAGATGAATGATGGCTCTATGGTAGATGAATGGTGGCTCTATGGTAGATGAATGGTGGCTCTATAATAGATGAATGGTAGATGAGTGGTAGATGAATGGTGTCTCTATGGTAGATGAATGGTGGCACTATGGTAGATGAATGGTAGATGAGTGGTGGATGAATGGTGGCTCTATGGTAGATGAATGGTGGATAGTGGATGAATGGTAGATGAATGGTAGATGAATGGTGGATAGTGGATGAATGGTAGATGAATGGTAGATGAATGGTAGCCCTATGGTAGATGAATGGTGGCTCTTTGGTAGATGAATGGTGGCTCTATGGTAGTTGAATGGTGGCTTTATGGTAGATGAATGGTGGCTCTATGGTAGATGAATGGTGGCTCTATGTTAGATGAATGGTGGCTCTAGGGTAGATGAATGGTGGCTCGATGGTAGATGAATAGTAGATGAGTGGTGGATGAATGGTGGCTCTATGGTAGATGAATGGTGGCTCTATGGAATTAAATGGTGGCTCTGTGGTAGATGAATAGTGGATGAATGGTAGGTGAATGGTAGCCCTATGGTAGCCCTATTGTAGATGAATGGTGGCTCTATGGTAGATAAATGGTGGCTCTATGGTAGATGAATGGTGGCTCTATGGTAGATGAATGGCGGCTCTATGGTAGATGAATGGCGACTCTATGGAAGATGAATGGCGACTCTATGGTAGATGAATGATGGCTCTATGGTAGATGAATGGTGGCTCTATGGTAGATGAATGGTGGCTCTATGGTAGATGAATGGTGGCTCTATGGTAGATGAATGGTGGCTCTATGGTAGATGAATGGTGGCTCTATGGTAGGAGAATTGTGGCTCTATGGTAGATATGTATGGTGGCTCTATGGTAGATGAATGGTGGCTCTATGGTAGATGAATGGTGGCTCTATGGTAGATGAATGGTAGATGAGTGGTTGATGAATGGTAGATGAATGGTAGCCTTATGGTAGATGAATGGTGGCTCTATGGTAGATGAATGGTGGCTCTATGGTAGATGAATGGTGGCTCTAAGGTAGACGAATGGTAGATGAGTGGTGGATGAATGGTAGATGAATGGTAGCCCTATGGTAGATGAATGGTGGCTCTATGGTTGATGAATGGTGGCTCTATGGTAGATGAATGGTGGCTCTATGGTAGATGAATGGTGGCTCTATGGTAGATGAATGGTGGCTCTATGGTAGATATGAATGGTGGCTCTATGTTAGATGAAAGGTAGCTCTATGGTAGATGAATGGTGGCTCTACGGTAGATAAATGGTGGCTCTATGGTAGATGAATAGTAGATGAGTGGTGGATGAATGGTAGATGAATGGTAGCCCTATGGTAGATGAATGGTGGCTCTATAGTAGATGAATGGTGGCTCTATGGTAGATGATTGGTGGCTCTATGGTAGATGAATGGTGGCTCTATGGTAGATGAATGGTAGATGAGTGGTGGATGAATGGTGGTTCTATGGTAGATGAATGGCGGCTCTATGGTAGATGAATGGTGGCTCTATGGTAGATGAATGGTAGATGAGTGGTTGATGAATGGTAAATGAATGGTAGCCTTATGGTAGATGAATGGTGGCTCTATAGTAGATGAATGGTGGCTCTATGGTAGATGATTGGCGGCTCTATGGTAGATGAATGTTGGCTCTATGGTAGATGAATGGTAGATGAGTGGTGGATGAATGGTGGTTCTATGGTAGATGAATGGCGGCTCTATGGTAGATGAATGGTGGCTCTATGGTATATGAATGGTGGCTCTATGGTAGATGAATGGTGGCTCTATGGTAGATGAATGATAGATGAGTGGTTGATGAATGGTAGATGAATGGTAGCCTTATGGTAGATGAATGGTGGCTCTATAGTAGATGAATGGTGGCTCTATGGTAGATGAATGGTGGCTCTATGGTAGATGAATGGTGGCTCTAAGGTAGATGAATGGTAGATGAGTGGTGGATGAATGGTAGATGAATGGTAGCCCTATGGTAGATGAATGGTGGCTCTATGGTTGATGAATGGTGGCTCTATGGTAGATGAATGGTGGCTCTATGGTAGATGAATGGTGGCTCTATGGTAGATGAATGGTGGCTCTATGGTAGATGAATGGTAGCGCTTTGGTAGATGAAAGGTGGCTCTATGGTAGATAAATGGTGGCTCTATGGTAGATGAATGGTGGCTCTATGGTAGATGAATGGTGGCTCTATGGTGGATGAATGGTAGATGAGTGGTGGATGAATGGCGACTCTATGGTAGATGAATGATGGCTCTATGGTAGATGAATGGTGGCTCTATGGTAGATGAATGGTGGCTCTATGGTAGATGAATGGTGGCTCTATGGTAGATGAATGGCGGCTCTATGGTAGATGAATGGCGACTCTATGGAAGATGAATGGCGACTCTATGGTAGATGAATGGTAGTTTCATGGTAGATGAAATGTGGCCCTATGATAGATGAATGGTGGCTTTATGGTAGATGAATGGTGGCTCTATGGTAGATGAGTGGTGGATGAATGGTAGATGAATGGCAGCTCTATGGTAGATGAATGTTGGCTCTATGGTAGATGAATGGTGGCTCTATGGTAGATGAATGGTAGATGAGTGGTAGATGAATGGTGGCTCTATGGTAGATGAATGGTGGCTCTATGGTAGATGAATGGTAGATGAGTGGTGGATGAATGGTAGATGAATGGTAGCCTTATGGTAGATGAATGGTGGCTCTATGGTAGATGAATGGTGGCTCTATGGTAGATGAATGGTGGCTCTATGGTAGATGAATGGTGGCTCTATGGTAGATGAATGGTAGATGAGTGGTGGATGAATGGTGGCTCTATGGTAGATGAATGGTGGATAGTGGATGAATGGTAGATGAATGGTAGATGAATGGTGGATAGTGGATGAATGGTAGATGAATGGTAGATGAATTGTAGCCCTATGGTAGATGAATGGTGGCTCTATGGTAGATGAATGGTGGCTCTATGGTAGATGAATGGTGGCTTTATGGTAGATGAATGGTGGCTCTATGTTAGATGAATGGTGGCTCTAGGGTAGATGAATAGTAGATGAGTGGTGGATGAATGGTAGATGAATGATGGCTCTATGGTAGATGAATGGTGGCTCTATGGTAGATGAATGGTGGCTCTATAATAGATGAATGGTAGATGAGTGGTAGATGAATGGTGTCTCTATGGTAGATGAATGGTGGCACTATGGTAGATGAATGGTAGATGAGTGGTGGATGAATGGTGGCTCTATGGTAGATGAATGGTGGATAGTGGATGAATGGTAGATGAATGGTAGATGAATGGTGGATAGTGGATGAATGGTAGATGAATGGTAGATGAATGGTAGCCCTATGGTAGATGAATGGTGGCTCTATGGTAGATGAATGGTGGCTCTATGGTAGTTGAATGGTGGCTTTATGGTAGATGAATGGTGGCTCTATGGTAGATGAATGGTGGCTCTATGTTAGATGAATGGTGGCTCTAGGGTAGATGAATGGTGGCTCGATGGTAGATGAATAGTAGATGAGTGGTGGATGAATGGTGGCTCTATGGTAGATGAATGGTGGCTCTATGGAATTAAATGGTGGCTCTGTGGTAGATGAATAGTGGATGAATGGTAGGTGAATGGTAGCCCTATGGTAGCCCTATTGTAGATGAATGGTGGCTCTATGGTAGATAAATGGTGGCTCTATGGTAGATGAATGGTGGCTCTATGGTAGATGAATGGCGGCTCTATGGTAAATGAATGGCGACTCTATGGAAGATGAATGGCGACTCTATGGTAGATGAATGATGGCTCTATGGTAGATGAATGGTGGCTCTATGGTAGATGAATGGTGGCTCTATGGTAGATGAATGGTGGCTCTATGGTAGATGAATGGTGGCTCTATGGTAGATGAATGGTGGCTCTATGGTAGGAGAATTGTGGCTCTATGGTAGATATGTATGGTGGCTCTATGGTAGATGAATGGTGGCTCTATGGTAGATGAATGGTGGCTCTATGGTAGATGAATGGTAGATGAGTGGTGGATGAATGGCGACTCTATGGTAGATGAATGATGGCTCTATGGTAGATGAATGGTGGCTCTATGGTAGATGAATGGTGGCTCTATGGTAGATGAATGGTGGCTCTATGGTAGATGAATGGCGGCTCTATGGTAGATGAATGGCGACTCTATGGAAGATGAATGGCGACTCTATGGTAGATGAATGGTAGTTTCATGGTAGATGAAATGTGGCCCTATGATAGATGAATGGTGGCTTTATGGTAGATGAATAGTGGCTCTATGGTAGATGAGTGGTGGATGAATGGTAGATGAATGGCAGCTCTATGGTAGATGAATGTTGGCTCTATGGTAGATGAATGGTGGCTCTATGGTAGATGAATGGTGGCTCTATGGTAGATGAATGGTGGCTCTATGGTAGATGAATGGTAGATGAGTGGTGGATGAATGGTAGATGAATGGTAGCTTCATGGTGGCTCTATGTTAGATGAATGGTGGCTCTATGGTAGATGAATGGTGCCTCTATGGTAGATGAATGGTAGATGAGTGGTGGATGAATGGTAGATGAATGGTAGCCCAATGGTAGATGAATGGTGGCTCTATGGTAGATGAATGGTGGCTCTATGGTAGGATGAATGGTAGATGAGTGGTGGATGAATGGTAGATGAATGGTAGCCCAATGGTAGATGAATGGTGGCTCTATGGTAGATGAATGGTGGCTCTATGGTAGATGAATGGTGGCTCTATGGTAAATGAATGGTGGCTCTATGGTAGATGAATGGTGGCTCTATGGTAGATGAATGGTGGCTCTATGGTAGATGAATGGTAGCGCTTTGGTAGATGAAAGGTGGCTCTATGGTAGATAAATGGTGGCTCTATGGTAGATGAATGGTGGCTCTATGGTAGATGAATGGTGGCTCTATGGTGGATGAATGGTGGCTCTATGGTAGATGAATGGTGGATAGTTGATAAATGGTAGATGAATGGTAGATGAATGGTGGATAGTGGATGAATGGTAGATGAATGGTAGATGAATGGTAGCCCTAAGGTAGATGAATGGTGGCTCTATGGTAGATGAATGGTGGCTCTATGGTAGATGAATGGTGGCTTTATGGTAGATGAATGGTGGCTCTATGGTAGATGAATGGTGGCTCTATGTTAGATGAATGGTGGCTCTAGGGAAGATGAATGGTGGCTCGATGGTAGATGAATGGTAGATGAGTGGTGGATGAATGGTGGCTCTATAATAGATGAATGGTGGCTCTATGGTAGATAAATGGTGGCTTTGTGGTAGATGAATAGTGGATGAATGGTAGATGAATGGTAGCCCTATGGTAGCCCTATGGTAGATGAATGGTGGCTCTATGGTAGATGAATGGTGGCTCTATGGTAGATGAATGGCGGCTCTATGGAAGATGAATGGCGACTCTATGGTAGATGAATGGTGGCTTTATGGTAGATGAATGGTGGCTCTATGGTAGATGAATGGTGGCTCTATGTTAGATGAATGGTGGCTCTAGGGTAGATGAATGGTGGCTCGATGGTAGATGAATAGTAGATGAGTGGTGGATGAATGGTGGCTCTATGGTAGATGAATGGTGGCTCTATGGTAGATAAATGGTGGCTCTGTGGTAGATGAATAGTGGATGAATGGTAGGTGAATGGTAGCCCTATGGTAGCCCTATTGTAGATGAATGGTGGCTCTATGGTAGATGAATGGTGGCTCTATGGTAGATGAATGGTGGCTCTATGGTAGATGAATGGCGGCTCTATGGTAGATGAATGGCGACTCTATGGAAGATGAATGGCGACTCTATGGTAGATGAATGATGGCTCTATGGTAGATGAATGGTGGCTCTATGGTAGATGAATGGTGGCTCTATGGTAGATGAATGGTGGCTCTATGGTAGATGAATGGTGGCTCTATGGTAGATGAATGGTGGCTCTATGGTAGATGAATGGTGGCTCTATGGTAGATGAATGGTGGCTCTATGGTAGGAGAATGGTGGCTCTATGGTAGATAAGAATGGTGGGTCTATGTTAGATGAAAGGTAGCTCTATGGTAGATGAATGGTGGCTCTACGGTAGATGAATGGTGGCTCTATGGTAGATGAATGGTAGATGAGTGGTGGATGAATGGTAGATGAATGGTAGCCCTATGGTAGATGAATGATGGCTCTATGGTAGATGAATGGTGGCTCTAAGGTAGACGAATGGTAGCACTATGGTAGATGAATGGTGGCTCTATGGTAGATGAATGGTAGATGAGTGGTGGATGAATGGTGGCTCTATGGTAGATGAATGGTGGATAGTGGATGAATGGTAGATGAATGGTAGATGAATGGTGGATAGTGGATGAATGGTAGATGAATGGTAGATGAATGGTAGCCCTATGGTAGATGAATGGTGGCTCTATGGTAGATGAATGGTGGCTCTATGGTAGATGAATGGTGGCTTTATGGTAGATGAATGGTGGCTCTATGGTAGATGAATGGTGGCTCTATGTTAGATGAATGGTGGCTCTAGGGTAGATGAATAGTAGTTGAGTGGTGGATGAATGGTAGATGAATGGTAGCCCTATGGTAGATGAATGATGGCTCTATGGTAGATGAATGGTGGCTCTATGGTAGATGAATTGTGGCTCTATGGTAGATGAATGGTAGATGAGTGGTAGATGAATGGTGGCTCTATGGTAGATGAATGGTGGCTCTATGGTAGATGAATGGTAGATGAGTGGTGGATGAATGGTAGATGAATGGTAGCCTTATGGTAGATGAATGGTGGCTCTATGGTAGATGAATGGTGGCTCTATGGTAGATGAATGGTGGCTCTATGGTAGATGAATGGTGGCTCTATGGTAGATGAATGGTAGATGAGTGGTGGATGAATGGTGGCTCTATGGTAGATGAATGGTGGATAGTGGATGAATGGTAGATGAATGGTAGATGAATGGTGGATAGTGGATGAATGGTAGATGAATGGTAGATGAATTGTAGCCCTATGGTAGATGAATGGTGGCTCTATGGTAGATGAATGGTGGCTCTATGGTAGATGAATGGTGGCTTTATGGTAGATGAATGGTGGCTCTATGTTAGATGAATGGTGGCTCTAGGGTAGATGAATAGTAGATGAGTGGTGGATGAATGGTAGATGAATGATGGCTCTATGGTAGATGAATGGTGGCTCTATGGTAGATGAATGGTGGCTCTATAATAGATGAATGGTAGATGAGTGGTAGATGAATGGTGTCTCTATGGTAGATGAATGGTGGCACTATGGTAGATGAATGGTAGATGAGTGGTGGATGAATGGTGGCTCTATGGTAGATGAATGGTGGATAGTGGATGAATGGTAGATGAATGGTAGATGAATGGTGGATAGTGGATGAATGGTAGATGAATGGTAGATGAATGGTAGCCCTATGGTAGATGAATGGTGGCTCTTTGGTAGATGAATGGTGGCTCTATGGTAGTTGAATGGTGGCTTTATGGTAGATGAATGGTGGCTCTATGGTAGATGAATGGTGGCTCTATGTTAGATGAATGGTGGCTCTAGGGTAGATGAATGGTGGCTCGATGGTAGATGAATAGTAGATGAGTGGTGGATGAATGGTGGCTCTATGGTAGATGAATGGTGGCTCTATGGAATTAAATGGTGGCTCTGTGGTAGATGAATAGTGGATGAATGGTAGGTGAATGGTAGCCCTATGGTAGCCCTATTGTAGATGAATGGTGGCTCTATGGTAGATAAATGGTGGCTCTATGGTAGATGAATGGTGGCTCTATGGTAGATGAATGGCGGCTCTATGGTAGATGAATGGCGACTCTATGGAAGATGAATGGCGACTCTATGGTAGATGAATGATGGCTCTATGGTAGATGAATGGTGGCTCTATGGTAGATGAATGGTGGCTCTATGGTAGATGAATGGTGGCTCTATGGTAGATGAATGGTGGCTCTATGGTAGATGAATGGTGGCTCTATGGTAGGAGAATTGTGGCTCTATGGTAGATATGTATGGTGGCTCTATGGTAGATGAATGGTGGCTCTATGGTAGATGAATGGTGGCTCTATGGTAGATGAATGGTAGATGAGTGGTTGATGAATGGTAGATGAATGGTAGCCTTATGGTAGATGAATGGTGGCTCTATGGTAGATGAATGGTGGCTCTATGGTAGATGAATGGTGGCTCTAAGGTAGACGAATGGTAGATGAGTGGTGGATGAATGGTAGATGAATGGTAGCCCTATGGTAGATGAATGGTGGCTCTATGGTTGATGAATGGTGGCTCTATGGTAGATGAATGGTGGCTCTATGGTAGATGAATGGTGGCTCTATGGTAGATGAATGGTGGCTCTATGGTAGATATGAATGGTGGCTCTATGTTAGATGAAAGGTAGCTCTATGGTAGATGAATGGTGGCTCTACGGTAGATAAATGGTGGCTCTATGGTAGATGAATAGTAGATGAGTGGTGGATGAATGGTAGATGAATGGTAGCCCTATGGTAGATGAATGGTGGCTCTATAGTAGATGAATGGTGGCTCTATGGTAGATGATTGGTGGCTCTATGGTAGATGAATGGTGGCTCTATGGTAGATGAATGGTAGATGAGTGGTGGATGAATGGTGGTTCTATGGTAGATTAATGGCGGCTCTATGGTAGATGAATGGTGGCTCTATGGTAGATGAATGGTAGATGAGTGGTTGATGAATGGTAAATGAATGGTAGCCTTATGGTAGATGAATGGTGGCTCTATAGTAGATGAATGGTGGCTCTATGGTAGATGATTGGCGGCTCTATGGTAGATGAATGTTGGCTCTATGGTAGATGAATGGTAGATGAGTGGTGGATGAATGGTGGTTCTATGGTAGATGAATGGCGGCTCTATGGTAGATGAATGGTGGCTCTATTATATATGAATGGTGGCTCTATGGTAGATGAATGGTGGCTCTATGGTAGATGAATGATAGATGAGTGGTTGATGAATGGTAGATGAATGGTAGCCTTATGGTAGATGAATGGTGGCTCTATAGTAGATGAATGGTGGCTCTATGGTAGATGAATGGTGGCTCTATGGTAGATGAATGGTGGCTCTAAGGTAGATGAATGGTAGATGAGTGGTGGATGAATGGTAGATGAATGGTAGCCCTATGGTAGATGAATGGTGGCTCTATGGTTGATGAATGGTGGCTCTATGGTAGATGAATGGTGGCTCTATGGTAGATGAATGGTGGCTCTATGGTAGATGAATGGTGGCTCTATGGTAGATGAATGGTAGCGCTTTGGTAGATGAAAGGTGGCTCTATGGTAGATAAATGGTGGCTCTATGGTAGATGAATGGTGGCTCTATGGTAGATGAATGGTGGCTCTATGTTGGATGAATGGTGGCTCTATGGTAGATGAATGGTGGCTCTATGGTAGGAGAATGGTGGCTCTATGGTAGATATGAATGGTGGCTCTATGGTAGATGAATAGTAGATGAGTGGTGGATGAATGGTAGATGAATGGTAGCCCTATGGTAGATGAATGATGGCTCTATGGTAGATGAATGGTGGCTCTATGGTAGATGAATGGTGGCTCTATGGTAGATGAATAGTAGATGAGTGGTGGATGAATGGTAGATGAATGGTAGCCCTATGGTAGATGAATGATGGCTCTATGGTAGATGAATGGTGGCTCTATGGTAGATGAATGGTGGCTCTATGGTAGATGAATGGTAGATGAGTGGTAGATGAATGGTGGCTCTACGGTAGATAAATGGTGGCTCTATGGTAGATGAATAGTAGATGAGTGGTGGATGAATGGTAGATGAATGGCAGCCCTATGGTAGATGAATGATGGCTCTATGGTAGATGAATGGTGGCTCTATGGTAGATGAATGGTGGCTCTATGGTAGATGAATGGTAGATGAGTGGTAGATGAATGGTGGCTCTATGGTAGATGAATGGTGGCTCTATTGTAGATGAATGGTAGATGAGTGGTGGATGAATGGTGGCTCTATTGTAGATGAATGGTGGATAGTTGATAAATGGTAGATGAATGGTAGATGAATGGTGGATAGTGGATGAATGGTAGATGAATGGTAGATGAATGGTAGCCCTAAGGTAGATGAATGGTGGCTCTATGGTAGATGAATGGTGGCTCTATGGTAGATGAATGGTGGCTTTATGGTAGATGAATGGTGGCTCTATGGTAGATGAATGGTGGCTCTATGTTAGATGAATGGTGGCTCTAGGGAAGATGAATGGTGGCTCGATGGTAGATGAATGGTAGATGAGTGGTGGATGAATGGTGGCTCTATAATAGATGAATGGTGGCTCTATGGTAGATAAATGGTGGCTTTGTGGTAGATGAATAGTGGATGAATGGTAGATGAATGGTAGCCCTATGGTAGCCCTATGGTAGATGAATGGTGGCTCTATGGTAGATGAATGGTGGCTCTATGGTAGATGAATGGCGGCTCTATGGAAGATGAATGGCGACTCTATGGTAGATGAATGGTGGCTTTATGGTAGATGAATGGTGGCTCTATGGTAGATGAATGGTGGCTCTATGTTAGATGAATGGTGGCTCTAGGGTAGATGAATGGTGGCTCGATGGTAGATGAATAGTAGATGAGTGGTGGATGAATGGTGGCTCTATGGTAGATGAATGGTGGCTCTATGGTAGATAAATGGTGGCTCTGTGGTAGATGAATAGTGGATGAATGGTAGGTGAATGGTAGCCCTATGGTAGCCCTATTGTAGATGAATGGTGGCTCTATGGTAGATGAATGGTGGCTCTATGGTAGATGAATGGTGGCTCTATGGTAGATGAATGGCGGCTCTATGGTAGATGAATGGCGACTCTATGGAAGATGAATGGCGACTCTATGGTAGATGAATGATGGCTCTATGGTAGATGAATGGTGGCTCTATGGTAGATGAATGGTGGCTCTATGGTAGATGAATGGTGGCTCTATGGTAGATGAATGGTGGCTCTATGGTAGATGAATGGTGGCTCTATGGTAGGAGAATTGTGGCTCTATGGTAGATATGTATGGTGGCTCTATGGTAGATGAATGGTGGCTCTATGGTAGATGAATGGTGGCTCTATGGTAGATGAATGGTAGATGAGTGGTGGATGAATGGCGACTCTATGGTAGATGAATGATGGCTCTATGGTAGATGAATGGTGGCTCTATGGTAGATGAATGGTGGCTCTATGGTAGATGAATGGTGGCTCTATGGTAGATGAATGGCGGCTCTATGGTAGATGAATGGCGACTCTATGGAAGATGAATGGCGACTCTATGGTAGATGAATGGTAGTTTCATGGTAGATGAAATGTGGCCCTATGATAGATGAATGGTGGCTTTATGGTAGATGAATGGTGGCTCTATGGTAGATGAGTGGTGGATGAATGGTAGATGAATGGCAGCTCTATGGTAGATGAATGTTGGCTCTATGGTAGATGAATGGTGGCTCTATGGTAGATGAATGGTGGCTCTATGGTAGATGAATGGTGGCTCTATGGTAGATGAATGGTAGATGAGTGGTGGATGAATGGTAGATGAATGGTAGCTTCATGGTGGCTCTATGTTAGATGAATGGTGGCTCTATGGTAGATGAATGGTGCCTCTATGGTAGATGAATGGTAGATGAGTGGTGGATGAATGGTAGATGAATGGTAGCCCAATGGTAGATGAATGGTGGCTCTATGGTAGATGAATGGTGGCTCTATGGTAGGATGAATGGTAGATGAGTGGTGGATGAATGGTAGATGAATGGTAGCCCAATGGTAGATGAATGGTGGCTCTATGGTAGATGAATGGTGGCTCTATGGTAGATGAATGGTGGCTCTATGGTAAATGAATGGTGGCTCTATGGTAGATGAATGGTGGCTCTATGGTAAATGAATGGTGGCTCTATAGTAGATGAATGGTAGATGAGTAGTGGATGAATGGTGGCTCTATGGTAGATAAATGGCGGCTCTATGGTAGATGAATGGTGGCTCTATGGTAGATGAATGGTGGCTCTATGGTAGATGAATGGTAGATGAGTGGTGGATGAATGGTTGTTCTATGGTAGATGAATGGCGGCTCTATGGTAGATGAATGGTGGCTCTATGGTAGATGAATGGTGGCTCTATGGTAGATGAATGGTGGCTCTATGGTAGATGAATGGTAGATGAGTGGTTGATGAATGGTAGATGAATGGTAGCCTCATGGTAGATGAATGGTGGCTCTATAGTAGATGAATGGTGGCTCTATGGTAGATGATTGGTGGCTCTATGGTAGATGAATGGTGGCTCTATGGTAGATGAATGGTAGATGAGTGGTGGATGAATGGTGGTTCTATGGTAGATGAATGGCGGCTCTATGGTAGATGAATGGTGGCTCTATGGTAGATGAATGGTAGATGAGTGGTTGATGAATGGTAGATGAATGGTAGCCTTATGGTAGATGAATGGTGGCTCTATAGTAGATGAATGGTGGCTCTATGGTAGATGATTGGCGGCTCTATGGTAGATGAATGTTGGCTCTATGGTAGATGAATGGTAGATGAGTGGTGGATGAATGGTGGTTCTATGGTAGATGAATGGCGGCTCTATGGTAGATGAATGGTGGCTCTATGGTATATGAATGGTGGCTCTATGGTAGATGAATGGTGGCTCTATGGTAGATGAATGATAGATGAGTGGTTGATGAATGGTAGATGAATGGTAGCCTTATGGTAGATGAATGTTGGCTCTATAGTAGATGAATGGTGGCTCTATGGTAGATGAATGGTGGCTCTATGGTAGATGAATGGTGGCTCTAAGGTAGATGAATGGTAGATGAGTGGTGGATGAATGGTAGATGAATGGTAGCCCTATGGTAGATGAATGGCGACTCTATGGTAGATGAATGGTGGCTTTATGGTAGATGAATGGTGGCTCTATGGTAGATGAATGGTGGCTCTATGTTAGATGAATGGTGGCTCTAGGGTAGATGAATGGTGGCTCGATGGTAGATGAATAGTAGATGAGTGGTGGATGAATGGTGGCTCTATGGTAGATGAATGGTGGCTCTATGGTAGATAAATGGTGGCTCTGTGGTAGATGAGTAGTGGATGAATGGTAGGTGAATGGTAGCCCTATGGTAGCCCTATTGTAGATGAATGGTGGCTCTATGGTAGATGAATGGTGGCTCTATGGTAGATGAATGGTGGCTCTATGGTAGATGAATGGCGGCTCTATGGTAGATGAATGGCGACTCTATGGAAGATGAATGGCGACTCTATGGTAGATGAATGATGGCTCTATGGTAGATGAATGGTGGCTCTATGGTAGATGAATGGTGGCTCTATGGTAGATGAATGGTGGCTCTATGGTAGATGAATGGTGGCTCTATGGTAGATGAATGGTGGCTCTATGGTAGATGAATGGTGGCTCTATGGTAGATGAATGGTTGCTCTATGGTAGATGAAAGGTAGCTCTATGGTAGATGAATGGTGGCTCTACGGTAGATGAATGGTGGCTCTATGGTAGATGAATGGTAGATGAGTGGTGGATGAATGGTAGATGAATGGTAGCCCTATGGTAGATGAATGATGGCTCTATGGTAGATGAATGGTGGCTCTAAGGTAGATGAATGGTAGCACTATGGTAGATGAATGGTGGCTCTACGGTAGATAAATGGTGGCTCTATGGTAGATGAATAGTAGATGAGTGGTGGATGAATGGTAGATGAATGGTAGCCCTATGGTAGATGAATGGTGGCTCTATAGTAGATGAATGGTGGCTCTATGGTAGATGATTGGTGGCTCTATGGTAGATGAATGGTGGCTCTATGGTAGATGAATGGTAGATGAGTGGTGGATGAATGGTGGTTCTATGGTAGATTAATGGCGGCTCTATGGTAGATGAATGGTGGCTCTATGGTAGATGAATGGTAGATGAGTGGTTGATGAATGGTAAATGAATGGTAGCCTTATGGTAGATGAATGGTGGCTCTATAGTAGATGAATGGTGGCTCTATGGTAGATGATTGGCGGCTCTATGGTAGATGAATGTTGGCTCTATGGTAGATGAATGGTAGATGAGTGGTGGATGAATGGTGGTTCTATGGTAGATGAATGGCGGCTCTATGGTAGATGAATGGTGGCTCTATGGTATATGAATGGTGGCTCTATGGTAGATGAATGGTGGCTCTATGGTAGATGAATGATAGATGAGTGGTTGATGAATGGTAGATGAATGGTAGCCTTATGGTAGATGAATGGTGGCTCTATAGTAGATGAATGGTGGCTCTATGGTAGATGAATGGTGGCTCTATGGTAGATGAATGGTGGCTCTAAGGTAGATGAATGGTAGATGAGTGGTGGATGAATGGTAGATGAATGGTAGCCCTATGGTAGATGAATGGTGGCTCTATGGTTGATGAATGGTGGCTCTATGGTAGATGAATGGTGGCTCTATGGTAGATGAATGGTGGCTCTATGGTAGATGAATGGTGGCTCTATGGTAGATGAATGGTAGCGCTTTGGTAGATGAAAGGTGGCTCTATGGTAGATAAATGGTGGCTCTATGGTAGATGAATGGTGGCTCTATGGTAGATGAATGGTGGCTCTATGGTGGATGAATGGTGGCTCTATGGTAGATGAATGGTGGCTCTATGGTAGGAGAATGGTGGCTCTATGGTAGATATGAATGGTGGCTCTATGGTAGATGAATAGTAGATGAGTGGTGGATGAATGGTAGATGAATGGTAGCCCTATGGTAGATGAATGATGGCTCTATGGTAGATGAATGGTGGCTCTATGGTAGATGAATGGTGGCTCTATGGTAGATGAATAGTAGATGAGTGGTGGATGAATGGTAGATGAATGGTAGCCCTATGGTAGATGAATGATGGCTCTATGGTAGATGAATGGTGGCTCTATGGTAGATGAATGGTGGCTCTATGGTAGATGAATGGTAGATGAGTGGTAGATGAATGGTGGCTCTACGGTAGATAAATGGTGGCTCTATGGTAGATGAATAGTAGATGAGTGGTGGATGAATGGTAGATGAATGGCAGCCCTATGGTAGATGAATGATGGCTCTATGGTAGATGAATGGTGGCTCTATGGTAGATGAATGGTGGCTCTATGGTAGATGAATGGTAGATGAGTGGTAGATGAATGGTGGCTCTATGGTAGATGAATGGTGGCTCTATGGTAGATGAATGGTAGATGAGTGGTGGATGAATGGTGGCTCTATTGTAGATGAATGGTGGATAGTTGATAAATGGTAGATGAATGGTAGATGAATGGTGGATAGTGGATGAATGGTAGATGAATGGTAGATGAATGGTAGCCCTAAGGTAGATGAATGGTGGCTCTATGGTAGATGAATGGTGGCTCTATGGTAGATGAATGGTGGCTTTATGGTAGATGAATGGTGGCTCTATGGTAGATGAATGGTGGCTCTATGTTAGATGAATGGTGGCTCTAGGGAAGATGAATGGTGGCTCGATGGTAGATGAATGGTAGATGAGTGGTGGATGAATGGTGGCTCTATAATAGATGAATGGTGGCTCTATGGTAGATAAATGGTGGCTTTGTGGTAGATGAATAGTGGATGAATGGTAGATGAATGGTAGCCCTATGGTAGCCCTATGGTAGATGAATGGTGGCTCTATGGTAGATGAATGGTGGCTCTATGGTAGATGAATGGCGGCTCTATGGAAGATGAATGGCGACTCTATGGTAGATGAATGGTGGCTTTATGGTAGATGAATGGTGGCTCTATGGTAGATGAATGGTGGCTCTATGTTAGATGAATGGTGGCTCTAGGGTAGATGAATGGTGGCTCGATGGTAGATGAATAGTAGATGAGTGGTGGATGAATGGTGGCTCTATGGTAGATGAATGGTGGCTCTATGGTAGATAAATGGTGGCTCTGTGGTAGATGAATAGTGGATGAATGGTAGGTGAATGGTAGCCCTATGGTAGCCCTATTGTAGATGAATGGTGGCTCTATGGTAGATGAATGGTGGCTCTATGGTAGATGAATGGTGGCTCTATGGTAGATGAATGGCGGCTCTATGGTAGATGAATGGCGACTCTATGGAAGATGAATGGCGACTCTATGGTAGATGAATGATGGCTCTATGGTAGATGAATGGTGGCTCTATGGTAGATGAATGGTGGCTCTATGGTAGATGAATGGTGGCTCTATGGTAGATGAATGGTGGCTCTATGGTAGATGAATGGTGGCTCTATGGTAGGAGAATTGTGGCTCTATGGTAGATATGTATGGTGGCTCTATGGTAGATGAATGGTGGCTCTATGGTAGATGAATGGTGGCTCTATGGTAGATGAATGGTAGATGAGTGGTGGATGAATGGCGACTCTATGGTAGATGAATGATGGCTCTATGGTAGATGAATGGTGGCTCTATGGTAGATGAATGGTGGCTCTATGGTAGATGAATGGTGGCTCTATGGTAGATGAATGGCGGCTCTATGGTAGATGAATGGCGACTCTATGGAAGATGAATGGCGACTCTATGGTAGATGAATGGTAGTTTCATGGTAGATGAAATGTGGCCCTATGATAGATGAATGGTGGCTTTATGGTAGATGAATGGTGGCTCTATGGTAGATGAGTGGTGGATGAATGGTAGATGAATGGCAGCTCTATGGTAGATGAATGTTGGCTCTATGGTAGATGAATGGTGGCTCTATGGTAGATGAATGGTGGCTCTATGGTAGATGAATGGTGGCTCTATGGTAGATGAATGGTAGATGAGTGGTGGATGAATGGTAGATGAATGGTAGCTTCATGGTGGCTCTATGTTAGATGAATGGTGGCTCTATGGTAGATGAATAGTGCCTCTATGGTAGATGAATGGTAGATGAGTGGTGGATGAATGGTAGATGAATGGTAGCCCAATGGTAGATGAATGGTGGCTCTATGGTAGATGAATGGTGGCTCTATGGTAGGATGAATGGTAGATGAGTGGTGGATGAATGGTAGATGAATGGTAGCCCAATGGTAGATGAATGGTGGCTCTATGGTAGATGAATGGTGGCTCTATGGTAGATGAATGGTGGCTCTATGGTAAATGAATGGTGGCTCTATGGTAGATGAATGGTGGCTCTATGGTAAATGAATGGTGGCTCTATAGTAGATGAATGGTAGATGAGTAGTGGATGAATGGTGGCTCTATGGTAGATAAATGGCGGCTCTATGGTAGATGAATGGTGGCTCTATGGTAGATGAATGGTGGCTCTATGGTAGATGAATGGTAGATGAGTGGTGGATGAATGGTTGTTCTATGGTAGATGAATGGCGGCTCTATGGTAGATGAATGGTGGCTCTATGGTAGATGAATGGTGGCTCTATGGTAGATGAATGGTGGCTCTATGGTAGATGAATGGTAGATGAGTGGTTGATGAATGGTAGATGAATGGTAGCCTCATGGTAGATGAATGGTGGCTCTATAGTAGATGAATGGTGGCTCTATGGTAGATGATTGGTGGCTCTATGGTAGATGAATGGTGGCTCTATGGTAGATGAATGGTAGATGAGTGGTGGATGAATGGTGGTTCTATGGTAGATGAATGGCGGCTCTATGGTAGATGAATGGTGGCTCTATGGTAGATGAATGGTAGATGAGTGGTTGATGAATGGTAGATGAATGGTAGCCTTATGGTAGATGAATGGTGGCTCTATAGTAGATGAATGGTGGCTCTATGGTAGATGATTGGCGGCTCTATGGTAGATGAATGTTGGCTCTATGGTAGATGAATGGTAGATGAGTGGTGGATGAATGGTGGTTCTATGGTAGATGAATGGCGGCTCTATGGTAGATGAATGGTGGCTCTATGGTATATGAATGGTGGCTCTATGGTAGATGAATGGTGGCTCTATGGTAGATGAATGATAGATGAGTGGTTGATGAATGGTAGATGAATGGTAGCCTTATGGTAGATGAATGTTGGCTCTATAGTAGATGAATGGTGGCTCTATGGTAGATGAATGGTGGCTCTATGGTAGATGAATGGTGGCTCTAAGGTAGATGAATGGTAGATGAGTGGTGGATGAATGGTAGATGAATGGTAGCCCTATGGTAGATGAATGGCGACTCTATGGTAGATGAATGGTGGCTTTATGGTAGATGAATGGTGGCTCTATGGTAGATGAATGGTGGCTCTATGTTAGATGAATGGTGGCTCTAGGGTAGATGAATGGTGGCTCGATGGTAGATGAATAGTAGATGAGTGGTGGATGAATGGTGGCTCTATGGTAGATGAATGGTGGCTCTATGGTAGATAAATGGTGGCTCTGTGGTAGATGAGTAGTGGATGAATGGTAGGTGAATGGTAGCCCTATGGTAGCCCTATTGTAGATGAATGGTGGCTCTATGGTAGATGAATGGTGGCTCTATGGTAGATGAATGGTGGCTCTATGGTAGATGAATGGCGGCTCTATGGTAGATGAATGGCGACTCTATGGAAGATGAATGGCGACTCTATGGTAGATGAATGATGGCTCTATGGTAGATGAATGGTGGCTCTATGGTAGATGAATGGTGGCTCTATGGTAGATGAATGGTGGCTCTATGGTAGATGAATGGTGGCTCTATGGTAGATGAATGGTGGCTCTATGGTAGATGAATGGTGGCTCTATGGTAGATGAATGGTTGCTCTATGGTAGATGAAAGGTAGCTCTATGGTAGATGAATGGTGGCTCTACGGTAGATGGATGGTGGCTCTATGGTAGATGAATGGTAGATGAGTGGTGGATGAATGGTAGATGAATGGTAGCCCTATGGTAGATGAATGATGGCTCTATGGTAGATGAATGGTGGCTCTAAGGTAGATGAATGGTAGCACTATGGTAGATGAATGGTGGCTCTATGGTAGATGAATGGTAGATGAGTGGTGGATGAATGGTGGCTCTATGGTAGATGAATGGTGGATAGTGGATGAATGGTAGATGAATGGTAGATGAATGGTGGATAGTGGATGAATGGTAGATGAATGGTAGATGAATGGTAGCCCTATGGTAGATGAATGGTGGCTCTATGGTAGATGAATGGTGGCTCTATGGTAGATGAATGGTGGCTTTATGGTAGATGAATGGTGGCTCTATGGTAGATGAATGGTGGCTCTATGTTAGATGAATGGTGGCTCTAGGGTAGATGAATAGTAGTTGAGTGGTGGATGAATGGTAGATGAATGGTAGCCCTATGGTAGATGAATGATGGCTCTATGGTAGATGAATGGTGGCTCTATGGTAGATGAATGGTGGCTCTATGGTAGATGAATGGTAGATGAGTGGTAGATGAATGGTGGCTCTATGGTAGATGAATGGTGGCTCTATGGTAGATGAATGGTAGATGAGTGGTGGATGAATGGTAGATGAATGGTAGCCTTATGGTAGATGAATGGTGGCTCTATGGTAGATGAATGGTGGCTCTATGGTAGATGAATGGTGGCTCTATGGTAGATGAATGGTGGCTCTATGGTAGATGAATGGTAGATGAGTGGTGGATGAATGGTGGCTCTATGGTAGATGAATGGTGGATAGTGGATGAATGGTAGATGAATGGTAGATGAATGGTGGATAGTGGATGAATGGTAGATGAATGGTAGATGAATTGTAGCCCTATGGTAGATGAATGGTGGCTCTATGGTAGATGAATGGTGGCTCTATGGTAGATGAATGGTGGCTTTATGGTAGATGAATGGTGGCTCTATGTTAGATGAATGGTGGCTCTAGGGTAGATGAATAGTAGATGAGTGGTGGATGAATGGTAGATGAATGATGGCTCTATGGTAGATGAATGGTGGCTCTATGGTAGATGAATGGTGGCTCTATAATAGATGAATGGTAGATGAGTGGTAGATGAATGGTTTCTCTATGGTAGATGAATGGTGGCACTATGGTAGATGAATGGTAGATGAGTGGTGGATGAATGGTGGCTCTATGGTAGATGAATGGTGGATAGTGGATGAATGGTAGATGAATGGTAGATGAATGGTGGATAGTGGATGAATGGTAGATGAATGGTAGATGAATGGTAGCCCTATGGTAGATGAATGGTGGCTCTATGGTAGATGAATGGTGGCTCTATGGTAGTTGAATGGTGGCTTTATGGTAGATGAATGGTGGCTCTATGGTAGATGAATGGTGGCTCTATGTTAGATGAATGGTGGCTCTAGGGTAGATGAATGGTGGCTCGATGGTAGATGAATAGTAGATGAGTGGTGGATGAATGGTGGCTCTATGGTAGATGAATGGTGGCTCTATGGAATTAAATGGTGGCTCTGTGGTAGATGAATAGTGGATGAATGGTAGGTGAATGGTAGCCCTATGGTAGCCCTATTGTAGATGAATGGTGGCTCTATGGTAGATAAATGGTGGCTCTATGGTAGATGAATGGTGGCTCTATGGTAGATGAATGGCGGCTCTATGGTAGATGAATGGCGACTCTATGGAAGATGAATGGCGACTCTATGGTAGATGAATGATGGCTCTATGGTAGATGAATGGTGGCTCTATGGTAGATGAATGGTGGCTCTATGGTAGATGAATGGTGGCTCTATGGTAGATGAATGGTGGCTCTATGGTAGATGAATGGTGGCTCTATGGTAGGAGAATTGTGGCTCTATGGTAGATATGTATGGTGGCTCTATGGTAGATGAATGGTGGCTCTATGGTAGATGAATGGTGGCTCTATGGTAGATGAATGGTAGATGAGTGGTGGATGAATGGCGACTCTATGGTAGATGAATGATGGCTCTATGGTAGATGAATGGTGGCTCTATGGTAGATGAATGGTGGCTCTATGGTAGATGAATGGTGGCTCTATGGTAGATGAATAGTAGATGAGTGGTGGATGAATGGTGGCTCTATGGTAGATGAATGGTGGCTCTATGGTAGATAAATGGTGGCTCTGTGGTAGATGAATAGTGGATGAATGGTAGGTGAATGGTAGCCCTATGGTAGCCCTATTGTAGATGAATGGTGGCTCTATGGTAGATGAATGGTGGCTCTATGGTAGATGAATGGTGGCTCTATGGTAGATGAATGGCGGCTCTATGGTAGATGAATGGCGACTCTATGGAAGATGAATGGCGACTCTATGGTAGATGAATGATGGCTCTATGGTAGATGAATGGTGGCTCTATGGTAGATAAATGGTGGCTCTATGGTAGATGAATGGTGGCTCTATGGTAGATGAATGGTGGCTCTATGGTAGATGAATGGTGGCTCTATGGTAGATGAATGGTGGCTCTATGGTAGATGAATGGTGGCTCTATGGTAGGAGAATGGTGGCTCTATGGTAGATAAGAATGGTGGGTCTATGTTAGATGAAAGGTAGCTCTATGGTAGATGAATGGTGGCTCTACGGTAGATGAATGGTGGCTCTATGGTAGATGAATGGTAGATGAGTGGTGGATGAATGGTAGATGAATGGTAGCCCTATGGTAGATGAATGATGGCTCTATGGTAGATGAATGGTGGCTCTAAGGTAGATGAATGGTAGCACTATGGTAGATGAATGGTGGCTCTATGGTAGATGAATGGTAGATGAGTGGTGGATGAATGGTGGCTCTATGGTAGATGAATGGTGGATAGTGGATGAATGGTAGATGAATGGTAGATGAATGGTGGATAGTGGATGAATGGTAGATGAATGGTAGATGAATGGTAGCCCTATGGTAGATGAATGGTGGCTCTATGGTAGATGAATGGTGGCTCTATGGTAGATGAATGGTGGCTTTATGGTAGATGAATGGTGGCTCTATGGTAGATGAATGGTGGCTCTATGTTAGATGAATGGTGGCTCTAGGGTAGATGAATAGTAGTTGAGTGGTGGATGAATGGTAGATGAATGGTAGCCCTATGGTAGATGAATGATGGCTCTATGGTAGATGAATGGTGGCTCTATGGTAGATGAATTGTGGCTCTATGGTAGATGAATGGTAGATGAGTGGTAGATGAATGGTGGCTCTATGGTAGATGAATGGTGGCTCTATGGTAGATGAATGGTAGATGAGTGGTGGATGAATGGTAGATGAATGGTAGCCTTATGGTAGATGAATGGTGGCTCTATGGTAGATGAATGGTGGCTCTATGGTAGATGAATGGTGGCTCTATGGTAGATGAATGGTGGCTCTATGGTAGATGAATGGTAGATGAGTGGTGGATGAATGGTGGCTCTGTGGTAGATGAATGGTGGATAGTGGATGAATGGTAGATGAATGGTAGATGAATGGTGGATAGTGGATGAATGGTAGATGAATGGTAGATGAATTGTAGCCCTATGGTAGATGAATGGTGGCTCTATGGTAGATGAATGGTGGCTCTATGGTAGATGAATGGTGGCTTTATGGTAGATGAATGGTGGCTCTATGTTAGATGAATGGTGGCTCTAGGGTAGATGAATAGTAGATGAGTGGTGGATGAATGGTAGATGAATGATGGCTCTATGGTAGATGAATGGTGGCTCTATGGTAGATGAATGGTGGCTCTAGGGTAGATGAATAGTAGTTGAGTGGTGGATGAATGGTAGATGAATGGTAGCCCTATGGTAGATGAATGATGGCTCTATGGTAGATGAATGGTGGCTCTATGGTAGATGAATTGTGGCTCTATGGTAGATGAATGGTAGATGAGTGGTAGATGAATGGTGGCTCTATGGTAGATGAATGGTGGCTCTATGGTAGATGAATGGTAGATGAGTGGTGGATGAATGGTAGATGAATGGTAGCCTTATGGTAGATGAATGGTGGCTCTATGGTAGATGAATGGTGGCTCTATGGTAGATGAATGGTGGCTCTATGGTAGATGAATGGTGGCTCTATGGTAGATGAATGGTAGATGAGTGGTGGATGAATGGTGGCTCTGTGGTAGATGAATGGTGGATAGTGGATGAATGGTAGATGAATGGTAGATGAATGGTGGATAGTGGATGAATGGTAGATGAATGGTAGATGAATTGTAGCCCTATGGTAGATGAATGGTGGCTCTATGGTAGATGAATGGTGGCTCTATGGTAGATGAATGGTGGCTTTATGGTAGATGAATGGTGGCTCTATGTTAGATGAATGGTGGCTCTAGGGTAGATGAATAGTAGATGAGTGGTGGATGAATGGTAGATGAATGATGGCTCTATGGTAGATGAATGGTGGCTCTATGGTAGATGAATGGTGGCTCTATAATAGATGAATGGTAGATGAGTGGTAGATGAATGGTGTCTCTATGGTAGATGAATGGTGGCACTATGGTAGATGAATGGTAGATGAGTGGTGGATGAATGGTGGCTCTATGGTAGATGAATGGTGGATAGTGGATGAATGGTAGATGAATGGTAGATGAATGGTGGATAGTGGATGAATGGTAGATGAATGGTAGATGAATGGTAGCCCTATGGTAGATGAATGGTGGCTCTTTGGTAGATGAATGGTGGCTCTATGGTAGTTGAATGGTGGCTTTATGGTAGATGAATGGTGGCTCTATGGTAGATGAATGGTGGCTCTATGTTAGATGAATGGTGGCTCTAGGGTAGATGAATGGTGGCTCGATGGTAGATGAATAGTAGATGAGTGGTGGATGAATGGTGGCTCTATGGTAGATGAATGGTGGCTCTATGGAATTAAATGGTGGCTCTGTGGTAGATGAATAGTGGATGAATGGTAGGTGAATGGTAGCCCTATGGTAGCCCTATTGTAGATGAATGGTGGCTCTATGGTAGATAAATGGTGGCTCTATGGTAGATGAATGGTGGCTCTATGGTAGATGAATGGCGGCTCTATGGTAGATGAATGGCGACTCTATGGAAGATGAATGGCGACTCTATGGTAGATGAATGATGGCTCTATGGTAGATGAATGGTGGCTCTATGGTAGATGAATGGTGGCTCTATGGTAGATGAATGGTGGCTCTATGGTAGATGAATGGTGGCTCTATGGTAGATGAATGGTGGCTCTATGGTAGGAGAATTGTGGCTCTATGGTAGATATGTATGGTGGCTCTATGGTAGATGAATGGTGGCTCTATGGTAGATGAATGGTGGCTCTATGGTAGATGAATGGTAGATGAGTGGTTGATGAATGGTAGATGAATGGTAGCCTTATGGTAGATGAATGGTGGCTCTATGGTAGATGAATGGTGGCTCTATGGTAGATGAATGGTGGCTCTAAGGTAGACGAATGGTAGATGAGTGGTGGATGAATGGTAGATGAATGGTAGCCCTATGGTAGATGAATGGTGGCTCTATGGTTGATGAATGGTGGCTCTATGGTAGATGAATGGTGGCTCTATGGTAGATGAATGGTGGCTCTATGGTAGATGAATGGTGGCTCTATGGTAGATATGAATGGTGGCTCTATGTTAGATGAAAGGTAGCTCTATGGTAGATGAATGGTGGCTCTACGGTAGATAAATGGTGGCTCTATGGTAGATGAATAGTAGATGAGTGGTGGATGAATGGTAGATGAATGGTAGCCCTATGGTAGATGAATGGTGGCTCTATAGTAGATGAATGGTGGCTCTATGGTAGATGATTGGTGGCTCTATGGTAGATGAATGGTGGCTCTATGGTAGATGAATGGTAGATGAGTGGTGGATGAATGGTGGTTCTATGGTAGATGAATGGCGGCTCTATGGTAGATGAATGGTGGCTCTATGGTAGATGAATGGTAGATGAGTGGTTGATGAATGGTAAATGAATGGTAGCCTTATGGTAGATGAATGGTGGCTCTATAGTAGATGAATGGTGGCTCTATGGTAGATGATTGGCGGCTCTATGGTAGATGAATGTTGGCTCTATGGTAGATGAATGGTAGATGAGTGGTGGATGAATGGTGGTTCTATGGTAGATGAATGGCGGCTCTATGGTAGATGAATGGTGGCTCTATGGTATATGAATGGTGGCTCTATGGTAGATGAATGGTGGCTCTATGGTAGATGAATGATAGATGAGTGGTTGATGAATGGTAGATGAATGGTAGCCTTATGGTAGATGAATGGTGGCTCTATAGTAGATGAATGGTGGCTCTATGGTAGATGAATGGTGGCTCTATGGTAGATGAATGGTGGCTCTAAGGTAGATGAATGGTAGATGAGTGGTGGATGAATGGTAGATGAATGGTAGCCCTATGGTAGATGAATGGTGGCTCTATGGTTGATGAATGGTGGCTCTATGGTAGATGAATGGTGGCTCTATGGTAGATGAATGGTGGCTCTATGGTAGATGAATGGTGGCTCTATGGTAGATGAATGGTAGCGCTTTGGTAGATGAAAGGTGGCTCTATGGTAGATAAATGGTGGCTCTATGGTAGATGAATGGTGGCTCTATGGTAGATGAATGGTGGCTCTATGGTGGATGAATGGTGGCTCTATGGTAGATGAATGGTGGCTCTATGGTAGGAGAATGGTGGCTCTATGGTAGATATGAATGGTGGCTCTATGTTAGATGAAAGGTAGCTCTATGGTAGATGAATGGTGGCTCTACGGTAGATAAATGGTGGCTCTATGGTAGATGAATGGTGGCTCTATGTTAGATGAATGGTGGCTCTAGGGTAGATGAATAGTAGTTGAGTGGTGGATGAATGGTAGATGAATGGTAGCCCTATGGTAGATGAATGATGGCTCTATGGTAGATGAATGGTGGCTCTATGGTAGATGAATGGTGGCTCTATGGTAGATGAATGGTAGATGAGTGGTAGATGAATGGTGGCTCTATGGTAGATGAATGGTGGCTCTATGGTAGATGAATGGTAGATGAGTGGTGGATGAATGGTAGATGAATGGTAGCCTTATGGTAGATGAATGGTGGCTCTATGGTAGATGAATAGTGGCTCTATGGTAGATGAATGGTGGCTCTATGGTAGATGAATGGTGGCTCTATGGTAGATGAATGGTAGATGAGTGGTGGATGAATGGTGGCTCTATGGTAGATGAATGGTGGATAGTGGATGAATGGTAGATGAATGGTAGATGAATGGTGGATAGTGGATGAATGGTAGATGAATGGTAGATGAATTGTAGCCCTATGGTAGATGAATGGTGGCTCTATGGTAGATGAATGGTGGCTCTATGGTAGATGAATGGTGGCTTTATGGTAGATGAATGGTGGCTCTATGTTAGATGAATGGTGGCTCTAGGGTAGATGAATAGTAGATGAGTGGTGGATGAATGGTAGATGAATGATGGCTCTATGGTAGATGAATGGTGGCTCTATGGTAGATGAATGGTGGCTCTATAATAGATGAATGGTAGATGAGTGGTAGATGAATGGTGTCTCTATGGTAGATGAATGGTGGCACTATGGTAGATGAATGGTAGATGAGTGGTGGATGAATGGTGGCTCTATGGTAGATGAATGGTGGATAGTGGATGAATGGTAGATGAATGGTAGATGAATGGTGGATAGTGGATGAATGGTAGATGAATGGTAGATGAATGGTAGCCCTATGGTAGATGAATGGTGGCTCTATGGTAGATGAATGGTGGCTCTATGGTAGTTGAATGGTGGCTTTATGGTAGATGAATGGTGGCTCTATGGTAGATGAATGGTGGCTCTATGTTAGATGAATGGTGGCTCTAGGGTAGATGAATGGTGGCTCGATGGTAGATGAATAGTAGATGAGTGGTGGATGAATGGTGGCTCTATGGTAGATGAATGGTGGCTCTATGGAATTAAATGGTGGCTCTGTGGTAGATGAATAGTGGATGAATGGTAGGTGAATGGTAGCCCTATGGTAGCCCTATTGTAGATGAATGGTGGCTCTATGGTAGATAAATGGTGGCTCTATGGTAGATGAATGGTGGCTCTATGGTAGATGAATGGCGGCTCTATGGTAGATGAATGGCGACTCTATGGAAGATGAATGGCGACTCTATGGTAGATGAATGATGGCTCTATGGTAGATGAATGGTGGCTCTATGGTAGATGAATGGTGGCTCTATGGTAGATGAATGGTGGCTCTATGGTAGATGAATGGTGGCTCTATGGTAGATGAATGGTGGCTCTATGGTAGGAGAATTGTGGCTCTATGGTAGATATGTATGGTGGCTCTATGGTAGATGAATGGTGGCTCTATGGTAGATGAATGGTGGCTCTATGGTAGATGAATGGTAGATGAGTGGTGGATGAATGGCGACTCTATGGTAGATGAATGATGGCTCTATGGTAGATGAATGGTGGCTCTATGGTAGATGAATGGTGGCTCTATGGTAGATGAATGGTGGCTCTATGGTAGATGAATAGTAGATGAGTGGTGGATGAATGGTGGCTCTATGGTAGATGAATGGTGGCTCTATGGTAGATAAATGGTGGCTCTGTGGTAGATGAATAGTGGATGAATGGTAGGTGAATGGTAGCCCTATGGTAGCCCTATTGTAGATGAATGGTGGCTCTATGGTAGATGAATGGTGGCTCTATGGTAGATGAATGGTGGCTCTATGGTAGATGAATGGCGGCTCTATGGTAGATGAATGGCGACTCTATGGAAGATGAATGGCGACTCTATGGTAGATGAATGATGGCTCTATGGTAGATGAATGGTGGCTCTATGGTAGATAAATGGTGGCTCTATGGTAGATGAATGGTGGCTCTATGGTAGATGAATGGTGGCTCTATGGTAGATGAATGGTGGCTCTATGGTAGATGAATGGTGGCTCTATGGTAGATGAATGGTGGCTCTATGGTAGGAGAATGGTGGCTCTATGGTAGATAAGAATGGTGGGTCTATGTTAGATGAAAGGTAGCTCTATGGTAGATGAATGGTGGCTCTACGGTAGATGAATGGTGGCTCTATGGTAGATGAATGGTAGATGAGTGGTGGATGAATGGTAGATGAATGGTAGCCCTATGGTAGATGAATGATGGCTCTATGGTAGATGAATGGTGGCTCTAAGGTAGATGAATGGTAGCACTATGGTAGATGAATGGTGGCTCTATGGTAGATGAATGGTAGATGAGTGGTGGATGAATGGTGGCTCTATGGTAGATGAATGGTGGATAGTGGATGAATGGTAGATGAATGGTAGATGAATGGTGGATAGTGGATGAATGGTAGATGAATGGTAGATGAATGGTAGCCCTATGGTAGATGAATGGTGGCTCTATGGTAGATGAATGGTGGCTCTATGGTAGATGAATGGTGGCTTTATGGTAGATGAATGGTGGCTCTATGGTAGATGAATGGTGGCTCTATGTTAGATGAATGGTGGCTCTAGGGTAGATGAATAGTAGTTGAGTGGTGGATGAATGGTAGATGAATGGTAGCCCTATGGTAGATGAATGATGGCTCTATGGTAGATGAATGGTGGCTCTATGGTAGATGAATTGTGGCTCTATGGTAGATGAATGGTAGATGAGTGGTAGATGAATGGTGGCTCTATGGTAGATGAATGGTGGCTCTATGGTAGATGAATGGTAGATGAGTGGTGGATGAATGGTAGATGAATGGTAGCCTTATGGTAGATGAATGGTGGCTCTATGGTAGATGAATGGTGGCTCTATGGTAGATGAATGGTGGCTCTATGGTAGATGAATGGTGGCTCTATGGTAGATGAATGGTAGATGAGTGGTGGATGAATGGTGGCTCTGTGGTAGATGAATGGTGGATAGTGGATGAATGGTAGATGAATGGTAGATGAATGGTGGATAGTGGATGAATGGTAGATGAATGGTAGATGAATTGTAGCCCTATGGTAGATGAATGGTGGCTCTATGGTAGATGAATGGTGGCTCTATGGTAGATGAATGGTGGCTTTATGGTAGATGAATGGTGGCTCTATGTTAGATGAATGGTGGCTCTAGGGTAGATGAATAGTAGATGAGTGGTGGATGAATGGTAGATGAATGATGGCTCTATGGTAGATGAATGGTGGCTCTATGGTAGATGAATGGTGGCTCTATAATAGATGAATGGTAGATGAGTGGTAGATGAATGGTGTCTCTATGGTAGATGAATGGTGGCACTATGGTAGATGAATGGTAGATGAGTGGTGGATGAATGGTGGCTCTATGGTAGATGAATGGTGGATAGTGGATGAATGGTAGATGAATGGTAGATGAATGGTGGATAGTGGATGAATGGTAGATGAATGGTAGATGAATGGTAGCCCTATGGTAGATGAATGGTGGCTCTTTGGTAGATGAATGGTGGCTCTATGGTAGTTGAATGGTGGCTTTATGGTAGATGAATGGTGGCTCTATGGTAGATGAATGGTGGCTCTATGTTAGATGAATGGTGGCTCTAGGGTAGATGAATGGTGGCTCGATGGTAGATGAATAGTAGATGAGTGGTGGATGAATGGTGGCTCTATGGTAGATGAATGGTGGCTCTATGGAATTAAATGGTGGCTCTGTGGTAGATGAATAGTGGATGAATGGTAGGTGAATGGTAGCCCTATGGTAGCCCTATTGTAGATGAATGGTGGCTCTATGGTAGATAAATGGTGGCTCTATGGTAGATGAATGGTGGCTCTATGGTAGATGAATGGCGGCTCTATGGTAGATGAATGGCGACTCTATGGAAGATGAATGGCGACTCTATGGTAGATGAATGATGGCTCTATGGTAGATGAATGGTGGCTCTATGGTAGATGAATGGTGGCTCTATGGTAGATGAATGGTGGCTCTATGGTAGATGAATGGTGGCTCTATGGTAGATGAATGGTGGCTCTATGGTAGGAGAATTGTGGCTCTATGGTAGATATGTATGGTGGCTCTATGGTAGATGAATGGTGGCTCTATGGTAGATGAATGGTGGCTCTATGGTAGATGAATGGTAGATGAGTGGTTGATGAATGGTAGATGAATGGTAGCCTTATGGTAGATGAATGGTGGCTCTATGGTAGATGAATGGTGGCTCTATGGTAGATGAATGGTGGCTCTAAGGTAGACGAATGGTAGATGAGTGGTGGATGAATGGTAGATGAATGGTAGCCCTATGGTAGATGAATGGTGGCTCTATGGTTGATGAATGGTGGCTCTATGGTAGATGAATGGTGGCTCTATGGTAGATGAATGGTGGCTCTATGGTAGATGAATGGTGGCTCTATGGTAGATATGAATGGTGGCTCTATGTTAGATGAAAGGTAGCTCTATGGTAGATGAATGGTGGCTCTACGGTAGATAAATGGTGGCTCTATGGTAGATGAATAGTAGATGAGTGGTGGATGAATGGTAGATGAATGGTAGCCCTATGGTAGATGAATGGTGGCTCTATAGTAGATGAATGGTGGCTCTATGGTAGATGATTGGTGGCTCTATGGTAGATGAATGGTGGCTCTATGGTAGATGAATGGTAGATGAGTGGTGGATGAATGGTGGTTCTATGGTAGATGAATGGCGGCTCTATGGTAGATGAATGGTGGCTCTATGGTAGATGAATGGTAGATGAGTGGTTGATGAATGGTAAATGAATGGTAGCCTTATGGTAGATGAATGGTGGCTCTATAGTAGATGAATGGTGGCTCTATGGTAGATGATTGGCGGCTCTATGGTAGATGAATGTTGGCTCTATGGTAGATGAATGGTAGATGAGTGGTGGATGAATGGTGGTTCTATGGTAGATGAATGGCGGCTCTATGGTAGATGAATGGTGGCTCTATGGTATATGAATGGTGGCTCTATGGTAGATGAATGGTGGCTCTATGGTAGATGAATGATAGATGAGTGGTTGATGAATGGTAGATGAATGGTAGCCTTATGGTAGATGAATGGTGGCTCTATAGTAGATGAATGGTGGCTCTATGGTAGATGAATGGTGGCTCTATGGTAGATGAATGGTGGCTCTAAGGTAGATGAATGGTAGATGAGTGGTGGATGAATGGTAGATGAATGGTAGCCCTATGGTAGATGAATGGTGGCTCTATGGTTGATGAATGGTGGCTCTATGGTAGATGAATGGTGGCTCTATGGTAGATGAATGGTGGCTCTATGGTAGATGAATGGTGGCTCTATGGTAGATGAATGGTAGCGCTTTGGTAGATGAAAGGTGGCTCTATGGTAGATAAATGGTGGCTCTATGGTAGATGAATGGTGGCTCTATGGTAGATGAATGGTAGCGCTTTGGTAGATGAAAGGTGGCTCTATGGTAGATAAATGGTGGCTCTATGGTAGATGAATGGTGGCTCTATGGTAGATGAATGGTGGCTCTATGGTGGATGAATGGTGGCTCTATGGTAGATGAATGGTGGCTCTATGGTAGGAGAATGGTGGCTCTATGGTAGATATGAATGGTGGCTCTATGTTAGATGAAAGGTAGCTCTATGGTAGATGAATGGTGGCTCTACGGTAGATAAATGGTGGCTCTATGGTAGATGAATGGTGGCTCTATGTTAGATGAATGGTGGCTCTAGGGTAGATGAATAGTAGTTGAGTGGTGGATGAATGGTAGATGAATGGTAGCCCTATGGTAGATGAATGATGGCTCTATGGTAGATGAATGGTGGCTCTATGGTAGATGAATGGTGGCTCTATGGTAGATGAATGGTAGATGAGTGGTAGATGAATGGTGGCTCTATGGTAGATGAATGGTGGCTCTATGGTAGATGAATGGTAGATGAGTGGTGGATGAATGGTAGATGAATGGTAGCCTTATGGTAGATGAATGGTGGCTCTATGGTAGATGAATAGTGGCTCTATGGTAGATGAATGGTGGCTCTATGGTAGATGAATGGTGGCTCTATGGTAGATGAATGGTAGATGAGTGGTGGATGAATGGT
Source organism: Strongylocentrotus droebachiensis (assembly GCA_035222895.1). Taxonomy (NCBI): domain Eukaryota; kingdom Metazoa; phylum Echinodermata; class Echinoidea; order Camarodonta; family Strongylocentrotidae; genus Strongylocentrotus; species Strongylocentrotus droebachiensis. Next base: position 177,409 of record JAVYIG010001600.1, on the reverse strand, counting down.
GGCTCTATGGTAGATGAATGGTGGATAGTGGATGAATGGTAGATGAATGGTAGATGAATGGTGGATAGTGGATGAATGGTAGATGAATGGTAGATGAATTGTAGCCCTATGGTAGATGAATGGTGGCTCTATGGTAGATGAATGGTGGCTCTATGGTAGATGAATGGTGGCTTTATGGTAGATGAATGGTGGCTCTATGTTAGATGAATGGTGGCTCTAGGGTAGATGAATAGTAGATGAGTGGTGGATGAATGGTAGATGAATGATGGCTCTATGGTAGATGAATGGTGGCTCTATGGTAGATGAATGGTGGCTCTATAATAGATGAATGGTAGATGAGTGGTAGATGAATGGTGTCTCTATGGTAGATGAATGGTGGCACTATGGTAGATGAATGGTAGATGAGTGGTGGATGAATGGTGGCTCTATGGTAGATGAATGGTGGATAGTGGATGAATGGTAGATGAATGGTAGATGAATGGTGGATAGTGGATGAATGGTAGATGAATGGTAGATGAATGGTAGCCCTATGGTAGATGAATGGTGGCTCTATGGTAGATGAATGGTGGCTCTATGGTAGTTGAATGGTGGCTTTATGGTAGATGAATGGTGGCTCTATGGTAGATGAATGGTGGCTCTATGTTAGATGAATGGTGGCTCTAGGGTAGATGAATGGTGGCTTGATGGTAGATGAATAGTAGATGAGTGGTGGATGAATGGTGGCTCTATGGTAGATGAATGGTGGCTCTATGGAATTAAATGGTGGCTCTGTGGTAGATGAATAGTGGATGAATGGTAGGTGAATGGTAGCCCTATGGTAGCCCTATTGTAGATGAATGGTGGCTCTATGGTAGATAAATGGTGGCTCTATGGTAGATGAATGGTGGCTCTATGGTAGATGAATGGCGGCTCTATGGTAGATGAATGGCGACTCTATGGAAGATGAATGGCGACTCTATGGTAGATGAATGATGGCTCTATGGTAGATGAATGGTGGCTCTATGGTAGATGAATGGTGGCTCTATGGTAGATGAATGGTGGCTCTATGGTAGATGAATGGTGGCTCTATGGTAGATGAATGGTGGCTCTATGGTAGGAGAATTGTGGCTCTATGGTAGATATGTATGGTGGCTCTATGGTAGATGAATGGTGGCTCTATGGTAGATGAATGGTGGCTCTATGGTAGATGAATGGTAGATGAGTGGTGGATGAATGGCGACTCTATGGTAGATGAATGATGGCTCTATGGTAGATGAATGGTGGCTCTATGGTAGATGAATGGTGGCTCTATGGTAGATGAATGGTGGCTCTATGGTAGATGAATAGTAGATGAGTGGTGGATGAATGGTGGCTCTATGGTAGATGAATGGTGGCTCTATGGTAGATAAATGGTGGCTCTGTGGTAGATGAATAGTGGATGAATGGTAGGTGAATGGTAGCCCTATGGTAGCCCTATTGTAGATGAATGGTGGCTCTATGGTAGATGAATGGTGGCTCTATGGTAGATGAATGGTGGCTCTATGGTAGATGAATGGCGGCTCTATGGTAGATGAATGGCGACTCTATGGAAGATGAATGGCGACTCTATGGTAGATGAATGATGGCTCTATGGTAGATGAATGGTGGCTCTATGGTAGATAAATGGTGGCTCTATGGTAGATGAATGGTGGCTCTATGGTAGATGAATGGTGGCTCTATGGTAGATGAATGGTGGCTCTATGGTAGATGAATGGTGGCTCTATGGTAGATGAATGGTGGCTCTATGGTAGGAGAATGGTGGCTCTATGGTAGATAAGAATGGTGGGTCTATGTTAGATGAAAGGTAGCTCTATGGTAGATGAATGGTGGCTCTACGGTAGATGAATGGTGGCTCTATGGTAGATGAATGGTAGATGAGTGGTGGATGAATGGTAGATGAATGGTAGCCCTATGGTAGATGAATGATGGCTCTATGGTAGATGAATGGTGGCTCTAAGGTAGATGAATGGTAGCACTATGGTAGATGAATGGTGGCTCTATGGTAGATGAATGGTAGATGAGTGGTGGATGAATGGTGGCTCTATGGTAGATGAATGGTGGATAGTGGATGAATGGTAGATGAATGGTAGATGAATGGTGGATAGTGGATGAATGGTAGATGAATGGTAGATGAATGGTAGCCCTATGGTAGATGAATGGTGGCTCTATGGTAGATGAATGGTGGCTCTATGGTAGATGAATGGTGGCTTTATGGTAGATGAATGGTGGCTCTATGGTAGATGAATGGTGGCTCTATGTTAGATGAATGGTGGCTCTAGGGTAGATGAATAGTAGTTGAGTGGTGGATGAATGGTAGATGAATGGTAGCCCTATGGTAGATGAATGATGGCTCTATGGTAGATGAATGGTGGCTCTATGGTAGATGAATTGTGGCTCTATGGTAGATGAATGGTAGATGAGTGGTAGATGAATGGTGGCTCTATGGTAGATGAATGGTGGCTCTATGGTAGATGAATGGTAGATGAGTGGTGGATGAATGGTAGATGAATGGTAGCCTTATGGTAGATGAATGGTGGCTCTATGGTAGATGAATGGTGGCTCTATGGTAGATGAATGGTGGCTCTATGGTAGATGAATGGTGGCTCTATGGTAGATGAATGGTAGATGAGTGGTGGATGAATGGTGGCTCTGTGGTAGATGAATGGTGGATAGTGGATGAATGGTAGATGAATGGTAGATGAATGGTGGATAGTGGATGAATGGTAGATGAATGGTAGATGAATTGTAGCCCTATGGTAGATGAATGGTGGCTCTATGGTAGATGAATGGTGGCTCTATGGTAGATGAATGGTGGCTTTATGGTAGATGAATGGTGGCTCTATGTTAGATGAATGGTGGCTCTAGGGTAGATGAATAGTAGATGAGTGGTGGATGAATGGTAGATGAATGATGGCTCTATGGTAGATGAATGGTGGCTCTATGGTAGATGAATGGTGGCTCTATAATAGATGAATGGTAGATGAGTGGTAGATGAATGGTGTCTCTATGGTAGATGAATGGTGGCACTATGGTAGATGAATGGTAGATGAGTGGTGGATGAATGGTGGCTCTATGGTAGATGAATGGTGGATAGTGGATGAATGGTAGATGAATGGTAGATGAATGGTGGATAGTGGATGAATGGTAGATGAATGGTAGATGAATGGTAGCCCTATGGTAGATGAATGGTGGCTCTTTGGTAGATGAATGGTGGCTCTATGGTAGTTGAATGGTGGCTTTATGGTAGATGAATGGTGGCTCTATGGTAGATGAATGGTGGCTCTATGTTAGATGAATGGTGGCTCTAGGGTAGATGAATGGTGGCTCGATGGTAGATGAATAGTAGATGAGTGGTGGATGAATGGTGGCTCTATGGTAGATGAATGGTGGCTCTATGGAATTAAATGGTGGCTCTGTGGTAGATGAATAGTGGATGAATGGTAGGTGAATGGTAGCCCTATGGTAGCCCTATTGTAGATGAATGGTGGCTCTATGGTAGATAAATGGTGGCTCTATGGTAGATGAATGGTGGCTCTATGGTAGATGAATGGCGGCTCTATGGTAGATGAATGGCGACTCTATGGAAGATGAATGGCGACTCTATGGTAGATGAATGATGGCTCTATGGTAGATGAATGGTGGCTCTATGGTAGATGAATGGTGGCTCTATGGTAGATGAATGGTGGCTCTATGGTAGATGAATGGTGGCTCTATGGTAGATGAATGGTGGCTCTATGGTAGGAGAATTGTGGCTCTATGGTAGATATGTATGGTGGCTCTATGGTAGATGAATGGTGGCTCTATGGTAGATGAATGGTGGCTCTATGGTAGATGAATGGTAGATGAGTGGTTGATGAATGGTAGATGAATGGTAGCCTTATGGTAGATGAATGGTGGCTCTATGGTAGATGAATGGTGGCTCTATGGTAGATGAATGGTGGCTCTAAGGTAGACGAATGGTAGATGAGTGGTGGATGAATGGTAGATGAATGGTAGCCCTATGGTAGATGAATGGTGGCTCTATGGTTGATGAATGGTGGCTCTATGGTAGATGAATGGTGGCTCTATGGTAGATGAATGGTGGCTCTATGGTAGATGAATGGTGGCTCTATGGTAGATATGAATGGTGGCTCTATGTTAGATGAAAGGTAGCTCTATGGTAGATGAATGGTGGCTCTACGGTAGATAAATGGTGGCTCTATGGTAGATGAATAGTAGATGAGTGGTGGATGAATGGTAGATGAATGGTAGCCCTATGGTAGATGAATGGTGGCTCTATAGTAGATGAATGGTGGCTCTATGGTAGATGATTGGTGGCTCTATGGTAGATGAATGGTGGCTCTATGGTAGATGAATGGTAGATGAGTGGTGGATGAATGGTGGTTCTATGGTAGATGAATGGCGGCTCTATGGTAGATGAATGGTGGCTCTATGGTAGATGAATGGTAGATGAGTGGTTGATGAATGGTAAATGAATGGTAGCCTTATGGTAGATGAATGGTGGCTCTATAGTAGATGAATGGTGGCTCTATGGTAGATGATTGGCGGCTCTATGGTAGATGAATGGTGGCTCTATGGTAGATGAATGGTAGATGAGTGGTTGATGAATGGTAGATGAATGGTAGATGAGTGGTGGATGAATGGTGGTTCTATGGTAGATGAATGGCGGCTCTATGGTAGATGAATGGTGGCTCTATGGTAGATGAATGGTAGATGAGTGGTTGATGAATGGTAGATGAATGGTAGCCTTATGGTAGATGAATGGTGGCTCTATAGTAGATGAATGGTGGCTCTATGGTAGATGATTGGCGGCTCTATGGTAGATGAATGTTGGCTCTATGGTAGATGAATGGTAGATGAGTGGTGGATGAATGGTGGTTCTATGGTAGATGAATGGCGGCTCTATGGTAGATGAATGGTGGCTCTATGGTATATGAATGGTGGCTCTATGGTAGATGAATGGTGGCTCTATGGTAGATGAATGATAGATGAGTGGTTGATGAATGGTAGATGAATGGTAGCCTTATGGTAGATGAATGTTGGCTCTATAGTAGATGAATGGTGGCTCTATGGTAGATGAATGGTGGCTCTATGGTAGATGAATGGTGGCTCTAAGGTAGATGAATGGTAGATGAGTGGTGGATGAATGGTAGATGAATGGTAGCCCTATGGTAGATGAATGGCGACTCTATGGTAGATGAATGGTGGCATTATGGTAGATGAATGGTGGCTCTATGGTAGATGAATGGTGGCTCTATGTTAGATGAATGGTGGCTCTAGGGTAGATGAATGGTGGCTCGATGGTAGATGAATAGTAGATGAGTGGTGGATGAATGGTGGCTCTATGGTAGATGAATGGTGGCTCTATGGTAGATAAATGGTGGCTCTGTGGTAGATGAGTAGTGGATGAATGGTAGGTGAATGGTAGCCCTATGGTAGCCCTATTGTAGATGAATGGTGGCTCTATGGTAGATGAATGGTGGCTCTATGGTAGATGAATGGTGGCTCTATGGTAGATGAATGGCGGCTCTATGGTAGATGAATGGCGACTCTATGGAAGATGAATGGCGACTCTATGGTAGATGAATGATGGCTCTATGGTAGATGAATGGTGGCTCTATGGTAGATGAATGGTGGCTCTATGGTAGATGAATGGTGGCTCTATGGTAGATGAATGGTGGCTCTATGGTAGATGAATGGTGGCTCTATGGTAGATGAATGGTGGCTCTATGGTAGATGAATGGTGGCTCTATAGTAGGAGAATGGTGGCTCTATGGTAGATATGAATGGTGGGTCTATGTTAGATGAAAGGTAGCTCTATGGTAGATGAATGGTGGCTCTACGGTAGATGAATGGTGGCTCTATGGTAGATGAATGGTAGATGAGTGGTGGATGAATGGTAGATGAATGGTAGCCCTATGGTAGATGAATGATGGCTCTATGGTAGATGAATGGTGGCTCTAAGGTAGATGAATGGTAGCACTATGGTAGATGAATGGTGGCTCTATGGTAGATGAATGGTAGATGAGTGGTGGATGAATGGTGGCTCTATGGTAGATGAATGGTGGATAGTGGATGAATGGTAGATGAATGGTAGATGAATGGTGGATAGTGGATGAATGGTAGATGAATGGTAGATGAATGGTAGCCCTATGGTAGATGAATGGTGGCTCTATGGTAGATGAATGGTGGCTCTATGGTAGATGAATGGTGGCTTTATGGTAGATGAATGGTGGCTCTATGGTAGATGAATGGTGGCTCTATGTTAGATGAATGGTGGCTCTAGGGTAGATGAATAGTAGTTGAGTGGTGGATGAATGGTAGATGAATGGTAGCCCTATGGTAGATGAATGATGGCTCTATGGTAGATGAATGGTGGCTCTATGGTAGATGAATGGTGGCTCTATGGTAGATGAATGGTAGATGAGTGGTAGATGAATGGTGGCTCTATGGTAGATGAATGGTGGCTCTATGGTAGATGAATGGTAGATGAGTGGTGGATGAATGGTAGATGAATGGTAGCCTTATGGTAGATGAATGGTGGCTCTATGGTAGATGAATGGTGGCTCTATGGTAGATGAATGGTGGCTCTATGGTAGATGAATGGTGGCTCTATGGTAGATGAATGGTAGATGAGTGGTGGATGAATGGTGGCTCTATGGTAGATGAATGGTGGATAGTGGATGAATGGTAGATGAATGGTAGATGAATGGTGGATAGTGGATGAATGGTAGATGAATGGTAGATGAATTGTAGCCCTATGGTAGATGAATGGTGGCTCTATGGTAGATGAATGGTGGCTCTATGGTAGATGAATGGTGGCTTTATGGTAGATGAATGGTGGCTCTATGTTAGATGAATGGTGGCTCTAGGGTAGATGAATAGTAGATGAGTGGTGGATGAATGGTAGATGAATGATGGCTCTATGGTAGATGAATGGTGGCTCTATGGTAGATGAATGGTGGCTCTATAATAGATGAATGGTAGATGAGTGGTAGATGAATGGTGTCTCTATGGTAGATGAATGGTGGCACTATGGTAGATGAATGGTAGATGAGTGGTGGATGAATGGTGGCTCTATGGTAGATGAATGGTGGATAGTGGATGAATGGTAGATGAATGGTAGATGAATGGTGGATAGTGGATGAATGGTAGATGAATGGTAGATGAATGGTAGCCCTATGGTAGATGAATGGTGGCTCTATGGTAGATGAATGGTGGCTCTATGGTAGTTGAATGGTGGCTTTATGGTAGATGAATGGTGGCTCTATGGTAGATGAATGGTGGCTCTATGTTAGATGAATGGTGGCTCTAGGGTAGATGAATGGTGGCTCGATGGTAGATGAATAGTAGATGAGTGGTGGATGAATGGTGGCTCTATGGTAGATGAATGGTGGCTCTATGGAATTAAATGGTGGCTCTGTGGTAGATGAATAGTGGATGAATGGTAGGTGAATGGTAGCCCTATGGTAGCCCTATTGTAGATGAATGGTGGCTCTATGGTAGATAAATGGTGGCTCTATGGTAGATGAATGGTGGCTCTATGGTAGATGAATGGCGGCTCTATGGTAGATGAATGGCGACTCTATGGAAGATGAATGGCGACTCTATGGTAGATGAATGATGGCTCTATGGTAGATGAATGGTGGCTCTATGGTAGATGAATGGTGGCTCTATGGTAGATGAATGGTGGCTCTATGGTAGATGAATGGTGGCTCTATGGTAGATGAATGGTGGCTCTATGGTAGGAGAATTGTGGCTCTATGGTAGATATGTATGGTGGCTCTATGGTAGATGAATGGTGGCTCTATGGTAGATGAATGGTGGCTCTATGGTAGATGAATGGTAGATGAGTGGTGGATGAATGGCGACTCTATGGTAGATGAATGATGGCTCTATGGTAGATGAATGGTGGCTCTATGGTAGATGAATGGTGGCTCTATGGTAGATGAATGGTGGCTCTATGGTAGATGAATGGCGGCTCTATGGTAGATGAATGGCGACTCTATGGAAGATGAATGGCGACTCTATGGTAGATGAATGGAAGTTTCATGGTAGATGAAATTTGGCCCTATGATAGATGAATGGTGGCTTTATGGTAGATGAATAGTGGCTCTATGGTAGATGAGTGGTGGATGAATGGTAGATGAATGGCAGCTCTATGGTAGATGAATGTTGGCTCTATGGTAGATGAATGGTGGCTCTATGGTAGATGAATGGTGGCTCTATGGTAGATGAATGGTGGCTCTATGGTAGATGAATGGTAGATGAGTGGTGGATGAATGGTAGATGAATGGTAGCTTCATGGTGGCTCTATGTTAGATGAATGGTGGCTCTATGGTAGATGAATGGTGCCTCTATGGTAGATGAATGGTAGATGAGTGGTGGATGAATGGTAGATGAATGGTAGCCCAATGGTAGATGAATGGTGGCTCTATGGTAGATGAATGGTGGCTCTATGGTAGGATGAATGGTAGATGAGTGGTGGATGAATGGTAGATGAATGGTAGCCCAATGGTAGATGAATGGTGGCTCTATGGTAGATGAATGGTGGCTCTATGGTAAATGAATGGTGGCTCTATGGTAGATGAATGGTGGCTCTATGGTAGATGAATGGTGGCTCTATGGTAGATGAATGGTAGCGCTTTGGTAGATGAAAGGTGGCTCTATGGTAGATAAATGGTGGCTCTATGGTAGATGAATGGTGGCTCTATGGTAGATGAATGGTGGCTCTATGGTGGATGAATGGTGGCTCTATGGTAGATGAATGGTGGATAGTTGATAAATGGTAGATGAATGGTAGATGAATGGTGGATAGTGGATGAATGGTAGATGAATGGTAGATGAATGGTAGCCCTAAGGTAGATGAATGGTGGCTCTATGGTAGATGAATGGTGGCTCTATGGTAGATGAATGGTGGCTTTATGGTAGATGAATGGTGGCTCTATGGTAGATGAATGGTGGCTCTATGTTAGATGAATGGTGGCTCTAGGGAAGATGAATGGTGGCTCGATGGTAGATGAATGGTAGATGAGTGGTGGATGAATGGTGGCTCTATAATAGATGAATGGTGGCTCTATGGTAGATAAATGGTGGCTTTGTGGTAGATGAATAGTGGATGAATGGTAGATGAATGGTAGCCCTATGGTAGCCCTATGGTAGATGAATGGTGGCTCTATGGTAGATGAATGGTGGCTCTATGGTAGATGAATGGCGGCTCTATGGAAGATGAATGGCGACTCTATGGTAGATGAATGGTGGCTTTATGGTAGATGAATGGTGGCTCTATGGTAGATGAATGGTGGCTCTATGTTAGATGAATGGTGGCTCTAGGGTAGATGAATGGTGGCTCGATGGTAGATGAATAGTAGATGAGTGGTGGATGAATGGTGGCTCTATGGTAGATGAATGGTGGCTCTATGGTAGATAAATGGTGGCTCTGTGGTAGATGAATAGTGGATGAATGGTAGGTGAATGGTAGCCCTATGGTAGCCCTATTGTAGATGAATGGTGGCTCTATGGTAGATGAATGGTGGCTCTATGGTAGATGAATGGTGGCTCTATGGTAGATGAATGGCGGCTCTATGGTAGATGAATGGCGACTCTATGGAAGATGAATGGCGACTCTATGGTAGATGAATGATGGCTCTATGGTAGATGAATGGTGGCTCTATGGTAGATGAATGGTGGCTCTATGGTAGATGAATGGTGGCTCTATGGTAGATGAATGGTGGCTCTATGGTAGATGAATGGTGGCTCTATGGTAGATGAATGGTGGCTCTATGGTAGATGAATGGTGGCTCTATGGTAGGAGAATGGTGGCTCTATGGTAGATATGAATGGTGGGTCTATGTTAGATGAAAGGTAGCTCTATGGTAGATGAATGGTGGCTCTACGGTAGATGAATGGTGGCTCTATGGTAGATGAATGGTAGATGAGTGGTGGATGAATGGTAGATGAATGGTAGCCCTATGGTAGATGAATGATGGCTCTATGGTAGATGAATGGTGGCTCTAAGGTAGATGAATGGTAGCACTATGGTAGATGAATGGTGGCTCTATGGTAGATGAATGGTAGATGAGTGGTGGATGAATGGTGGCTCTATGGTAGATGAATGGTGGATAGTGGATGAATGGTAGATGAATGGTAGATGAATGGTGGATAGTGGATGAATGGTAGATGAATGGTAGATGAATGGTAGCCCTATGGTAGATGAATGGTGGCTCTATGGTAGATGAATGGTGGCTCTATGGTAGATGAATGGTGGCTTTATGGTAGATGAATGGTGGCTCTATGGTAGATGAATGGTGGCTCTATGTTAGATGAATGGTGGCTCTAGGGTAGATGAATAGTAGTTGAGTGGTGGATGAATGGTAGATGAATGGTAGCCCTATGGTAGATGAATGATGGCTCTATGGTAGATGAATGGTGGCTCTATGGTAGATGAATTGTGGCTCTATGGTAGATGAATGGTAGATGAGTGGTAGATGAATGGTGGCTCTATGGTAGATGAATGGTGGCTCTATGGTAGATGAATGGTAGATGAGTGGTGGATGAATGGTAGATGAATGGTAGCCTTATGGTAGATGAATGGTGGCTCTATGGTAGATGAATGGTGGCTCTATGGTAGATGAATGGTGGCTCTATGGTAGATGAATGGTGGCTCTATGGTAGATGAATGGTAGATGAGTGGTGGATGAATGGTGGCTCTATGGTAGATGAATGGTGGATAGTGGATGAATGGTAGATGAATGGTAGATGAATGGTGGATAGTGGATGAATGGTAGATGAATGGTAGATGAATTGTAGCCCTATGGTAGATGAATGGTGGCTCTATGGTAGATGAATGGTGGCTCTATGGTAGATGAATGGTGGCTTTATGGTAGATGAATGGTGGCTCTATGTTAGATGAATGGTGGCTCTAGGGTAGATGAATAGTAGATGAGTGGTGGATGAATGGTAGATGAATGATGGCTCTATGGTAGATGAATGGTGGCTCTATAATAGATGAATGGTAGATGAGTGGTAGATGAATGGTGTCTCTATGGTAGATGAATGGTGGCACTATGGTAGATGAATGGTAGATGAGTGGTGGATGAATGGTGGCTCTATGGTAGATGAATGGTGGATAGTTGATAAATGGTAGATGAATGGTAGATGAATGGTGGATAGTGGATGAATGGTAGATGAATGGTAGATGAATGGTAGCCCTATGGTAGATGAATGGTGGCTCTATGGTAGATGAATGGTGGCTCTATGGTAGTTGAATGGTGGCTTTATGGTAGATGAATGGTGGCTCTATGGTAGATGAATGGTGGCTCTATGTTAGATGAAGGGTGGCTCTAGGGTAGATGAATGGTGGCTCGATGGTAGATGAATAGTAGATGAGTGGTGGATGAATGGTGGCTCTATGGTAGATGAATGGTGGCTCTATGGAATTAAATGGTGGCTCTGTGGTAGATGAATAGTGGATGAATGGTAGGTGAATGGTAGCCCTATGGTAGCCCTATTGTAGATGAATGGTGGCTCTATGGTAGATAAATGGTGGCTCTATGGTAGATGAATGGTGGCTCTATGGTAGATGAATGGCGGCTCTATGGTAGATGAATGGCGACTCTATGGAAGATGAATGGCGACTCTATGGTAGATGAATGATGGCTCTATGGTAGATGAATGGTGGCTCTATGGTAGATGAATGGTGGCTCTATGGTAGATGAATGGTGGCTCTATGGTAGATGAATGGTGGCTCTATGGTAGATGAATGGTGGCTCTATGGTAGGAGAATTGTGGCTCTATGGTAGATATGTATGGTGGCTCTATGGTAGATGAATGGTGGCTCTATGGTAGATGAATGGTGGCTCTATGGTAGATGAATGGTAGATGAGTGGTGGATGAATGGCGACTCTATGGTAGATGAATGATGGCTCTATGGTAGATGAATGGTGGCTCTATGGTAGATGAATGGTGGCTCTATGGTAGATGAATGGTGGCTCTATGGTAGATGAATGGCGGCTCCATGGTAGATGAATGGCGACTCTATGGAAGATGAATGGCGACTCTTTGGTAGATGAATGGTAGTTTCATGGTAGATGAAATGTGGCCCTATGATAGATGAATGGTGGCTTTATGGTAGATGAATAGTGGCTCTATGGTAGATGAGTGGTGGATGAATGGTAGATGAATGGCAGCTCTATGGTAGATGAATGTTGGCTCTATGGTAGATGAATGGTGGCTCTATGGTAGATGAATGGTGGCTCTATGGTAGATGAATGGTAGATGAGTGGTGGATGAATGGTAGATGAATGGTAGCTTCATGGTGGCTCTATGTTAGATGAATGGTGGCTCTATGGTAGATGAATGGTGCCTCTATGGTAGATGAATGGTAGATGAGTGGTGGATGAATGGTAGATGAATGGTAGCCCAATTGTAGATGAATGGTGGCTCTATGGTAGATGAATGGTGGCTCTATGGTAGGATGAATGGTAGATGAGTGGTGGATGAATGGTAGATGAATGGTAGCCCAATGGTAGATGAATGGTGGCTCTATGGTAGATGAATGGTGGCTCTATGGTAGATGAATGGTGGCTCTATGGTAAATGAATGGTGGCTCAATGGTAGATGAATGGTGGCTCTATGGTAAATGAATGGTGGCTCTATAGTAGATGAATGGTAGATGAGTAGTGGATGAATGGTGGCTCTATGGTAGATAAATGGCGGCTCTATGGTAGATGAATGGTGGCTCTATGGTAGATGAATGGTGGCTCTATGGTAGATGAATGGTGGCTCTATGGTAGATGAATGGTGGCTCTATGGTAGATGAATGGTAGATGAGTGGTTGATGAATGGTAGATGAATGGTAGCCTCATGGTAGATGAATGGTGGCTCTATAGTAGATGAATGGTGGCTCTATGGTAGATGATTGGTGGCTCTATGGTAGATGAATGGTGGCTCTATGGTAGATGAATGGTAGATGAGTGGTGGATGAATGGTGGTTCTATGGTAGATGAATGGCGGCTCTATGGTAGATGAATGGTGGCTCTATGGTAGATGAATGGTAGATGAGTGGTTGATGAATGGTAGATGAATGGTAGCCTTATGGTAGATGAATGGTGGCTCTATGGTAGATGAATGGTGGCTCTATGGTAGATGAATGGTGGCTCTAAGGTAGACGAATGGTAGATGAGTGGTGGATGAATGGTAGATGAATGGTAGCCCTATGGTAGATGAATGGTGGCTCTATGGTTGATGAATGGTGGCTCTATGGTAGATGAATGGTGGCTCTATGGTAGATGAATGGTGGCTCTATGGTAGATGAATGGTGGCTCTATGGTAGATATGAATGGTGGCTCTATGTTAGATGAAAGGTAGCTCTATGGTAGATGAATGGTGGCTCTACGGTAGATAAATGGTGGCTCTATGGTAGATGAATAGTAGATGAGTGGTGGATGAATGGTAGATGAATGGTAGCCCTATGGTAGATGAATGGTGGCTCTATAGTAGATGAATGGTGGCTCTATGGTAGATGATTGGTGGCTCTATGGTAGATGAATGGTGGCTCTATGGTAGATGAATGGTAGATGAGTGGTGGATGAATGGTGGTTCTATGGTAGATGAATGGCGGCTCTATGGTAGATGAATGGTGGCTCTATGGTAGATGAATGGTAGATGAGTGGTTGATGAATGGTAAATGAATGGTAGCCTTATGGTAGATGAATGGTGGCTCTATAGTAGATGAATGGTGGCTCTATGGTAGATGATTGGCGGCTCTATGGTAGATGAATGTTGGCTCTATGGTAGATGAATGGTAGATGAGTGGTGGATGAATGGTGGTTCTATGGTAGATGAATGGCGGCTCTATGGTAGATGAATGGTGGCTCTATGGTATATGAATGGTGGCTCTATGGTAGATGAATGGTGGCTCTATGGTAGATGAATGATAGATGAGTGGTTGATGAATGGTAGATGAATGGTAGCCTTATGGTAGATGAATGGTGGCTCTATAGTAGATGAATGGTGGCTCTATGGTAGATGAATGGTGGCTCTATGGTAGATGAATGGTGGCTCTAAGGTAGATGAATGGTAGATGAGTGGTGGATGAATGGTAGATGAATGGTAGCCCTATGGTAGATGAATGGTGGCTCTATGGTTGATGAATGGTGGCTCTATGGTAGATGAATGGTGGCTCTATGGTAGATGAATGGTGGCTCTATGGTAGATGAATGGTGGCTCTATGGTGGATGAATGGTGGCTCTATGGTAGATGAATGGTGGCCTTATGGTAGATGAATGGTGGCTCTATAGTAGATGAATGGTAGATGAGTGGTGGATGAATGGTAGATGAATGGTAGCCCTATGGTAAATGAATGATGGCTCTATGGTAGATGAATGGTGGCTCTATGGTAGATGAATGGTGGCTCTATGGTAGATGAATAGTAGATGAGTGGTGGATGAATGGTAGATGAATGGTAGCCCTATGGTAGATGAATGATGGCTCTATGGTAGATGAATGGTGGCTCTATGGTAGATGAATGGTGGCTCTATGGTAGATGAATGGTAGATGAGTGGTAGATGAATGGTGGCTCTACGGTAGATAAATGGTGGCTCTATGGTAGATGAATAGTAGATGAATGGTGGATGAATGGTAGATGAATGGTAGCCCTATGGTAGATGAATGATGGCTCTATGGTAGATGAATGGTGGCTCTATGGTAGATGAATGGTGGCTCTATGGTAGATGAATGGTAGATGAGTGGTAGATGAATGGTGGCTCTATGGTAGATGAATGGTGGCTCTATGGTAGATGAATGGTAGATGAGTGGTGGATGAATGGTGGCTCTATTGTAGATGAATGGTGGATAGTTGATAAATGGTAGATGAATGGTAGATGAATGGTGGATAGTGGATGAATGGTAGATGAATGGTAGATGAATGGTAGCCCTAAGGTAGATGAATGGTGGCTCTATGGTAGATGAATGGTGGCTCTATGGTAGATGAATGGTGGCTTTATGGTAGATGAATGGTGGCTCTATGGTAGATGAATGGTGGCTCTATGTTAGATGAATGGTGGCTCTAGGGAAGATGAATGGTGGCTCGATGGTAGATGAATGGTAGATGAGTGGTGGATGAATGGTGGCTCTATAATAGATGAATGGTGGCTCTATGGTAGATAAATGGTGGCTTTGTGGTAGATGAATAGTGGATGAATGGTAGATGAATGGTAGCCCTATGGTAGCCCTATGGTAGATGAATGGTGGCTCTATGGTAGATGAATGGTGGCTCTATAGTAGATGAATGGCGGCTCTATGGAAGATGAATGGCGACTCTATGGTAGATGAATGGTGGCTTTATGGTAGATGAATGGTGGCTCTATGGTAGATGAATGGTGGCTCTATGTTAGATGAATGGTGGCTCTAGGGTAGATGAATGGTGGCTCGATGGTAGATGAATAGTAGATGAGTGGTGGATGAATGGTGGCTCTATAATAGATGAATGGTGGCTCTATGGTAGATAAATGGTGGCTTTGTGGTAGATGAATAGTGGATGAATGGTAGATGAATGGTAGCCCTATGGTAGCCCTATGGTAGATGAATGGTGGCTCTATGGTAGATGAATGGTGGCTCTATGGTAGATGAATGGCGGCTCTATGGAAGATGAATGGCGACTCTATGGTAGATGAATGGTGGCTTTATGGTAGATGAATGGTGGCTCTATGGTAGATGAATGGTGGCTCTATGTTAGATGAATGGTGGCTCTAGGGTAGATGAATGGTGGCTCGATGGTAGATGAATAGTAGATGAGTGGTGGATGAATGGTGGCTCTATGGTAGATGAATGGTGGCTCTATGGTAGATAAATGGTGGCTCTGTGGTAGATGAATAGTGGATGAATGGTAGGTGAATGGTAGCCCTATGGTAGCCCTATTGTAGATGAATGGTGGCTCTATGGTAGATGAATGGTGGCTCTATGGTAGATGAATGGTGGCTCTATGGTAGATGAATGGCGGCTCTATGGTAGATGAATGGCGACTCTATGGAAGATGAATGGCGACTCTATGGTAGATGAATGATGGCTCTATGGTAGATGAATGGTGGCTCTATGGTAGATGAATGGTGGCTCTATGGTAGATGAATGGTGGCTCTATGGTAGATGAATGGTGGCTCTATGGTAGATGAATGGTGGCTCTATGGTAGGAGAATTGTGGCTCTATGGTAGATATGTATGGTGGCTCTATGGTAGATGAATGGTGGCTCTATGGTAGATGAATGGTGGCTCTATGGTAGATGAATGGTAGATGAGTGGTGGATGAATGGCGACTCTATGGTAGATGAATGATGGCTCTATGGTAGATGAATGGTGGCTCTATGGTAGATGAATGGTGGCTCTATGGTAGATGAATGGTGGCTCTATGGTAGATGAATGGCGGCTCTATGGTAGATGAATGGCGACTCTATGGAAGATGAATGGCGACTCTATGGTAGATGAATGGTAGTTTCATGGTAGATGAAATGTGGCCCTATGATAGATGAATGGTGGCTTTATGGTAGATGAATGGTGGCTCTATGGTAGATGAGTGGTGGATGAATGGTAGATGAATGGCAGCTCTATGGTAGATAAATGTTGGCTCTATGGTAGATGAATGGTGGCTCTATGGTAGATGAATGGTGGCTCTATGGTAGATGAATGGTGGCTCTATGGTAGATGAATGGTAGATGAGTGGTGGATGAATGGTAGATGAATGGTAGCTTCATGGTGGCTCTATGTTAGATGAATGGTGGCTCTATGGTAGATGAATGGTGCCTCTATGGTAGATGAATGGTAGATGAGTGGTGGATGAATGGTAGATGAATGGTAGCCCAATGGTAGATGAATGGTGGCTCTATGGTAGATGAATGGTGGCTCTATGGTAGGATGAATGGTAGATGAGTGGTGGATGAATGGTAGATGAATGGTAGCCCAATGGTAGATGAATGGTGGCTCTATAGTAGATGAATGGTGGCTCTATGGTAGATGAATGGTGGCTCTATGGTAAATGAATGGTGGCTCTATGGTAGATGAATGGTGGCTCTATGGTAAATGAATGGTGGCTCTATAGTAGATGAATGGTAGATGAGTAGTGGATGAATGGTGGCTCTATGGTAGATAAATGGCGGCTCTATGGTAGATGAATGGTGGCTCTATGGTAGATGAATGGTGGCTCTATGGTAGATGAATGGTGGCTCTATGGTAGATGAATGGTAGATGAGTGGTGGATGAATGGTTGTTCTATGGTAGATGAATGGCGGCTCTATGGTAGATGAATGGTGGCTCTATGGTAGATGAATGGTGGCTCTATGGTAGATGAATGGTGGCTCTATGGTAGATGAATGGTAGATGAGTGGTTGATGAATGGTAGATGAATGGTAGCCTCATGGTAGATGAATGGTGGCTCTATAGTAGATGAATGGTGGCTCTATGGTAGATGATTGGTGGCTCTATGGTAGATGAATGGTGGCTCTATGGTAGATGAATGGTAGATGAGTGGTGGATGAATGGTGGTTCTATGGTAGATGAATGGCGGCTCTATGGTAGATGAATGGTGGCTCTATGGTAGATGAATGGTAGATGAGTGGTTGATGAATGGTAGATGAATGGTAGCCTTATGGTAGATGAATGGTGGCTCTATAGTAGATGAATGGTGGCTCTATGGTAGATGATTGGCGGCTCTATGGTAGATGAATGTTGGCTCTATGGTAGATGAATGGTAGATGAGTGGTGGATGAAAGGTGGTTCTATGGTAGATGAATGGCGGCTCTATGGTAGATGAAAGGTGGCTCTATGGTATATGAATGGTGGCTCTATGGTAGATGAATGGTGGCTCTATGGTAGATGAATGATAGATGAGTGGTTGATGAATGGTAGATGAATGGTAGCCTTATGGTAGATGAATGTTGGCTCTATAGTAGATGAATGGTGGCTCTATGGTAGATGAATGGTGGCTCTATGGTAGATGAATGGTGGCTCTAAGGTAGATGAATGGTAGATGAGTGGTGGATGAATGGTAGATGAATGGTAGCCCTATGGTAGATGAATGGTGGCTCTATGGTTGATGAATGGTGGCTCTGTGGTAGATGAATGGTGGCTCTATGGTAGATGAATGGTGGCTCTATGGTAGATGAATGGTGGCTCTATGGTAGATGAATGGTAGCGCTTTGGTAGATGAAAGGTGGCTCTATGGTAGATAAATGGTGGCTCTATGGTAGATGAATGGTGGCTCTATGGTAGATGAATGGTGGCTCTATGGTGGATGAATGGTGGCTCTATGGTAGATGAATGGCGGCTCTATGGTAGGAGAATGGTGGCTCTATGGTAGATATGAATGGTGGCTCTATGTTAGATGAAAGGTAGCTCTATGGTAGATGAATGGTGGCTCTACGGTAGATAAATGGTGGCTCTATGGTAGATGAATAGTAGATGAGTGGTGGATGAATGGTAGATGAATGGTAGCCCTATGGTAGATGAATGGTGGCTCTATAGTAGATGAATGGTGGCTCTATGGTAGATGATTGGTGGCTCTATATAAGATGAATGGTGGCTCTATGGTAGATGAATGGTAGATGAGTGGTGGATGAATGGTGGTTCTATGGTAGATGAATGGCGGCTCTCTGGTAGATGAATGGTGGCTCTATGGTAGATGAATGGTAGATGAGTGGTTGATGAATGGTAGATGAATGGTAGCCTTATGGTAGATGAATGGTGGCTCTATAGTAGATGAATGGTGGCTCTATGGTAGATGATTGGCGGCTCTATGGTAGATGAATGTTGGCTCTATGGTAGATGAATGGTAGATGAGTGGTGGATGAATGGTGGTTCTATGGTAGATGAATGGCGGCTCTATGGTAGATGAATGGTGGCTCTATGGTATATGAATGATGGCTCTATGGTAGATGAATGGTGGCTCTATGGTAGATGAATGATAGATGAGTGGTTGATGAATGGTAGATGAATGGTAGCCTTATGGTAGATGAATGGTGGCTCTATAGTAGATGAATGGTGGCTCTATGGTAGATGAATGGTGGCTCTATGGTAGATGAATGGTGGCTCTAAGGTAGATGAATGGTAGATGAGTGGTGGATGAATGGTAGATGAATGGTAGCCCTATGGTAGATGAATGGTGGCTCTATGGTTGATGAATGGTGGCTCTATGGTGGATGAATGGTGGCTCTATGGTAGATGAATGGTGGCTCTATGGTAGATGAATGGTGGCTCTATGGTAGATGAATGGTAGCGCTTTGGTAGATGAAAGGTGGCTCTATGGTAGATAAATGGTGGCTCTATGGTAGATGAATGGTGGCTCTATGGTAGATGAATGGTGGCTCTATGGTGGATGAATGGTGGCTCTATGGTAGATGAATGGTGGCTCTATGGTAGGAGAATGGTGGCTCTATGGTAGATATGAATGGTGGCTCTATGTTAGATGAAAGGTAGCTCTATGGTAGATGAATGGTGGCTCTACGGTAGATAAATGGTGGCTCTATGGTAGATGAATAGTAGATGAGTGGTGGATGAATGGTAGATGAATGGTAGCCCTATGGTAGATGAATGATGGCTCTATGGTAGATGAATGGTGGCTCTATGGTAGATGAATGGTGGCTCTATGGTAGATGAATAGTAGATGAGTGGTGGATGAATGGTAGATGAATGGTAGCCCTATGGTAGATGAATGATGGCTCTATGGTAGATGAATGGTGGCTCTATGGTAGATGAATGGTGGCTCTATGGTAGATGAATGGTGGCTCTATGGTAGATGAATGGTGGCTCTATGTTAGATGAATGGTGGCTCTAGGGTAGATGAATAGTAGTTGAGTGGTGGATGAATGGTAGATGAATGGTAGCCCTATGGTAGATGAATGATGGCTCTATGGTAGATGAATGGTGGCTCTATGGTAGATGAATGGTAGATGAGTGGTAGATGAATGGTGGCTCTATGGTAGATGAATGGTGGCTCTATGGTAGATGAATGGTAGATGAGTGGTGGATGAATGGTAGATGAATGTTAGCCTTATGGTAGATGAATGGTGGCTCTATGGTAGATGAATGGTGGCTCTATGGTAGATGAATGGTGGCTCTATGGTAGATGAATGGTGGCTCTATGGTAGATGAATGGTAGATGAGTGGTGGATGAATGGTGGCTCTATGGTAGATGAATGGTGGAGAGTGGATGAATGGTAGATGAATGGTAGATGAATGGTGGATAGTGGATGAATGGTAGATGAATGGTAGATGAATGGTAGCCCTATGGTAGATGAATGGTGGCTCTATGGTAGATGAATGGTGGCTCTATGGTAGATTAATGGTGGCTTTATGGTAGATGAATGGTGGCTCTATGTTAGATGAATGGTGGCTCTAGGGTAGATGAATAGTAGATGAGTGGTGGATGAATGGTAGATGAATGATGGCTCTATGGTAGATGAATGGTGGCTCTATGGTAGATGAATGGTGGCTCTATAATAGATGAATGGTAGATGAGTGGTAGATGAATGGTGTCTCTATGGTAGATGAATGGTTGCACTATGGTAGATGAATGGTAGATGAGTGGTGGATGAATGGTGGCTCTATGGTAGATGAATGGTGGATAGTGGATGAATGGTAGATGAATGGTAGATGAATGGTGGATAGTGGATGAATGGTAGATGAATGGTAGATGAATGGTAGCCCTATGGTAGATGAATGGTGGCTCTATGGTAGATGAATGGTGGCTCTATGGTAGATGAATGGTGGCTTTATGGTAGATGAATGGTGGCTCTATGGTAGATGAATGGTGGCTCTAGGGTAGATGAATAGTAGATGAGTGGTGGATGAATGGTAGATGAATGATGGCTCTATGGTAGATGAATGGTGGCTCTATGGTAGATGAATGGTGGCTCTATAATAGATGAATGGTAGATGAGTGGTAGATGAATGGTGTCTCTATGGTAGATGAATGGTGGCACTATGGTAGATGAATGGTAGATGAGTGGTGGATGAATGGTGGCTCTATGGTAGATGAATGGTGGATAGTGGATGAATGGTAGATGAATGGTAGATGAATGGTGGATAGTGGATGAATGGTAGATGAATGGTAGATGAATGGTAGCCCTATGGTAGATGAATGGTGGCTCTATGGTAGATGAATGGTGGCTCTATGGTAGATGAATGGTGGCTTTATGGTAGATGAATGGTGGCTCTATGGTAGATGAATAGTGGCTCTATGGTAGATGAATGGTAGCGCTTTGGTAGATGAAAGGTGGCTCTATGGTAGATAAATGGTGGCTCTATGGTAGATGAATGGTGGCTCTATGGTAGATGAATGGTGGCTCTATGGTGGATGAATGGTGGCTCTATGGTAGATGAATGGTGGATAGTTGATAAATGGTAGATGAATGGTAGATGAATGGTGGATAGTGGATGAATGGTAGATGAATGGTAGATGAATGGTAGCCCTAAGGTAGATGAATGGTGGCTCTATGGTAGATGAATGGTGGCTCTATGGTAGATGAATGGTGGCTTTATGGTAGATGAATGGTGGCTCTATGGTAGATGAATGATGGCTCTATGGTAGATGAATGGTGGCTCTATGGTAGATGAATGGTGGCTCAATGGTAGATGAATGGTAGATGAGTGGTAGATGAATGGTGGCTCTATGGTAGATGAATGGTGGCTCTATGGTAGATGAATGGTAGATGAGTGGTGGATGAATGGTAGATGAATGTTAGCCTTATGGTAGATGAATGGTGGCTCTATGGTAGATGAATGGTGGCTCTATGGTAGATGAATGGTGGCTCTATGGTAGATGAATGGTGGCTCTATGGTAGATGAATGGTAGATGAGTGGTGGATGAATGGTGGCTCTATGGTAGATGAATGGTGGATAGTGGATGAATGGTAGATGAATGGTAGATGAATGGTGGATAGTGGATGAATGGTAGATGAATGGTAGATGAATGGTAGCCCTATGGTAGATGAATGGTGGCTCTATGGTAGATGAATGGTGGCTCTATGGTAGATGAATGGTGGCTTTATGGTAGATGAATGGTGGCTCTATGTTAGATGAATGGTGGCTCTAGGGTAGATGAATGGTGGCTCTATGTTAGATGAATGGTGGCTCTAGGGTAGATGAATGGTGGCTCGATGGTAGATGAATAGTAGATGAGTGGTGGATGAATGGTGGCTCTATGGTAGATGAATGGTGGCTCTATGGTAGATAAATGGTGGCTCTGTGGTAGATGAATAGTGGATGAATGGTAGGTGAATGGTAGCCCTATGGTAGCCCTATTGTAGATGAATGGTGGCTCTATGGTAGATGAATGGTGGCTCTATGGTAGATGAATGGTGGCTCTATGGTAGATGAATGGCGGCTCTATGGTAGATGAATGGCGACTCTATGGAAGATGAATGGCGACTCTATGGTAGATGAATGATGGCTCTATGGTAGATGAATGGTGGCTCTATGGTAGATGAATGGTGGCTCTATGGTAGATGAATGGTGGCTCTATGGTAGATGAATGGTGGCTCTATGGTAGATGAATGGTGGCTCTATGGTAGGAGAATTGTGGCTCTATGGTAGATATGTATGGTGGCTCTATGGTAGATGAATGGTAGCTCTATGGTAGATGAATGGTGGCTCTATGGTAGATGAATGGTAGATGAGTGGTGGATGAATGGCGACTCTATGGTAGATGAATGATGGCTCTATGGTAGATGAATGGTGGCTCTATGGTAGATGAATGGTGGCTCTATGGTAGATGAATGGTGGCTCTATGGTAGATGAATGGCGGCTCTATGGTAGATGAATGGCGACTCTATGGAAGATGAATGGCGACTCTATGGTAGATGAATGGTAGTTTCATGGTAGATGAAATGTGGCCCTATGATAGATGAATGGTGGCTTTATGGTAGATGAATGGTGGCTCTATGGTAGATGAGTGGTGGATGAATGGTAGATGAATGGCAGCTCTATGGTAGATGAATGTTGGCTCTATGGTAGATGAATGGTGGCTCTATGGTAGATGAATGGTGGCTCTATGGTAGATGAATGGTGGCTCTATGGTAGATGAATGGTAGATGAGTGGTGGATGAATGGTAGATGAATGGTAGCTTCATGGTGGCTCTATGTTAGATGAATGGTGGCTCTATGGTAGATGAATGGTGCCTCTATGGTAGATGAATGGTAGATGAGTGGTGGATGAATGGTAGATGAATGGTAGCCCAATGGTAGATGAATGGTGGCTCTATGGTAGATGAATGGTGGCTCTATGGTAGGATGAATGGTAGATGAGTGGTGGATGAATGGTAGATGAATGGTAGCCCAATGGTAGATGAATGGTGGCTCTATGGTAGATGAATGGTGGCTCTATGGTAGATGAATGGTGGCTCTATGGTAAATGAATGGTGGCTCTATGGTAGATGAATGGT
This sequence comes from Strongylocentrotus droebachiensis, assembly GCA_035222895.1. Lineage (NCBI taxonomy): Eukaryota > Metazoa > Echinodermata > Echinoidea > Camarodonta > Strongylocentrotidae > Strongylocentrotus > Strongylocentrotus droebachiensis. The sequence continues at coordinate 153,965 of JAVYIG010001600.1, read as the reverse complement.
GGCTCTATGGTAAATGAATGGTGGCTCTATAGTAGATGAATGGTAGATGAGTAGTGGATGAATGGTGGCTCTATGGTAGATAAATGGCGGCTCTATGGTAGATGAATGGTGGCTCTATGGTAGATGAATGGTGGCTCTATGGTAGATGAATGGTGGCTCTATGGTAGATGAATGGTAGATGAGTGGTGGATGAATGGTTGTTCTATGGTAGATGAATGGCGGCTCTATGGTAGATGAATGGTGGCTCTATGGTAGATGAATGGTGGCTCTATGGTAGATGAATGGTAGATGAGTGGTGGATGAATGGTGGTTCTATGGTAGATGAATGGTAGATGAGTGGTTGATGAATGGTAGATGAATGGTAGCCTTATGGTAGATGAATGGTGGCTCTATAGTAGATGAATGGTGGCTCTATGGTAGATGATTGGCGGCTCTATGGTAGATGAATGTTGGCTCTATGGTAGATGAATGGTAGATGAGTGGTGGATGAATGGTGGTTCTATGGTAGATGAATGGCGGCTCTATGGTAGATGAATGGTGGCTCTATAGTATATGAATGGTGGCTCTATGGTAGATGAATGGTGGCTCTATGGTAGATGAATGATAGATGAGTGGTTGATGAATGGTAGATGAATGGTAGCCTTATGGTAGATGAATGTTGGCTCTATAGTAGATGAATGGTGGCTCTATGGTAGATGAATGGTGGCTCTATGGTAGATGAATGGTGGCTCTAAGGTAGATGAATGGTAGATGAGTGGTGGATGAATGGTAGATGAATGGTAGCCCTATGGTAGATGAATGGTGGCTTTATGGTTGATGAATGGTGGCTCTGTGGTAGATGAATGGTGGCTCTATGGTAGATGAATGGTGGCTCTATGGTGATGAATGGTGGCTCTATGGTAGATGAATGGTAGCGCTTTGGTAGATGAAAGGTGGCTCTATGGTAGATAAATGGTGGCTCTATGGTAGATGAATGGTGGCTTTATGGTAGATGAATGGTGGCTCTATGTTAGATGAATGGTGGCTCTAGGGTAGATGAATAGTAGATGAGTGGTGGATGAATGGTAGATGAATGATGGCTCTATGGTAGATGAATGGTGGCTCTATGGTAGATGAATGGTGGCTCTATAATAGATGAATGGTAGATGAGTGGTAGATGAATGGTGTCTCTATGGTAGATGAATGGTTGCACTATGGTAGATGAATGGTAGATGAGTGGTGGATGAATGGTGGCTCTATGGTAGATGAATGGTGGATAGTGGATGAATGGTAGATGAATGGTAGATGAATGGTGGATAGTGGATGAATGGTAGATGAATGGTAGATGAATGGTAGCCCTATGGTAGATGAATGGTGGCTCTATGGTAGATGAATGGTGGCTCTATGGTAGATGAATGGTGGCTTTATGGTAGATGAATGGTGGCTCTATGGTAGATGAATGGTGGCTCTAGGGTAGATGAATAGTAGATGAGTGGTGGATGAATGGTAGATGAATGATGGCTCTATGGTAGATGAATGGTGGCTCTATGGTAGATGAATGGTGGCTCTATAATAGATGAATGGTAGATGAGTGGTAGATGAATGGTGTCTCTATGGTAGATGAATGGTGGCACTATGGTAGATGAATGGTAGATGAGTGGTGGATGAATGGTGGCTCTATGGTAGATGAATGGTGGATAGTGGATGAATGGTAGATGAATGGTAGATGAATGGTGGATAGTGGATGAATGGTAGATGAATGGTAGATGAATGGTAGCCCTATGGTAGATGAATGGTGGCTCTATGGTAGATGAATGGTGGCTCTATGGTAGATGAATGGTGGCTCTATGGTGGATGAATGGTGGCTCTATGGTAGATGAAAGGTGGATAGTTGATAAATGGTAGATGAATGGTAGATGAATGGTGGATAGTGATTGAATGGTAGATGAATGGTAGATGAATGGTAGCCCTAAGGTAGATGAATGGTGGCTCTATGGTAGATGAATGGTGGCTCTATGGTAGATGAATGGTGGCTTTATGGTAGATGAATGGTGGCTCTATGGTAGATGAATGATGGCTCTATGGTAGATGAATGGTGGCTCTATGGTAGATGAATGGTGGCTCAATGGTAGATGAATGGTAGATGAGTGGTAGATGAATGGTGGCTCTATGGTAGATGAATGGTGGCTCTATGGTAGATGAATGGTAGATGAGTGGTGGATGAATGGTAGATGAATGTTAGCCTTATGGTAGATGAATGGTGGCTCTATGGTAGATGAATGGTGGCTCTATGGTAGATGAATGGTGGCTCTATGGTAGATGAATGGTGGCTCTATGGTAGATGAATGGTAGATGAGTGGTTGATGAATGGTGGCTCTATGGTAGATGAATGGTGGATAGTGGATGAATGGTAGATGAATGGTAGATGAATGGTGGATAGTGGATGAATGGTAGATGAATGGTAGATGAATGGTAGCCCTATGGTAGATGAATGGTGGCTCTATGGTAGATGAATGGTGGCTCTATGGTAGATGAATGGTGGCTTTATGGTAGATGAATGGTGGCTCTATGTTAGATGAATGGTGGCTCTAGGGTAGATGAATGGTGGCTCTATGTTAGATGAATGGTGGCTCTAGGGTAGATGAATGGTGGCTCGATGGTAGATGAATAGTAGATGAGTGGTGGATGAATGGTGGCTCTATGGTAGATGAATGGTGGCTCTATGGTAGATAAATGGTGGCTCTGTGGTAGATGAATAGTGGATGAATGGTAGGTGAATGGTAGCCCTATGGTAGCCCTATTGTAGATGAATGGTGGCTCTATGGTAGATGAATGGTGGCTCTATGGTAGATGAATGGTGGCTCTATGGTAGATGAATGGCGGCTCTATGGTAGATGAATGGCGACTCTATGGAAGATGAATGCCGACTCTATGGTAGATGAATGATGGCTCTATGGTAGATGAATGGTGGCTCTATGGTAGATGAATGGTGGCTCTATGGTAGATGAATGGTGGCTCTATGGTAGATGAATGGTGGCTCTATGGTAGATGAATGGTGGCTCTATGGTAGGAGAATTGTGGCTCTATGGTAGATATGTATGGTGGCTCTATGGTAGATGAATGGTGGCTCTATGGTAGATGAATGGTGGCTCTATGGTAGATGAATGGTGGCTCTATGGTAGGAGAATGGTGGCTCTATGGTAGATATGAATGGTGGCTCTATGTTAGATGAAAGGTAGCTCTATGGTAGATGAATGGTGGCTCTACGGTAGATAAATGGTGGCTCTATGGTAGATGAATAGTAGATGAGTGGTGGATGAATGGTAGATGAATGGTAGCCCTATGGTAGATGAATGATGGCTCTATGGTAGATGAATGGTGGCTCTATGGTAGATGAATGGTGGCTCTATGGTAGATGAATAGTAGATGAGTGGTGGATGAATGGTAGATGAATGGTAGCCCTATGGTAGATGAATGATGGCTCTATGGTAGATGAATGGTGGCTCTATGGTAGATGAATGGTGGCTCTATGGTAGATGAATGGTGGCTCTATGGTAGATGAATGGTGGCTCTATGTTAGATGAATGGTGGCTCTAGGGTAGATGAATAGTAGTTGAGTGGTGGATGAATGGTAGATGAATGGTAGCCCTATGGTAGATGAATGATGGCTCTATGGTAGATGAATGGTGGCTCTATGGTAGATGAATGGTGGCTCTATGGTAGATGAATGGTAGATGAGTGGTAGATGAATGGTGGCTCTATGGTAGATGAATGGTGGCTCTATGGTAGATGAATGGTAGATGAGTGGTGGATGAATGGTAGATTAATGTTAGCCCTAAGGTAGATGAATGGTGGCTCTATGGTAGATGAATGGTGGCTCTATGGTAGATGAATGGTGGCTTTATGGTAGATGAATGGTGGCTCTATGGTAGATGAATGGTAGATGAGTGGTGGATGAATGGTGGCTCTATGGTAGATGAATGGTGGAGAGTGGATGAATGGTAGATGAATGGTAGATGAATGGTGGATAGTGGATGAATGGTAGATGAATGGTAGATGAATGGTAGCCCTATGGTAGATGAATGGTGGCTCTATGGTAGATGAATGGTGGCTCTATGGTAGATGAATGGTGGCTTTATGGTAGATGAATGGTGGCTCTATGTTAGATGAATGGTGGCTCTAGGGTAGATGAATAGTAGATGAGTGGTGGATGAATGGTAGATGAATGATGGCTCTATGGTAGATGAATGGTGGCTCTATGGTAGATGAATGGTGGCTCTATAATAGATGAATGGTAGATGAGTGGTAGATGAATGGTGTCTCTATGGTAGATGAATGGTTGCACTATGGTAGATGAATGGTAGATGAGTGGTGGATGAATGGTGGCTCTATGGTAGATGAATGGTGGATAGTGGATGAATGGTAGATGAATGGTAGATGAATGGTGGATAGTGGATGAATGGTAGATGAATGGTAGATGAATGGTAGCCCTATGGTAGATGAATGGTGGCTCTATGGTAGATGAATGGTGGCTCTATGGTAGATGAATGGTGGCTTTATGGTAGATGAATGGTGGCTCTATGGTAGATGAATGGTGGCTCTAGGGTAGATGAATAGTAGATGAGTGGTGGATGAATGGTAGATGAATGATGGCTCTATGGTAGATGAATGGTGGCTCTATGGTAGATGAATGGTGGCTCTATAATAGATGAATGGTAGATGAGTGGTAGATGAATGGTGTCTCTATGGTAGATGAATGGTGGCACTATGGTAGATGAATGGTAGATGAGTGGTGGATGAATGGTGGCTCTATGGTAGATGAATGGTGGATAGTGGATGAATGGTAGATGAATGGTAGATGAATGGTGGATAGTGGATGAATGGTAGATGAATGGTAGATGAATGGTAGCCCTATGGTAGATGAATGGTGGCTCTATGGTAGATGAATGGTGGCTCTATGGTAGATGAATGGTGGCTTTATGGTAGATGAATGGTGGCTCTATGGTAGATGAATGGTGGCTCTATGGTAGATGAATGGTAGCGCTTTGGTAGATGAAAGGTGGCTCTATGGTAGATAAATGGTGGCTCTATGGTAGATGAATGGTGGCTCTATGGTAGATGAATGGTGGCTCTATGGTGGATGAATGGTGGCTCTATGGTAGATGAATGGTGGATAGTTGATAAATGGTAGATGAATGGTAGATGAATGGTGGATAGTGGATGAATGGTAGATGAATGGTAGATGAATGGTAGCCCTAAGGTAGATGAATGGTGGCTCTATGGTAGATGAATGGTGGCTCTATGGTAGATGAATGGTGGCTTTATGGTAGATGAATGGTGGCTCTATGGTAGATGAATGATGGCTCTATGGTAGATGAATGGTGGCTCTATGGTAGATGAATGGTGGCTCAATGGTAGATGAATGGTAGATGAGTGGTAGATGAATGGTGGCTCTATGGTAGATGAATGGTGGCTCTATGGTAGATGAATGGTAGATGAGTGGTGGATGAATGGTAGATGAATGTTAGCCTTATGGTAGATGAATGGTGGCTCTATGGTAGATGAATGGTGGCTCTATGGTAGATGAATGGTGGCTCTATGGTAGATGAATGGTAGATGAGTGGTGGATGAATGGTGGCTCTATGGTAGATGAATGGTGGATAGTGGATGAATGGTAGATGAATGGTAGATGAATGGTGGATAGTGGATGAATGGTAGATGAATGGTAGATGAATGGTAGCCCTATGGTAGATGAATGGTGGCTCTATGGTAGATGAATGGTGGCTCTATGGTAGATGAATGGTGGCTTTATGGTAGATGAATGGTGGCTCTATGTTAGATGAATGGTGGCTCTAGGGTAGATGAATGGTGGCTCTATGTTAGATGAATGGTGGCTCTAGGGTAGATGAATGGTGGCTCGATGGTAGATGAATAGTAGATGAGTGGTGGATGAATGGTGGCTCTATGGTAGATGAATGGTGGCTCTATGGTAGATAAATGGTGGCTCTGTGGTAGATGAATAGTGGATGAATGGTAGGTGAATGGTAGCCCTATGGTAGCCCTATTGTAGATGAATGGTGGCTCTATGGTAGATGAATGGTGGCTCTATGGTAGATGAATGGTGGCTCTATGGTAGATGAATGGCGGCTCTATGGTAGATGAATGGCGACTCTATGGAAGATGAATGGCGACTCTATGGTAGATGAATGATGGCTCTATGGTAGATGAATGGTGGCTCTATGGTAGATGAATGGTGGCTCTATGGTAGATAAATGGTGGCTCTATGGTAGATGAATGGTGGCTCTATGGTAGATGAATGGTGGCTCTATGGTAGGAGAATTGTGGCTCTATGGTAGATATGTATGGTGGCTCTATGGTAGATGAATGGTGGCTCTATGGTAGATGAATGGTGGCTCTATGGTAGATGAATGGTAGATGAGTGGTGGATGAATGGCGACTCTATGGTAGATGAATGATGGCTCTATGGTAGATGAATGGTGGCTCTATGGTAGATGAATGGTGGCTCTATGGTAGATGAATGGTGGCTCTATGGTAGATGAATGGCGGCTCTATGGTAGATGAATGGCGACTCTATGGAAGATGAATGGCGACTCTATGGTAGATGAATGGTAGTTTCATGGTAGATGAAATGTGGCCCTATGATAGATGAATGGTGGCTTTATGGTAGATGAATGGTGGCTCTATGGTAGATGAGTGGTGGATGAATGGTAGATGAATGGCAGCTCTATGGTAGATGAATGTTGGCTCTATGGTAGATGAATGGTGGCTCTATGGTAGATGAATGGTGGCTCTATGGTAGATGAATGGTGGCTCTATGGTAGATGAATGGTAGATGAGTGGTGGATGAATGGTAGATGAATGGTAGCTTCATGGTGGCTCTATGTTAGATGAATGGTGGCTCTATGGTAGATGAATGGTGCCTCTATGGTAGATGAATGGTAGATGAGTGGTGGATGAATGGTAGATGAATGGTAGCCCAATGGTAGATGAATGGTGGCTCTATGGTAGATGAATGGTGGCTCTATGGTAGGATGAATGGTAGATGAGTGGTGGATGAATGGTAGATGAATGGTAGCCCAATGGTAGATGAATGGTGGCTCTATGGTAGATGAATGGTGGCTCTATGGTAGATGAATGGTGGCTCTATGGTAAATGAATGGTGGCTCTATGGTAGATGAATGGTGGCTCTATGGTAAATGAATGGTGGCTCTATAGTAGATGAATGGTAGATGAGTAGTGGATGAATGGTGGCTCTATGGTAGATAAATGGCGGCTCTATGGTAGATGAATGGTGGCTCTATGGTAGATGAATGGTGGCTCTATGGTAGATGAATGGTGGCTCTATGGTAGATGAATGGTAGATGAGTGGTGGATGAATGGTTGTTCTATGGTAGATGAATGGCGGCTCTATGGTAGATGAATGGTGGCTCTATGGTAGATGAATGGTGGCTCTATGGTAGATGAATGGTAGATGAGTGGTGGATGAATGGTGGTTCTATGGTAGATGAATGGTAGATGAGTGGTTGATGAATGGTAGATGAATGGTAGCCTTATGGTAGATGAATGGTGGCTCTATAGTAGATGAATGGTGGCTCTATGGTAGATGATTGGCGGCTCTATGGTAGATGAATGTTGGCTCTATGGTAGATGAATGGTAGATGAGTGGTGGATGAATGGTGGTTCTATGGTAGATGAATGGCGGCTCTATGGTAGATGAATGGTGGCTCTATGGTATATGAATGGTGGCTCTATGGTAGATGAATGGTGGCTCTATGGTAGATGAATGATAGATGAGTGGTTGATGAATGGTAGATGAATGGTAGCCTTATGGTAGATGAATGTTGGCTCTATAGTAGATGAATGGTGGCTCTATGGTAGATGAATGGTGGCTCTATGGTAGATGAATGGTGGCTCTAAGGTAGATGAATGGTAGATGAGTGGTGGATGAATGGTAGATGAATGGTAGCCCTATGGTAGATGAATGGTGGCTTTATGGTTGATGAATGGTGGCTCTGTGGTAGATGAATGGTGGCTCTATGGTAGATGAATGGTGGCTCTATGGTGATGAATGGTGGCTCTATGGTAGATGAATGGTAGCGCTTTGGTAGATGAAAGGTGGCTCTATGGTAGATAAATGGTGGCTCTATGGTAGATGAATGGTGGCTTTATGGTAGATGAATGGTGGCTCTATGTTAGATGAATGGTGGCTCTAGGGTAGATGAATAGTAGATGAGTGGTGGATGAATGGTAGATGAATGATGGCTCTATGGTAGATGAATGGTGGCTCTATGGTAGATGAATGGTGGCTCTATAATAGATGAATGGTAGATGAGTGGTAGATGAATGGTGTCTCTATGGTAGATGAATGGTTGCACAATGGTAGATGAATGGTAGATGAGTGGTGGATAGTGGATGAATGGTAGATGAATGGTAGATGAATGGTAGCCCTATGGTAGATGAATGGTGGCTCTATGGTAGATGAATGGTGGATAGTGGATGAATGGTAGATGAATGGTAGATGAATGGTGGATAGTGGATGAATGGTAGATGAATGGTAGATGAATGGTAGCCCTATGGTAGATGAATGGTGGCTCTATGGTAGATGAATGGTGGCTCTATGGTAGATGAATGGTGGCTTTATGGTAGATGAATGGTGGCTCTATGGTAGATGAATGGTGGCTCTAGGGTAGATGAATAGTAGATGAGTGGTGGATGAATGGTAGATGAATGATGGCTCTATGGTAGATGAATGGTGGCTCTATGGTAGATGAATGGTGGCTCTATAATAGATGAATGGTAGATGAGTGGTAGATGAATGGTGTCTCTATGGTAGATGAATGGTGGCACTATGGTAGATGAATGGTAGATGAGTGGTGGATGAATGGTGGCTCTATGGTAGATGAATGGTGGATAGTGGATGAATGGTAGATGAATGGTAGATGAATGGTGGATAGTGGATGAATGGTAGATGAATGGTAGATGAATGGTAGCCCTATGGTAGATGAATGGTGGCTCTATGGTAGATGAATGGTGGCTCTATGGTAGATGAATGGTGGCTCTATGGTGGATGAATGGTGGCTCTATGGTAGATGAATGGTGGATAGTTGATAAATGGTAGATGAATGGTAGATGAATGGTGGATAGTGATTGAATGGTAGATGAATGGTAGATGAATGGTAGCCCTAAGGTAGATGAATGGTGGCTCTATGGTAGATGAATGGTGGCTCTATGGTAGATGAATGGTGGCTTTATGGTAGATGAATGGTGGCTCTATGGTAGATGAATGATGGCTCTATGGTAGATGAATGGTGGCTCTATGGTAGATGAATGGTGGCTCAATGGTAGATGAATGGTAGATGAGTGGTAGATGAATGGTGGCTCTATGGTAGATGAATGGTGGCTCTATGGTAGATGAATGGTAGATGAGTGGTGGATGAATGGTAGATGAATGTTAGCCTTATGGTAGATGAATGGTGGCTCTATGGTAGATGAATGGTGGCTCTATGGTAGATGAATGGTGGCTCTATGGTAGATGAATGGTGGCTCTATGGTAGATGAATGGTAGATGAATGGTAGATGAATGGTGGATAGTGGATGAATGGTAGATGAATGGTAGATGAATGGTAGCCCTATGGTAGATGAATGGTGGCTCTATGGTAGATGAATGGTGGCTCTATGGTAGATGAATGGTGGCTTTATGGTAGATGAATGGTGGCTCTATGTTAGATGAATGGTGGCTCTAGGGTAGATGAATGGTGGCTCTATGGTAGATAAATGGTGGCTCTGTGGTAGATGAATAGTGGATGAATGGTAGGTGAATGGTAGCCCTATGGTAGCCCTATTGTAGATGAATGGTGGCTCTATGGTAGATGAATAGTAGATGAGTGGTGGATGAATGGTGGCTCTATGGTAGATGAATGGTGGCTCTATGGTAGATAAATGGTGGCTCTGTGGTAGATGAATAGTGGATGAATGGTAGGTGAATGGTAGCCCTATGGTAGCCCTATTGTAGATGAATGGTGGCTCTATGGTAGATGAATGGTGGCTCTATGGTAGATGAATGGTGGCTCTATGGTAGATGAATGGCGGCTCTATGGTAGATGAATGGCGACTCTATGGAAGATGAATGGCGACTCTATGGTAGATGAATGATGGCTCTATGGTAGATGAATGGTGGCTCTATGGTAGATGAATGGTGGCTCTATGGTAGATGAATGGTGGCTCTATGGTAGATGAATGGTGGCTCTATGGTAGATGAATGGTGGCTCTATGGTAGGAGAATTGTGGCTCTATGGTAGATATGTATGGTGGCTCTATGGTAGATGAATGGTGGCTCTATGGTAGATGAATGGTGGCTCTATGGTAGATGAATGGTAGATGAGTGGTGGATGAATGGCGACTCTATGGTAGATGAATGATGGCTCTATGGTAGATGAATGGTGGCTCTATGGTAGATGAATGGTGGCTCTATGGTAGATGAATGGTGGCTCTATGGTAGATGAATGGCGGCTCTATGGTAGATGAATGGCGACTCTATGGAAGATGAATGGCGACTCTATGGTAGATGAATGGTAGTTTCATGGTAGATGAAATGTGGCCCTATGATAGATGAATGGTGGCTTTATGGTAGATGAATGGTGGCTCTATGGTAGATGAGTGGTGGATGAATGGTAGATGAATGGCAGCTCTATGGTAGATGAATGTTGGCTCTATGGTAGATGAATGGTGGCTCTATGGTAGATGAATGGTGGCTCTATGGTAGATGAATGGTGGCTCTATGGTAGATGAATGGTAGATGAGTGGTTGATGAATGGTAGATGAATGGTAGCTTCATGGTGGCTCTATGTTAGATGAATGGTGGCTCTATGGTAGATGAATGGTGCCTCTATGGTAGATGAATGGTAGATGAGTGGTGGATGAATGGTAGATGAATGGTAGCCCAATGGTAGATGAATGGTGGCTCTATGGTAGATGAATGGTGGCTCTATGGTAGGATGAATGGTAGATGAGTGGTGGATGAATGGTAGATGAATGGTAGCCCAATGGTAGATGAATGGTGGCTCTATGGTAGATGAATGGGGGCTCTATGGTAGATGAATGGTGGCTCTATGGTAAATGAATGGTGGCTCTATGGTAGATGAATGGTGGCTCTATGGTAAATGAATGGTGGCTCTATAGTAGATGAATGGTAGATGAGTAGTGGATGAATGGTGGCTCTATGGTAGATAAATGGCGGCTCTATGGTAGATGAATGGTGGCTCTATGGTAGATGAATGGTGGCTCTATGGTAGATGAATGGTGGCTCTATGGTAGATGAATGGTAGATGAGTGGTGGATGAATGGTTGTTCTATGGTAGATGAATGGTGGCTCTATGGTAGATGAATGGTGGCTCTATGGTAGATGAATGGTAGATGAGTGGTGGATGAATGGTGGTTCTATGGTAGATGAATGGCGGCTCTATGGTAGATGAATGGTGGCTCTATGGTAGATGAATGGTAGATGAGTGGTTGATGAATGGTAGATGAATGGTAGCCTTATGGTAGATGAATGGTGGCTCTATAGTAGATGAATGGTGGCTCTATGGTAGATGATTGGCGGCTCTATGGTAGATGAATGTTGGCTCTATGGTAGATGAATGGTAGATGAGTGGTGGATGAATGGTGGTTCTATGGTAGATGAATGGCGGCTCTATGGTAGATGAATGGTGGCTCTATGGTATATGAATGGTGGCTCTATGGTAGATGAATGGTGGCTCTATGGTAGATGAATGATAGATGAGTGGTTGATGAATGGTAGATGAATGGTAGCCTTATGGTAGATGAATGTTGGCTCTATAGTAGATGAATGGTGGCTCCATGGTAGATGAATGGTGGCTCTATGGTAGATGAATGGTGGCTCTAAGGTAGATGAATGGTAGATGAGTGGTGGATGAATGGTAGATGAATGGTAGCCCTATGGTAGATGAATGGTGGCTTTATGGTTGATGAATGGTGGCTCTGTGGTAGATGAATGGTGGCTCTATGGTAGATGAATGGTGGCTCTATGGTGATGAATGGTGGCTCTATGGTAGATGAATGGTAGCGCTTTGGTAGATGAAAGGTGGCTCTATGGTAGATAAATGGTGGCTCTATGGTAGATGAATGGTGGCTCTATGGTAGATGAATGGTGGCTCTATGGTGGATGAATGGTGGCTCTATGGTAGATGAATGGCGGCTCTATGGTAGGAGAATGGTGGCTCTATGGTAGATATGAATGGTGGCTCTATGTTAGATGAAAGGTAGCTCTATGGTAGATGAATGGTGGCTCTACGGTAGATAAATGGTGGCTCTATGGTAGATGAATAGTAGATGAGTGGTGGATGAATGGTAGATGAATGGTAGCCCTATGGTAGATGAATGGTGGCTCTATAGTAGATGAATGGTGGCTCTATGGTAGATGATTGGTGGCTCTATGGTAGATGAATGGTGGCTCTATGGTAGATGAATGGTAGATGAGTGGTGGATGAATGGTGGTTCTATGGTAGATGAATGGCGGCTCTCTGGTAGATGAATGGTGGCTCTATGGTAGATGAATGGTAGATGAGTGGTTGATTAATGGTAGATGAATGGTAGCCTTATGGTAGATGAATGGTGGCTCTATAGTAGATGAATGGTGGCTCTATGGTAGATGATTGGCGGCTCTATGGTAGATGAATGTTGGCTCTATGGTAGATGAATGGTAGATGAGTGGTGGATGAATGGTGGTTCTATGGTAGATGAATGGCGGCTCTATGGTAGATGAATGGTGGCTCTATGGTATATGAATGGTGGCTCTATGGTAGATGAATGGTGGCTCTATGGTAGATGAATGATAGATGAGTGGTTGATGAATGGTAGATGAATGGTAGCCTTATGGTAGATGAATGGTGGCTCTATAGTAGATGAATGGTGGCTCTATGGTAGATGAATGGTGGCTCTATGGTAGATGAATGGTGGCTCTAAGGTAGATGAATGGTAGATGAGTGGTGGATGAATGGTAGATGAATGGTAGCCCTATGGTAGATGAATGGTGGCTCTATGGTTGATGAATGGTGGCTCTATGGTGGATGAATGGTGGCTCTATGGTAGATGAATGGTGGCTCTATGGTAGATGAATGGTGGCTCTATGGTAGATGAATGGTAGCGCTTTGGTAGATGAAAGGTGGCTCTATGGTAGATAAATGGTGGCTCTATGGTAGATGAATGGTGGCTCTATGGTAGATGAATGGTGGCTCTATGGTGGATGAATGGTGGCTCTATGGTAGATGAATGGTGGCTCTATGGTAGGAGAATGGTGGCTCTATGGTAGATATGAATGGTGGCTCTATGTTAGATGAAAGGTAGCTCTATGGTAGATGAATGGTGGCTCTACGGTAGATAAATGGTGGCTCTATGGTAGATGAATAGTAGATGATTGGTGGATGAATGGTAGATGAATGGTAGCCCTATGGTAGATGAATGATGGCTCTATGGTAGATGAATGGTGGCTCTATGGTAGATGAATGGTGGCTCTATGGTAGATGAATAGTAGATGAGTGGTGGATGAATGGTAGATGAATGGTAGCCCTATGGTAGATGAATGATGGCTCTATGGTAGATGAATGGTGGCTCTATGGTAGATGAATGGTGGCTCTATGGTAGATGAATGGTGGCTCTATGGTAGATGAATGGTGGCTCTATGTTAGATGAATGGTGGCTCTAGGGTAGATGAATAGTAGTTGAGTGGTGGATGAATGGTAGATGAATGGTAGCCCTATGGTAGATGAATGATGGCTCTATGGTAGATGAATGGTGGCTCTATGGTAGATGAATGGTGGCTCTATGGTAGATGAATGGTAGATGAGTGGTAGATGAATGGTGGCTCTATGGTAGATGAATGGTAGATGAGTGGTGGATGAATGGTAGATGAATGTTAGCCTTATGGTAGATGAATGGTGGCTCTATGGTAGATGAATGGTGGCTCTATGGTAGATGAATGGTGGCTCTATGGTAGATGAATGGTAGATGAGTGGTGGATGAATGGTGGCTCTATGGTAGATGAATGGTGGATAGTGGATGAATGGTAGATGAATGGTAGATGAATGGTGGATAGTGGATGAATGGTAGATGAATGGTAGATGAATGGTAGCCCTATGGTAGATGAATGGTGGCTCTATGGTAGATGAATGGTGGCTCTATGGTAGATGAATGGTGGCTTTATGGTAGATGAATGGTGGCTCTATGTTAGATGAATGGTGGCTCTAGGGTAGATGAATAGTAGATGAGTGGTGGATGAATGGTAGATGAATGATGGCTCTATGGTAGATGAATGGTGGCTCTATGGTAGATGAATGGTGGCTCTATAATAGATGAATGGTAGATGAGTGGTAGATGAATGGTGTCTCTATGGTAGATGAATGGTGGCACTATGGTAGATGAATGGTAGATGAGTGGTGGATGAATGGTGGCTCTATGGTAGATGAATGGTGGATAGTGGATGAATGGTAGATGAATGGTAGATGAATGGTGGATAGTGGATGAATGGTGGCTCTATGGTAGATGAATGGTGGCTTTATGGTAGATGAATGGTGGCTCTATGGTATATGAATGGTGGCTCTATGGTAGATGAATGGTGGCTCTATGGTAGATGAATGATAGATGAGTGGTTGATGAATGGTAGATGAATGGTAGCCTTATGGTAGATGAATGGTGGCTCTATAGTAGATGAATGGTGGCTCTATGGTAGATGAATGGTGGCTCTATGGTAGATGAATGGTGGCTCTAAGGTAGATGAATGGTAGATGAGTGGTGGATGAATGGTAGATGAATGGTAGCCCTATGGTAGATGAATGGTGGCTCTATGGTTGATGAATGGTGGCTCTATGGTGGATGAATGGTGGCTCTATGGTAGATGAATGGTGGCTCTATGGTAGATGAATGGTGGCTCTATGGTAGATGAATGGTAGCGCTTTGGTAGATGAAAGGTGGCTCTATGGTAGATAAATTGTGGCTCTATGGTAGATGAATGGTGGCTCTATGGTAGATGAATGGTGGCTCTATAATAGATGAATGGTAGATGAGTGGTAGATGAATGGTGTCTCTATGGTAGATGAATGGTGGCACTATGGTAGATGAATGGTAGATGAGTGGTGGATGAATGGTGGCTCTATGGTAGATGAATGGTGGATAGTGGATGAATGGTAGATGAATGGTAGATGAATGGTGGATAGTGGATGAATGGTAGATGAATGGTAGATGAATGGTAGCCCTATGGTAGATGAATGGTGGCTCTATGGTAGATGAATGGTGGCTCTATGGTAGATGAATGGTGGCTTTATGGTAGATGAATGGTGGCTCTATGTTAGATGAATGGTGGCTCTAGGGTAGATGAATAGTAGTTGAGTGGTGGATGAATGGTAGATGAATGGTAGCCCTATGGTAGATGAATGATGGCTCTATGGTAGATGAATGGTGGCTCTATGGTAGATGAATGGTGGCTCTATGGTAGATGAATGGTAGATGAGTGGTAGATGAATGGTGGCTCTATGGTAGATGAATGGTGGCTCTATGGTAGATGAATGGTAGATGAGTGGTGGATGAATGGTAGATGAATGTTAGCCTTATGGTAGATGAATGGTGGCTCTATGGTAGATGAATGGTGGCTCTATGGTAGATGAATGGTGGCTCTATGGTAGATGAATGGTGGCTCTATGGTAGATGAATGGTAGATGAGTGGTGGATGAATGGTGGCTCTATGGTAGATGAATGGTGGATAGTGGATGAATGGTAGATGAATGGTAGATGAATGGTGGATAGTGGATGAATGGTAGATGAATGGTAGATGAATGGTAGCCCTATGGTAGATGAATGGTGGCTCTATGGTAGATGAATGGTGGCTCTATGGTAGATGAATGGTGGCTTTATGGTAGATGAATGGTGGCTCTATGTTAGATGAATGGTGGCTCTAGGGTAGATGAATAGTAGATGAGTGGTGGATGAATGGTAGATGAATGATGGCTCTATGGTAGATGAATGGTGGCTCTATGGTAGATGAATGGTGGCTCTATAATAGATGAATGGTAGATGAGTGGTAGATGAATGGTGTCTCTATGGTAGATGAATGGTGGCACTATGGTAGATGAATGGTAGATGAGTGGTGGATGAATGGTGGCTCTATGGTAGATGAATGGTGGATAGTGGATGAATGGTAGATGAATGGTAGATGAATGGTGGATAGTGGATGAATGGTAGATGAATGGTAGATGAATGGTAGCCCTATGGTAGATGAATGGTGGCTCTATGGTAGATGAATGGTGGCTCTATGGTGGATGAATGGTGGCTCTATGGTAGATGAATGGTGGCTCTATGGTAGATGAATGGTGGCTCTATGGTAGATGAATGGTAGCGCTTTGGTAGATGAAAGGTGGCTCTATGGTAGATAAATGGTGGCTCTATGGTAGATGAATGGTGGCTCTATGGTAGATGAATGGTGGCTCTATGGTGGATGAATGGTGGCTCTATGGGAGATGAATGGTGGCTCTATGGTAGGAGAAGGGTGGCTCTATGGTAGATATGAATGGTGGCTCTATGTTAGATGAAAGGTAGCTCTATGGTAGATGAATGGTGGCTCTACGGTAGATAAATGGTGGCTCTATGGTAGATGAATAGTAGATGATTGGTGGATGAATGGTAGATGAATGGTAGCCCTATGGTAGATGAATGATGGCTCTATGGTAGATGAATGGTGGCTCTATGGTAGATGAATGGTGGCTCTATGGTAGATGAATAGTAGATGAGTGGTGGATGAATGGTAGATGAATGGTAGCCCTATGGTAGATGAATGATGGCTCTATGGTAGATGAATGGTGGCTCTATGGTAGATGAATGGTGGCTCTATGGTAGATGAATGGTGGCTCTATGGTAGATGAATGGTGGCTCTACGGTAGATAAATGGTGGCTCTATGGTAGATGAATAGTAGATGAGTGGTGGATGAATGGTAGATGAATGGTAGCCCTATGGTAGATGAATGATGGCTCTATGGTAGATGAATGGTGGCTCTATGGTAGATGAATGGTGGCTCTATGGTAGATGAATGGTAGATGAGTGGTGGATGAATGGTGGCTCTATGGTAGATGAATGGTGGATAGTGGATGAATGGTAGATGAATGGTAGATGAATGGTGGATAGTGGATGAATGGTAGATGAATGGTAGATGAATGGTAGCCCTATGGTAGATGAATGGTGGCTCTATGGTAGATGAATGGTGGCTCTATGGTAGATGAATGGTGGCTTTATGGTAGATGAATGGTGGCTCTATGTTAGATGAATGGTGGCTCTAGGGTAGATGAATAGTAGATGAGTGGTGGATGAATGGTAGATGAATGATGGCTCTATGGTAGATGAATGGTGGCTCTATGGTAGATGAATGGTGGCTCTATAATAGATGAATGGTAGATGAGTGGTAGATGAATGGTGTCTCTATGGTAGATGAATGGTGGCACTATGGTAGATGAATGGTAGATGAGTGGTGGATGAATGGTGGCTCTATGGTAGATGAATGGTGGATAGTGGATGAATGGTAGATGAATGGTAGATGAATGGTGGATAGTGGATGAATGGTAGATGAATGGTAGATGAATGGTAGCCCTATGGTAGATGAATGGTGGCTCTATGGTAGATGAATGGTGGCTCTATGGTAGATGAATGGTGGCTTTATGGTAGATGAATGGTGGCTCTATGGTAGATGAATGGTGGCTCTATGGTAGATGAATGGTAGCGCTTTGGTAGAAGAAAGGTGGCTCTATGGTAGATAAATGGTGGCTCTATGGTAGATGAATGGTGGCTCTATGGTAGATGAATGGTGGCTCTATGGTGGATGAATGGTGGCTCTATGGTAGATGAATGGTGGCTCTATGGTAGGAGAATGGTGGCTCTATGGTAGATATGAATGGTGGCTCTATGTTAGATGAAAGGTAGCTCTGTGGTAGATGAATGGTGGCTCTACGGTAGATAAATGGTGGCTCTATGGTAGATGAATAGTAGATGAGTGGTGGATGAATGGTAGATGAATGGTAGCCCTATGGTAGATGAATGATGGCTCTATGGTAGATGAATGGTGGCTCTATGGTAGATGAATGGTGGCTCTATGGTAGATGAATGGTGGCTCTATGGTAGATGAATGGTGGCTCTATGTTAGATGAATGGTGGCTCTAGGGTAGATGAATAGTAGTTGAGTGGTGGATGAATGGTAGATGAATGGTAGCCCTATGGTAGATGAATGATGGCTCTATGGTAGATGAATGGTGGCTCTATGGTAGATGAATGGTGGCTCTATGGTAGATGAATGGTAGATGAGTGGTAGATGAATGGTGGCTCTATGGTAGATGAATGGTGGCTCTATGGTAGATGAATGGTAGATGAGTGGTGGATGAATGGTAGATGAATGTTAGCCTTATGGTAGATGAATGGTGGCTCTATGGTAGATGAATGGTGGCTCTATGGTAGATGAATGGTGGCTCTATGGTAGATGAATGGTGGCTCTATGGTAGATGAATGGTAGATGAGTGGTGGATGAATGGTGGCTCTATGGTAGATGAATGGTGGATAGTGGATGAATGGTAGATGAATGGTAGATGAATGGTGGATAGTGGATGAATGGTAGATGAATGGTAGATGAATGGTAGCCCTATGGTAGATGAATGGTGGCTCTATGGTAGATGAATGGTGGCTCTATGGTAGATGAATGGTGGCTTTATGGTAGATGAATGGTGGCTCTATGTTAGATGAATGGTGGCTCTAGGGTAGATGAATAGTAGATGAGTGGTGGATGAATGGTAGATGAATGATGGCTCTATGGTAGATGAATGGTGGCTCTATGGTAGATGAATGGTGGCTCTATAATAGATGAATGGTAGATGAGTGGTAGATGAATGGTGTCTCTATGGTAGATGAATGGTGGCACTATGGTAGATGAATGGTAGATGAGTGGTGGATGAATGGTGGCTCTATGGTAGATGAATGGTGGATAGTGGATGAATGGTAGATGAATGGTAGATGAATGGTGGATAGTGGATGAATGGTAGATGAATGGTAGATGAATGGTAGCCCTATGGTAGATGAATGGTGGCTCTATGGTAGATGAATGGTGGCTCTATGGTAGATGAATGGTGGCTTTATGGTAGATGAATGGTGGCTCTATGTTAGATGAATGGTGGCTCTAGGGTAGATGAATAGTAGTTGAGTGGTGGATGAATGGTAGATGAATGGTAGCCCTATGGTAGATGAATGATGGCTCTATGGTAGATGAATGGTGGCTCTATGGTAGATGAATGGTGGCTCTGTGGTAGATGAATGGTAGATGAGTGGTAGATGAATGGTGGCTCTATGGTAGATGAATGGTGGCTCTATGGTAGATGAATGGTAGATGAGTGGTGGATGAATTGTAGATGAATGTTAGCATTATGGTAGATGAATGGTGGCTCTATGGTAGATGAATGGTGGCTCTATGGTAGATGAATGGTGGCTCTATGGTAGATGAATGGTGGCTCTATGGTAGATGAATGGTAGATGAGTGGTGGATGAATGGTGGCTCTATGGTAGATGAATGGTGGATAGTGGATGAATGGTAGATGAATGGTAGATGAATGGTGGATAGTGGATGAATGGTAGATGAATGGTAGATGAATGGTAGCCCTATGTTAGATGAATGGTGGCTCTATGGTAGATGAATGGTGGCTCTATGGTAGATGAATGGTGGCTTTATGGTAGATGAATGGTGGCTCTATGTTAGATGAATGGTGGCTCTAGGGTAGATGAATAGTAGATGAGTGGTGGATGAATGGTAGATGAATGATGGCTCTATGGTAGACGAATGGTGGCTCTATGGTAGATGAATGGTGGCTCTATAATAGATGAATGGTAGATGAGTGGTAGATGAATGGTGTCTCTATGGTAGATGAATGGTGGCACTATGGTAGATGAATGGTAGATGAGTGGTGGATGAATGGTGGCTCTATGGTAGATGAATGGTGGATAGTGGATGAATGGTAGATGAATGGTAGATGAATGGTGGATAGTGGATGAATGGTAGATGAATGGTAGATGAATGGTAGCCCTATGGTAGATGAATGGTGGCTCTATGGTAGATGAATGGTGGCTCTATGGTAGATGAATGGTGGCTTTATGGTAGATGAATGGTGGCTCTATGGTAGATGAATGGTGGCTCTATGGTAGATGAATGGTAGCGCTTTGGTAGATGAAAGGTGGCTCTATGGTAGATAAATGGTGGCTCTATGGTAGATGAATGGTGGCTCTATGGTAGATGAATGGTGGCTCTATGGTGGATGAATGGTGGCTCTATGGTAGATGAATGGTGGCTCTATGGTAGGAGAATGGTGGCTCTATGGTAGATATGAATGGTGGCTCTATGTTAGATGAAAGGTAGCTCTATGGTAGATGAATGGTGGCTCTACGGTAGATAAATGGTGGCTCTATGGTAGATGAATAGTAGATGAGTGGTGGATGAATGGTAGATGAATGGTAGCCCTATGGTAGATGAATGATGGCTCTATGGTAGATGAATGGTGGCTCTATGGTAGATGAATGGTGGCTCTATGGTAGATGAATAGTAGATGAGTGGTGGATGAATGGTAGATGAATGGTAGCCCTATGGTAGATGAATGATGGCTCTATGGTAGATGAATGGTGGCTCTATGGTAGATGAATGGTGGCTCTATGGTAGATGAATGGTAGATGAGTGGTAGATGAATGGTGGCTCTACGGTAGATAAATGGTGGCTCTATGGTAGATGAATAGTAGATGAGTGGTGGATGAATGGTAGATGAATGGTAGCCCTATGGTTTAACATTGAGATTATGTGTTGTGGTGATGTCAAGTCGAACCCAGGTCCTCTTGAAAATAAGCAATTTGAAGCTCGACCTATCTGCCAGTCTGTTAATCGTACCTATTCTACTTCGTCTCTGCTAGATATTCGGGCTTCTGCTCATGTGCCTAATAGGCTCCCTGCCCCCGTTTGGAAACGAATTAATGACTTGGGAATTTGCCGAAAACCTCCAACCCACAGAGGTGTCCGTTCTGGTACAAAAAAACAACGTAGAATCACAGTGCTCTTGTCAAAGAAGAGAAACACGAATTGCCATCAGTCCGAGGTTAATAACCAAAATTTGATAAGAGTAAAGATAAATAAATGGAACACACCTACACTAATGAACACGAATGCCAGATCGTTAATCCCGAAACTTGATGAGCTATCAGTTATTTTATTAAACAAGAAAGTGGATGTATGCTGTATTACTGAAACCTGGTGTCAATCTACTATTCCAGACTGTTCGTTAACTATTGATAATTATCACCCCCCGATCCGTTGTAACAGGGACCATACCACTGGTGGTGGGGTCGCTTGTTATATCCATACATCTGTGCCCTTTAGTGTGCTTTCTGAATTGTCGGAAAATCAAGTTGAATCGATATGGATCAAGATGCAACCAAAGCGCTTACCAAGACGGTTTAACCCAATCATTCTAGGTACTTTGTATCTTCCGCACAACTCTAAAATTGAACATGACCAAATGTTGCATCATATTTATTCTTCCTTGGACAGTATTTTATGCAGATACCCTAGCGCAGGTATCATCCTGATGGGTGATTTCAATCACATGCCTGATGTATACTTGAAACGAAATTACAAATTAAAACAAATAGTGAAGAAGCCTACACGTCAGGGAGCAAAACTTGATCTAATCTACACCAATATGGCTGAATACTATAATGACCCTGAAATAGAAGCTGCTCTTGGATTATCAGATCATAAGGTTGTGATTTGTTCACCTAAGCCATCATTCTCGGCACCGTTCGCAAGGAAACGGATAATGAAAGTTAGATGTATTAGTGAAAATGCCAAAGCCTTGTTCGAGTCTGACCTCCAGAAGATAAATTGGAACCCATTGTACCGAGCTTTGACATGTCTTGATAAGTATGAGAAATTCGAAAGCTTGCTCATCTCATTGATTGAAAAACATTTCCCATTCAAGACTGTTTCGAGGGTTGAAAGCGAACGACCGTGGGTAACTGACCATTTCCGAGAATTGGTCAGTAAGCGTCAACGAGCTTTGTTTTCCAATAATTTGAGTCTATACAATTTGCTGAGGAATAAAGTCAATCGCATGAGAAAAACCTTACGCAAAAAGTACTACCAAACTAAAGTTGATCAGATAAATAATAAGCATCATCACAACTGGTGGGAAGAAGTTAAGAACCTCACTGGTCAGAAGTCTTCGTATGACCCATTATCCAACCTTTCAAATGGCATCGCAAACGGTGACAGAAGTATTTTAGCCAACATGATCAACTCCTTCTTTGCTTCTGTCTCGGAAGACCTTCCGCCGTTAGAAGCTACTGGTACGTCATCATTCCTCGAGCATAATATTTCACCTGATGTATATATCATTCCTCCTCATGACGTAGAAAGACAGTTGAGATATATTAACGTGAGAAAAGCACCTGGTCCAGATGGGATTCCTTCCTGGATTCTCAGAGATTTCTCCCCTATTCTAGCGGAGCCGGTTTGCTCCATTTTCAACGCTTCCATTGCCGAAGGGTTTGTACCGTCTATTTGGAAATCTGCAGATGTAATTGCCTTACCCAAGACAAACCCCCCTGTTTCCATCGAGAGCGATCTGAGACCGATCTCCCTAACACCAGTGTTAGCAAAAATATTAGAAAGTTATGTGTGTAAATGGGTTTGGAATGATTATCTCCCCCATGTTGATCCAAACCAGTATGGGAACATACCAGGGTCCTCAACTGTACTTGCCTTGATCAATCTCCTTAACAATTGGTCATTTGAAACAGATGCTAAGAGAAAGGCTGTGAGGATTGTGTTGGTGGATTACAAGAAAGCTTTTGATAGGATAAATCACGATTTACTTCTTAGAAAGTTGGGAAATTTGCAGGTGAATCCTACACTTGTTAATTGGATAAGAGCGTTCCTCTGTCAAAGAAAGCAAAGAGTTAAAATCGATCAAATAAGATCTGAGTGGCTGACAGTTAATGGGGGTGTCCCACAAGGGACTAAAATGGGACCACTGTTGTTTATAATTATGATAACGGATTTAGGTTGTAATCTTCCCGTTGTCAAATATGTTGATGACACAACATTGTATGAGATATGTCCATATGGTGAAAATGGCACGATTCAGAATACCCTCAATGAACTTGCACACTGGTCTGACTTAAATGATATGCAGATAAATCCAATGAAGACCAAGGAAATGGTTGTTTGCTTCATGAAAGACGATCCAAACTTACCATATCTTACCATCGGTGGAAATCAAGTAGAGAGGGTTCAGGAAGTTAAGCTACTCGGTTTGTACCTCAATAACAAACTTAACTGGGATACCCACGTGAAAGAAACCTACACTAAAGCAGCAAAACGCTTGTACCTTCTTGTTCAATTACGAAGGGCAGGTTTAAATCAGATTGATATGTGCAGATACTATGTGGCATGCATCAGATCGGTGTTAGAGTATGCTTGCCAAGTATTTCATGGAGGTCTGACCAAAGAACAATCCGAAATGTTAGAGTCAATCCAAAAAAGGGCAGTTAGAATCATTTCACCTGGGTCCCGTATTATAAAGCAGTTACCGTAGCGGTAAGTGCTCATTTGAGCGGTAAGTCTCAAAAGCAGCGGTAACTTTAAGATAAACGGTAAATATCCGTTGCATAAAAACTTACCGCTGGACTTGAGCGGTAAGTCTATAAAGATCAGCGGTAAGTCTATAAAGATCAGCGGTAACATTACCGCTACCCTCTGAGCTTGCGGTAACACTACCGTAACTATGGCTGCGATACTGGCTGTGTTCCGACGACGTGAATTCGAAAGAGCGAGGAGGAGGGAGCGAATCTTCAGAGATCGCAGCCAGCCGTTGGAGTTGGGGGATGGTGACATTTTCAGGAAGTACCGGTTTACTAGGGATGGATGTATGCATGTTATCAATTTGATTCGGCCCCTGTTGCAGCACGACACCCAACGGAATCAGGCACTTCCCCCAGAGCTGCAAGTTTTCATTGCTTTGAATTTTTATGCAACAGGGGCAGTGCTTGATTCCACGGCCACGATTCATGGCATCACCCGCTCAACAGCATCCAGGGTAATTCACCGTGTGTCAGTGACCCTCGGCACACTGAAACATGAGGTAAGTCAATACATTTTTCTTTAATAAAGCAAAGAGAAGACGAAAATACAGTCTGTCTAAAATTTGTATTTTGAATTTTCATTCAGCAAAATAATAAGACTAAGAAGTAAGAGTAAGACTAAGAGGATGAAAAAGAACTCTATTTTTGGTCATGCATATACTAAAAATACTATGCATTTTATATACCTATGGAAGACCTATTATTGCCATAAATTTATATGTTTAATTAATCTTAGACGACCAAGCAATGACATGACATAGGTCTATGCAGTTTAGTGGTTGCCATGGGACAGAGCCCGCGACTGTGGCGGCCGGGCGGGAGGCTGGGGCAACGCTGGCGCGGTCGGTTAGTTGGCTGAGCCTAGCTGCTTGCCTTCATCGCGGTACTACTGTCACTGCAGTCTCTGTGTAGTCTGTAGACCTATAGTATCATTTTATTAGTGGTCATATAATCAAACAATAGCTACGTCTAATAAAGAATTCATAATAATAAAGACATCTTTATCCAAACTTCCTCCCCCAAGTTAGCGAGAGTGCAAGTGCTAGATGCTAGCGCTGACTTGGTTACTATTTTGCACGTAGTCCTAGGTAGAACTCTCTATATTGATTTGTGTAGAGTCGCCCATAAATTGGCGTGATATGAAGCGAGCTTGATTGTATGAATCGTCTACTATGACCCTTCATATAGGTATATATGTCAAAACAAATTTCTTACTGAATGATGATTGCATGATGAATGACTGTCATGACGAAAACAGCACCTTTTCTAATGCACAAAACGAGTCTCTCATCACATTCACATGACCAGAGGCAGAGACAGAGGCAAATGTAGCATGCACACATAATACGTACTCTAAATTGAATCAGCTGAGCCCAGAGTATGGAAAGCTATATGCCAATCGATAGATATTTTAACGTCTTCAACTTCCAATTTCATCATTTCCTCTTTTTGCACAGATATCAAATAGACCTAATGATAAATTTATATGTGCATGCACAGCAGTAAAAAATACAAAGAAAAAACTCACAACAAAATGGTTTTAAAAAAATATAGTAAAACAATACTGCTATATAATAAAGAAAATGATCGATGAAAAGACAAAAAAAAACAAACACAACTGTCATGATTATATTAAGAGGAAGAACGTCGATTCAAACAAGATTCTCCCCAGAGAAGCATAAACTAATAAGTAAATAATAAATAACAGGAGAAAAGAGAGAGAGAGAGCTAGCTATAGAGAGGGTCGGGAAGAGAAAGACGAGGGGTATAGAAAGAAAAGAGATAAGTTTTTAAGAATATATAGTTATAGGAATAGTTAGTTGCATCACCATTAATAGCATAACTATGAATATGTTCATGAATTCGAGTATAGCCAAAGAAAACTTGCACTCTCTCTCATAATTTTTTGTTGTATCACTTCACTATAGAACTTCTTCAGATATTTCACATACTTTTCTCAACACTTGATTGAAAGAAAGAAAGTTCATGTCCAATTCTCTGAATATAGATAAATATTTATTCATATAATTTACAATGTGATAAACATGACATTTCTTGATATAACATCGTTTCTGTCTATAATAATAAATACTGGTGAATTTCAGCAAAGCTGTTTAAATATAATGACGATGAATAAAATATACGTCAAATTACATTTCAAAAGTTTGCACATGAATTAGACTTGTATTGTATACATAACATATGAAGATCTGCAACATGGAATTATTGATTTTTGTTTTCTTTCTTCATCTCCAATTCACACTTCAGATAATCAAGTTTCCAACGACGAATGAAGAAGTCAACAGAGCCCAAGTGGATTTCTTCAACATATCAGGCTTTCCCCAGGTCATAGGAGTGGTGGACGGAACTCACATTAGACTAAATGGAGCTCCCTTGGGCCCTGGTGAGCACGTCTATACGAACAGAAAAGGATATTACTCCATCAACACCCAAATAATTTGTGCTACCAATTACAAGATCATAAACATTCTGGCACGCTGGCCAGGCAGCACTCATGACAGCAGGATATTTCAGGTAAATCCCTAATATTTTGATTCTAAAATTTCCTATGAAATGCCTCCATGACAACATATATTGACATACATGTAAATCATTGAAATTGATGTCAAATGTTTGTTACAAATGCTCCAAAATAATTGTGAAGCTAAGATCTTACAATTTTTAATAATTTTTCAAAATGTGTATATGCAAGAGAATGCAATAAATATCAAAGGTCAAGGGACACCTATTCTACCATATTATGTTCATTCTTATAATGATTCTTCCTTTATACAGAACAGCAGAGTTGGACAGACTTTTGAAGATCTACAACAGCATGGTCTACTTCTTGGAGATTCTGGTTACGCTTTAAGACCATACCTGATGACACCAGTGCTAAATCCAAGGACTCCTGCAGAACAGGCTTACAATAGGTTCGTACTACAAGAAACATTTCAATGCATATGTGTATCTACAATTAAAAAGAAAGTGAATGAATGTATGCCATTTTAGACATCAAAGCAATACCATGATGTCAAATTGCCAAACACATCTCTGAGCGGGATGAGTGTTCATGAGTAACATTTGGCCCAAAAGAGCTACAGGTAAAAAAAGAAAATTACTCATATATGTGACTTACTTCCTTTTGCCAATGTATAGGTTAGATGTATAGCACTGTAGTTAGATGTACATGTATTTTCATAGTCTAATATACTTCCCAATAATTCTTTGTTTTTAATTTGTTATACTTCAATACTTTCCTTTACTCTGCAGAGCACATGCTGTAACAAGAGTGAGAATCGAACAAGTCAACGGCCAACTAAAGCAC
Organism: Strongylocentrotus droebachiensis; assembly: GCA_035222895.1. NCBI lineage: Eukaryota > Metazoa > Echinodermata > Echinoidea > Camarodonta > Strongylocentrotidae > Strongylocentrotus > Strongylocentrotus droebachiensis. Next base: position 126,927 of record JAVYIG010001600.1, on the reverse strand, counting down.
AAATTCAGGTGCTTACTGAATGGTATGCAAATGGCACCCAGAAGAGCGTGCAAGATCATCACTGCATGCGCCGTGTTACACAATGTGGCTAAAGATTTGAAGCAGCCAGAAGTAGACTTTGGTATTGAACAGCATGAACATGAACCAGACAGGGACCACATTGAAGACAACGGCTTAGCCGTCAGAAACACTATTATTGCCAATTATTTCCGCTAGAATTTTATGAAGAAGACTTCTATATACTGTAACCAAGAATCTTTTTCAACATTCACTGTCACTGACCTTATTGTTTATCTATATTTTATATCATTCAAACATACTTATTTTTAGGGTGGACTTAATTCCCCTGCTTTAAAACACCATTTTGGGTCATCTATAAGTTGACACATAAATTCTTTTTATTACTGCACTATTTAGTTGTGACAATATTGTTGAAGTATACTTGTACTATATAACTCAAGTGGTAGTAATCTTCTGTTTGCATTAAGAATCTTAATCAATTCAGTACTGAATTCAACCGGGGGGGGGGGGGATTAATTGCTAAGGTAGCACCAAGCCAAAATTCAAATTTCACGGAATCGCCGGGCTAGGGCATGTTCTGCTGACCTGCCAATAGTCATATTGTTTTATAAATTTGTATATGAATGTGGCATCATATTCAAGGCCCTCTTTCAATGAAGTGTGTAAGATATCCTTAAGATTGGCCTCATAACATTTTTATCTTTAGATTCAGTTAATTTACAGTATATATGGGAAGAGTATATCTCCTGAATTTGTAATTTGTTCTATTCAGAAGCAGGCCACATATTTAATCCAAACCCGACTGGGGAAGGGGGGGGGGGAGTCCCGTGGAACGCTCATGCATAGTCAATTCATTTTTAATAACGATATATTCATATTAGATTTCTAGGAAACCTAATTTCCTTAGTTCCAAAATGCACAATGATATAATCTTTTTGAATACTGAAAGGTAAAGTTATCATGAATAAGAACGAAATTAACATATCATTCTTACATAATAATTTATTGGCTCACTACAGCCATAATAGGTATGAAGTCGAATTTATGAGAAAATTGCAAAACAAAAAAATTTGCAAAACAAACAAAAGTAACAATTTTAATCCTCTTTTTGATTACAAACAAATAATTCAAACAAGTGAACCGCACGCTTCATAAGTAATAACTTTTCCTCTTCTATCTCCAGAAGCCTTTCTTCATAACAGGTGATTGGCTTCTTGGTGTCTATGGCTGTGCGATCCCCTACTAGAACAGGCTGGCTTCTTGGTGGTCCGGCACTGCTGGCTGCACTGGTCTGTGGGTCCCGGGCCGGCACAGATATGCCACCCACCATGCTGCTTACCATCATGGCCACAGCCATGGCATTTTCTGATGTCTGTATGCATATAACAATAAAGATTGCCTTGATTGAGTTTTAAAGAACTATAGAACCATACTGTCTAAATGTTGTTATTATTATTTTATTATTAAAATTCTGTGATAAAAAGAGAAACAATGTCGGTAAGGGTTTTATCTAATCATCAATATGTTTGAAAAAATGGTTAACACCCCCCTAAAAAAATATTTTTAAAAATGTGAGAAAAAAAAATGGTTGTACCGTACACCATCAGTGAGGATTTTGTTTTTGTTAAACAAAAAAATTACCATATACCCGTATGGAAAATGCCTCACATAAAAATACATGCCACATTTGAATCTCATGTTCAATGGGATAAATTTTTCAAATAGAGTTAGGGGGGTGGGGTGGTCAACATAACATTGACACTTTGAAGGTTGTCAAGTAAATTAAGTAAAATAGTGGTTATTATTTCAATACCATCTACAATTCAAGATAAACCCTGATTAGGCCTGGGTATATTTTTGAAGTTCTCAGAGTTAGGGAAAGGGCTCCCCCGCCCCCTTCCCTGAGATTTCGGCCAGCGATGCAGACATATCGTGCAAAGTGTTGAGGAGGGGGTGGGGGTACTGGTAGCCCCCCCCCCCCCCCTGGCTCAGTTAGGGTTAAACCAAAGATGTACATATTCACAAGTCATGTATATTTTTATGTTTGTTTGTACTCTCATACCCAGAGAGGGGGTCAATCAAATTCTACAAATTTTACCTGTGACATTTGGCTCGCAGGGAGAGCTAGGTATCCAGCCTCCTCTTCTGGCCCCAGAATGCCCTCCACACTCTCCTCCACCATTGCCTCCAGTACTGCCTCGTGCTTCTCATTATATTCCACTGGTGGTCCACCTCCTAATGATCCAAAGTCAAAGAAATAAATGTTAACTTCTTACCATAAATTTTACGAAATGTTAATATCGATCGTACAGTTAAAGAGAGATCTTGGATTAGGTCGTGATGGTTAATAACCTACACCAAATAAGTGTAAGTTGTGATTTGCGGTTTAGTGGTGGTTATTATACCCGACTGCTAAAAGCACGAGTGCTTATTAGTAACCGACGACTTTAGGTCCTATCTAAGGGACCTTGGTAATGAGGAATAATGCCTTAATACCAAAGGACACTAGTGCATCGACGACATGGTTTCGAACCTAGGTCGTCGGATTATGAGACCACCAATCTACCAACCAAGTCTCCTGATAATAATAAACCCCTTTACTAATTCAATACTCTTCTTGACAGGCTACTCTAGAGTATTCTTTATTGAAATAGGATATACCATGCAAAACATGCTATCTTTTTAAAGAGAAATAAAAATAAAAAAAGCCTAGCATTCAAACACTAGCCTGTTGTCCTAAGTCATGAATGTTGATATGATATATTAAAGATAATTTTTTAATGCATGTACAATTTATGATGACCTATGGTGGTACAGTAGATACTAATAGCAGATGGAATCCCACCATTTTAAAAACTTGTTTTTTTATTGCACAAATGCTTTCTTACTTTTTAACTTTTCCAAAGCACAGGTAACTATTGGTGATAAATTACACGTGGAAGGAGTATGAAAGAAAGGTACCTTTTACAGTTTTATCTGTTACACAATAAAGACAGCTTAATTTACCCGTCTTGTTCTTTGCGTCCCGGTACTTTCGGGCCTTAGCCGCCATTTCATTCCAGGTTAGACGCAAGTCCTTTACTGTTCTACCTGGTTGGAGTCCCTGGGCCTCTAGGGATACGAGCCCTAGGGCCCATGCATCCTCTTTTCGTTTTTTGATCTACAAATTCAAGAATAAAAAGTACAATGTAAATTGGAACCTACTCAAGTTTGCTTTAATTATATGCAATAGATGATTAACATATTAATTCACCCTTACTTATTTTGAAAGAATACTCTCATATGGTAGCATCCAACTGTCTCCAAAGACAGTGGACTGCATTCTGTCTTGGGCATCAGGAAAAATGAAAACCAAAACATCATTTTCGGTATACTTATTAGAAGAAAAGTTGAAAGAAGGAAAAATTAAAATAAGTTAGATAAAGAGACTCTTTATTCTAATTCGAAATCATAGTTATGTCCTGGAAATTTTCATAAATAGATCTGCATTGGATTTTACAAACCTTTTCCACACAGTTCCCCGCTTTGCCGAACAAAGCTTGCCGGTTCTTTTTCACGTAGTCTGCCAGGCAGCGGACATCTCGACCTGTCAAATTCGGCCTGCGTTTCACCATTTCCTAGAATGAAGAAACAAAATTAAAAAACTAATGAGAAGCCAGAAAGATTGTTTAAAATGAGTTCTGTTAAATCAAATTTGACGGTATCAAACCCTTTTAAACACAAGATTGTTGTTCGGTTTTGTTACTCGATCAGTATAGGGCCTCGATCTATAGACTCATGCAGTATCTCAATATTTCTACTAGTATAGGTCCAAAACCTGCCAATTAAATTACCACTATTTAACTTTTAAATATAGACTAGAATCTACATGTAGTTAATGCATTTTACAATATACTATTATTATTATTATTATTATTATTATTATTATCAATAACTATTATTATTATTTATCAATTGAAAAATAAATTAAAGTTTAAGGAGTTTGCTTAGACTAGACCACTCAATACTCACAATAGACAATTACTAGGGCCTATAATACTAATAATAGTAAAAGATTTACTTTTTCAACCAATGTAGATCTATGTATGAGTAAAAGCTAGTCTATGCTATAGTTACTTAATCATGTTAATATTATTGGGTTCTGTAAATCTACACTCGGTTTATAGACCTTACTCAGTCCGACTCTTGAGTCTGAGAAATAAAAACTCCCCCCCCCCCCGCAAACTTACATTATCCCTCAGCTCTCACACTTGACATGCATAAACTGTGACACCACTAGACATAGTCTAGGGTCTATACTATTTTAAATAGTATCTGATTATAGATCTACTACTAGTCTGAAGCTGAATAAAGTTGAAATTCTAATTGAGAGTCTATTTATAGACTAGAAATTTGAATGAAGTTGAAATTCTAATCGACTTGTCTTATCGAGAGTCTTAATTTTATCTAGATATTCTAATTGAGAGTCTAGTATTTTACATTTTTAGAATGATATTATGAGGTAATTGCAAGTTTTTTACCCTTAAACAACTTTAAATCATCGGGTATTGTCGAGAAACGAATGTTCAAACACCACCCACTCTAATCATGCTAGTAGTGGAAGGTCAGATTATGCTACCCAGCTCCTCCGGGGAGCTCAGTACTCTAGTCCCCGCTGGCTTCTGAAAGCACGTACGGCTGCGGAGACTGACGTAAACATTAAAATTAAACCCGAGTACGATGGCAAATACTGTCTGAGTAAAGGCTGCAAGTTTATTGCCAGTACTAATAAATTTATCAATATGTATAGCAGAATGAATATGCTCTTTCGATTAACACATGAAAATGATTAAAGTCAAGAAATACGTACGATTAATGAGAATTGTAGAGTAGCAGCAGCCGTCTTCGGTGTTTATCTCAGTGGCTATATCTAGCAGACGACGTGAATTGCGCATGCGCTAAAATTTCTGGCTCGTCCAAGAAGACTGTTCGCGGGTTTTTCTTATATTAGTTAATATCGGTTTTATGCAACGGATATTAAGCTCCGATGGTAGTTACCATCAATGGTAACTACCATAATAGTAACTCGGGAAGTTACTATTATGGTAAGTCAAAAGTTTTATAATACGGGACCCTGGACTATCGTACTCTGACGCCCTTGTCTCTCTTAACCTCCAATCTCTTTCTGAACGTAGACAAAAACTATGCCTTAATTTGTTTACCCAAATTCGTAACCCCAGTCATATGCTAAATCATCTCCTTCCTGCTCCAAGAGAAACAAGATACTCTCTTCGGAACAGCAAAGACCTGTACCCTCCCAAATGCAAAACTAATAGATACAAAAATAGCTTCATACCCTGGTGTCTGTTTAATCTACAATGATCTTGCCAAATTTAATGTATTTTTCTTGTCCTTTTTATTGAGTATATTCTCGTTAATCAAATTTAATAATTTTAATTTAAGAAGACATCAATCCTATTTTATATATTTGTGAATATCATACGACACCGGTTTATTAGTGTCTTCAAGCTGTGTACAGGGTATTAAATTTAATTAATAATCATTATTGCCAATTTTATATTGAATTAAAATACCGTGTAGACATTTTACTTAAATTACACACTTGTTTATTATATGAATTTTAAAATAATTGAAAATGTAAAAAATTTGATATCAATCGAATTTGTCTGGATTAATTTTTACGAATAATGCATTATACCACCACTCAATTTGGGTTTACTGTCTCTCTCTTTCTTTCAAAATCTTCCTCAATTTTAACTGTTCTGAACAATATGTTGATGTCAGTTGATATATGATTACTGGTCCATGTATTTATGTTTAAATCTTATTTTACATATCTGTTATTATTATACGACAACGGTGTATTAGTATCAAACTTGGGGGTACATGTACTCAAGCTTTGTACAGGGTATTACATTTAATTAATAATCATTATTGCCAATTTTACATTGAATTAAAGTGCTGTGTAAACGTTTTACTTAAATTACACATTTTCTTATTATATGAATTTCAAAATAATTTAGAATGTAACAAATTTAATATCAATTGAATTTGACTGGATATATTTTTTTAGGAATAATGCATTATACCACCACTCAATTTGGATTTATTGTCTCTCTCTTTCTTTCAAAATCTTTCTCAATTTTAATTGTTGAACAATACGTTGAAGTCAGTTGATATATGATTATTGGTCCTTTGAAGTCCTATGTACCTTATAATTATGCTTAAATGCGATTGCTCTTGAGTGTTTTTTCTTTTTCTTCTTTTCATATCTATGCATTTAAAGTGTCAATTTATACAGTTTTATTGTACAAAGTATATATACATATAACTATATTGTGAACCATTTTTATGCCTGCCTTTTTTACTGTATGAAATCCAACTCATGGTTGCAATAAATAAATGATTTATATATACATGGTAGATGAATGATGGCTCTATGGTAGATGAATGGTGGCTCTATGGTAGATGAATGGTGGCTCTATGGTAGATGAATGGTAGATGAGTGGTAGATGAATGGTGGCTCTATGGTAGATGAATGGTGGCTCTATGGTAGATGAATGGTAGATGAGTGGTGGATGAATGGTGGCTCTATTGTAGATGAATGGTGGATAGTTGATGAATTGTAGATGAATGGTAGATGAATGGTGGATAGTGGATGAATGGTAGATGAATGGTAGATGAATGGTAGCCCTAAGGTAGATGAATGGTGGCTCTATGGTAGATGAATGGTGGCTCTATGGTAGATGAATGGTGGCTTTATGGTAGATGAATGGTGGCTCTATGGTAGATGAATGGTGGCTCTATGTTAGATGAATGGTGGCTCTAGGGAAGATGAATGGTGGCTCGATGGTAGATGAATGGTAGATGAGTGGTGGATGAATGGTGGCTCTATAATAGATGAATGGTGGCTCTATGGTAGATAAATGGTGGCTTTGTGGTAGATGAATAGTGGATGAATGGTAGATGAATGGTAGCCCTATGGTAGCCCTATGGTAGATGAATGGTGGCTCTATGGTAGATGAATGGTGGCTCTTTGGTAGATGAATGGCGGCTCTATGGAAGATGAATGGCGACTCTATGGTAGATGAATGGTGGCTTTATGGTAGATGAATGGTGGCTCTATGGTAGATGAATGGTGGCTCTATGTTAGATGAATGGTGGCTCTATAATAGATGAATGGTAGATGAGTGGTAGATGAATGGTGTCTCTATGGTAGATGAATGGTGGCACTATGGTAGATGAATGGTAGATGAGTGGTGGATGAATGGTGGCTCTATGGTAGATGAATGGTGGATAGTGGATGAATGGTAGATGAATGGTAGATGAATGGTGGATAGTGGATGAATGGTAGATGAATGGTAGATGAATGGTAGCCCTATGGTAGATGAATGGTGGCTCTATGGTAGATGAATGGTGGCTCTATGGTAGATGAATGGTGGCTTTATGGTAGATGAATGGTGGCTCTATGGTAGATGAATGGTGGCTCTATGGTAGATGAATGGTAGCGCTTTGGTAGATGAAAGGTGGCTCTATGGTAGATAAATGGTGGCTCTATGGTAGATGAATGGTGGCTCTATGGTAGATGAATGGTGGCTCTATGGTGGATGAATGGTGGCTATGGTAGATGAATGGTGGCTCTATGGTAGGAGAATGGTGGCTCTATGGTAGATATGAATGGTGGCTCTATGTTAGATGAAAGGTAGCTCTATGGTAGATGAATGGTGGCTCTACGGTAGATAAATGGTGGCTCTATGGTAGATGAATAGTAGATGAGTGGTGGATGAATGGTAGATGAATGGTAGCCCTATGGTAGATGAATGATGGCTCTATGGTAGATGAATGGTGGCTCTATGGTAGATGAATGGTGGCTCTATGGTAGATGAATAGTAGATGAGTGGTGGATGAATGGTAGATGAATGGTAGCCCTATGGTAGATGAATGATGGCTCTATGGTAGATGAATGGTGGCTCTATGGTAGATGAATGGTGGCTCTATGGTAGATGAATGGTAGATGAGTGGTAGATGAATGGTGGCTCTACGGTAGATAAATGGTGGCTCTATGGTAGATGAATAGTAGATGAGTGGTGGATGAATGGTAGATGAATGGTAGCCCTATGGTAGATGAATGATGGCTCTATGGTAGATGAATGGTGGCTCTATGGTAGATGAATGGTGGCTCTATGGTAGATGAATGGTAGATGAGTGGTAGATGAATGGTGGCTCTATGGTAGATGAATGGTGGCTCTATGGTAGATGAATGGTAGATGAGTGGTGGATGAATGGTGGCTCTATTGTAGATGAATGGTGGATAGTTGATGAATTGTAGATGAATGGTAGATGAATGGTGGATAGTGGATGAATGGTAGATGAATGGTAGATGAATGGTAGCCCTAAGGTAGATGAATGGTGGCTCTATGGTAGATGAATGGTGGCTCTATGGTAGATGAATGGTGGCTTTATGGTAGATGAATGGTGGCTCTATGGTAGATGAATGGTGGCTCTATGTTAGATGAATGGTGGCTCTAGGGAAGATGAATGGTGGCTCGATGGTAGATGAATGGTAGATGAGTGGTGGATGAATGGTGGCTCTATAATAGATGAATGGTGGCTCTATGGTAGATAAATGGTGGCTTTGTGGTAGATGAATAGTGGATGAATGGTAGATGAATGGTAGCCCTATGGTAGCCCTATGGTAGATGAATGGTGGCTCTATGGTAGATGAATGGTGGCTCTATGGTAGATGAATGGCGGCTCTATGGAAGATGAATGGCGACTCTATGGTAGATGAATGGTGGCTTTATGGTAGATGAATGGTGGCTCTATGGTAGATGAATGGTGGCTCTATGTTAGATGAATGGTGGCTCTAGGGTAGATGAATGGTGGCTCGATGGTAGATGAATAGTAGATGAGTGGTGGATGAATGGTGGCTCTATGGTAGATGAATGGTGGCTCTATGGTAGATAAATGGTGGCTCTGTGGTAGATGAATAGTGGATGAATGGTAGGTGAATGGTAGCCCTATGGTAGCCCTATTGTAGATGAATTGTGGCTCTATGGTAGATGAATGGTGGCTCTATGGTAGATGAATGGTGGCTCTATGGTAGATGAATGGCGGCTCTATGGTAGATGAATGGCGACTCTATGGAAGATGAATGGCGACTCTATGGTAGATGAATGATGGCTCTATGGTAGATGAATGGTGGCTCTATGGTAGATGAATGGTGGCTCTATGGTAGATGAATGGTGGCTCTATGGTAGATGAATGGTGGCTCTATGGTAGATGAATGGTGGCTCTATGGTAGGAGAATTGTGGCTCTATGGTAGATGAATGGTGGCTCTATGGTGGATGAATGGTGGCTCTATGGTATATGAATGGTGGCTCTATGGTAGATGAATGGTGGCTCTATGGTAGATGAATGATAGATGAGTGGTTGATGAATGGTAGATGAATGGTAGCCTTATGGTAGATGAATGGTGGCTCTATAGTAGATGAATGGTGGCTCTATGGTAGATGAATGGTGGCTCTATGGTAGATGAATGGTGGCTCTAAGGTAGATGAATGGTAGATGAGTAGTGGATGAATGGTAGATGAATGGTAGCCCTATGGTAGATGAATGGTGGCTCTATGGTTGATGAATGATGGCTCTATGGTAGATGAATGGTGGCTCTATGGTAGATGAATGGTGGCTCTATGGTAGATGAATGGTGGCTCTATGGTAGATGAATGGTGGCTCTATGGTAGATGAATGGTGGCTCTATGGTAGGAGAATTGTGGCTCTATGGTAGATATGTATGATGGCTCTATGGTAGATGAATGGTGGCTCTATGGTAGATGAATGGTGGCTCTATGGTAGATGAATGGTAGATGAGTGGTGGATGAATGGCGACTCTATGGTAGATGAATGATGGCTCTATGGTAGATGAATGGTGGCTCTATGGTAGATGAATGGTGGCTCTATGGTAGATGAATGGTGGCTCTAGGGAAGATGAATGGTGGCTCGATGGTAGATGAATGGTAGATGAGTGGTGGATGAATGGTGGCTCTATAATAGATGAATGGTGGCTCTATGGTAGATAAATGGTGGCTTTGTGGTAGATGAATAGTGGATGAATGGTAGATGAATGGTAGCCCTATGGTAGCCCTATGGTAGATGAATGGTGGCTCTATGGTAGATGAATGGTGGCTCTATGGTAGATGAATGGCGGCTCTATGGAAGATGAATGGCGACTCTATGGTAGATGAATGGTGGCTTTATGGTAGATGAATGGTGGCTCTATGGTAGATGAATGGTGGCTCTATGTTAGATGAATGGTGGCTCTATAATAGATGAATGGTAGATGAGTGGTAGATGAATGGTGTCTCTATGGTAGATGAATGGTGGCACTATGGTAGATGAATGGTAGATGAGTGGTGGATGAATGGTGGCTCTATGGTAGATGAATGGTGGATAGTGGATGAATGGTAGATGAATGGTAGATGAATGGTGGATAGTGGATGAATGGTAGATGAATGGTAGATGAATGGTAGCCCTATGGTAGATGAATGGTGGCTCTATGGTAGATGAATGGTGGCTCTATGGTAGATGAATGGTGGCTTTATGGTAGATGAATGGTGGCTCTATGGTAGATGAATGGTGGCTCTATGGTAGATGAATGGTAGCGCTTTGGTAGATGAAAGGTGGCTCTATGGTAGATAAATGGTGGCTCTATGGTAGATGAATGGTGGCTCTATGGTAGATGAATGGTGGCTCTATGGTGGATGAATGGTGGCTATGGTAGATGAATGGTGGCTCTATGGTAGGAGAATGGTGGCTCTATGGTAGATATGAATGGTGGCTCTATGTTAGATGAAAGGTAGCTCTATGGTAGATGAATGGTGGCTCTACGGTAGATAAATGGTGGCTCTATGGTAGATGAATAGTAGATGAGTGGTGGATGAATGGTAGATGAATGGTAGCCCTATGGTAGATGAATGATGGCTCTATGGTAGATGAATGGTGGCTCTATGGTAGATGAATGGTGGCTCTATGGTAGATGAATAGTAGATGAGTGGTGGATGAATGGTAGATGAATGGTAGCCCTATGGTAGATGAATGATGGCTCTATGGTAGATGAATGGTGGCTCTATGGTAGATGAATGGTGGCTCTATGGTAGATGTATGGTAGATGAGTGGTAGATGAATGGTGGCTCTACGGTAGATAAATGGTGGCTCTATGGTAGATGAATAGTAGATGAGTGGTGGATGAATGGTAGATGAATGGTAGCCCTATGGTAGATGAATGATGGCTCTATGGTAGATGAATGGTGGCTCTATGGTAGATGAATGGTGGCTCTATGGTAGATGAATGGTAGATGAGTGGTAGATGAATGGTGGCTCTATGGTAGATGAATGGTGGCTCTATGGTAGATGAATGGTAGATGAGTGGTGGATGAATGGTGGCTCTATTGTAGATGAATGGTGGATAGTTGATGAATTGTAGATGAATGGTAGATGAATGGTGGATAGTGGATGAATGGTAGATGAATGGTAGATGAATGGTAGCCCTAAGGTAGATGAATGGTGGCTCTATGGTAGATGAATGGTGGCTCTATGGTAGATGAATGGTGGCTTTATGGTAGATGAATGGTGGCTCTATGGTAGATGAATGGTGGCTCTATGTTAGATGAATGGTGGCTCTAGGGAAGATGAATGGTGGCTCGATGGTAGATGAATGGTAGATGAGTGGTGGATGAATGGTGGCTCTATAATAGATGAATGGTGGCTCTATGGTAGATAAATGGTGGCTTTGTGGTAGATGAATAGTGGATGAATGGTAGATGAATGGTAGCCCTATGGTAGCCCTATGGTAGATGAATGGTGGCTCTATGGTAGATGAATGGTGGCTCTATGGTAGATGAATGGCGGCTCTATGGAAGATGAATGGCGACTCTATGGTAGATGAATGGTGGCTTTATGGTAGATGAATGGTGGCTCTATGGTAGATGAATGGTGGCTCTATGTTAGATGAATGGTGGCTCTAGGGTAGATGAATGGTGGCTCGATGGTAGATGAATAGTAGATGAGTGGTGGATGAATGGTGGCTCTATGGTAGATGAATGGTGGCTCTATGGTAGATAAATGGTGGCTCTGTGGTAGATGAATAGTGGATGAATGGTAGGTGAATGGTAGCCCTATGGTAGCCCTATTGTAGATGAATTGTGGCTCTATGGTAGATGAATGGTGGCTCTATGGTAGATGAATGGTGGCTCTATGGTAGATGAATGGCGGCTCTATGGTAGATGAATGGCGACTCTATGGAAGATGAATGGCGACTCTATGGTAGATGAATGATGGCTCTATGGTAGATGAATGGTGGCTCTATGGTAGATGAATGGTGGCTCTATGGTAGATGAATGGTGGCTCTATGGTAGATGAATGGTGGCTCTATGGTAGATGAATGGTGGCTCTATGGTAGGAGAATTGTGGCTCTATGGTAGATGAATGGTGGCTCTATGGTGGATGAATGGTGGCTCTATGGTATATGAATGGTGGCTCTATGGTAGATGAATGGTGGCTCTATGGTAGATGAATGATAGATGAGTGGTTGATGAATGGTAGATGAATGGTAGCCTTATGGTAGATGAATGGTGGCTCTATAGTAGATGAATGGTGGCTCTATGGTAGATGAATGGTGGCTCTATGGTAGATGAATGGTGGCTCTAAGGTAGATGAATGGTAGATGAGTAGTGGATGAATGGTAGATGAATGGTAGCCCTATGGTAGATGAATGGTGGCTCTATGGTTGATGAATGATGGCTCTATGGTAGATGAATGGTGGCTCTATGGTAGATGAATGGTGGCTCTATGGTAGATGAATGGTGGCTCTATGGTAGATGAATGGTGGCTCTATGGTAGATGAATGGTGGCTCTATGGTAGGAGAATTGTGGCTCTATGGTAGATATGTATGATGGCTCTATGGTAGATGAATGGTGGCTCTATGGTAGATGAATGGTGGCTCTATGGTAGATGAATGGTAGATGAGTGGTGGATGAATGGCGACTCTATGGTAGATGAATGATGGCTCTATGGTAGATGAATGGTGGCTCTATGGTAGATGAATGGTGGCTCTATGGTAGATGAATGGTGGCTCTATGGTAGATGAATGGCGGCTCTATGGTAGATGAATGGCGACTCTATGGAAGATGAATGGCGACTCTATGGTAGATGAATGGTAGTTTCATGGTAGATGAAATGTGGCCCTATGATAGATGAATGGTGGCTTTATGGTAGATGAATGGTGGCTCTATGGTAGATGAGTGGTGGATGAATGGTAGATGAATGGCAGCTCTATGGTAGATGAATGTTGGCTCTATGGTAGATGAATGGTGGCTCTATGGTAGATGAATGGTGGCTCTATGGTAGATGAATGGTGGCTCTAAGGTAGATGAATGGTAGATGAGTGGTGGATGAATGGTAGATGAATGGTAGCCCTATGGTAGATGAATGGTGGCTCTATGGTTGATGAATGGTGGCTCTATGGTAGATGAATGGTGGCTCTATGGTAGATGAATGGTGGCTCTATGGTAGATGAATGGTGGCTCTATGGTAGATGAATGGTAGCGCTTTGGTAGATGAAAGGTGGCTCTATGGTAGATAAATGGTGGCTCTATGGTAGATGAATGGTGGCTCTATGGTAGATGAATGGTGGCTCTATGGTGGATGAATGGTGGCTCTATGGTAGATGAATGGCGGCTCTATGGTAGGAGAATGGTGGCTCTATGGTAGATATGAATGGTGGCTCTATGTTAGATGAAAGGTAGCTCTATGGTAGATGAATGGTGGCTCTACGGTAGATAAATGGTGGCTCTATGGTAGATGAATAGTAGATGAGTGGTGGATGAATGGTAGATGAATTGTAGCCCTATGGTAGATGAATGGTGGCTCTATAGTAGATGAATGGTGGCTCTATGGTAGATGATTGGTGGCTCTATGGTAGATGAATGGTGGCTCTATGGTAGATGAATGGTAGATGAGTGGTGGATGAATGGTGGTTCTATGGTAGATGAATGGCGGCTCTCTGGTAGATGAATGGTGGCTCTATGGTAGATGAATGGTAGATGAGTGGTTGATGAATGGTAGATGAATGGTAGCCTTATGGTAGATGAATGGTGGCTCTATAGTAGATGAATGGTGGCTCTATGGTAGATGATTGGCGGCTCTATGGTAGATGAATGTTGGCTCTATGGTAGATGAATGGTAGATGAGTGGTGGATGAATGGTGGTTCTATGGTAGATGAATGGCGGCTCTATGGTAGATGAATGGTGGCTCTATGGTATATGAATGGTGGCTCTATGGTAGATGAATGGTGGCTCTATGGTAGATGAGTGGTTGATGAATGGTAGATGAATGGTAGCCTTATGGTAGATGAATGGTGGCTCTATAGTAGATGAATGGTGGCTCTATGGTAGATGAATGGTGGCTCTATGGTAGATGAATGGTGGCTCTAAGGTAGATGAATGGTAGATGAGTGGTGGATGAATGGTAGATGAATGGTAGCCCTATGGTAGATGAATGGTGGCTCTATGGTTGATGAATGGTGGCTCTATGGTAGATGAATGGTGGCTCTATGGTAGATGAATGGTGGCTCTATGGTAGATGAATGGTGGCTCTATGGTAGATGAATGGTAGCGCTTTGGAAGATTGAAGGTGGCTCTATGGTAGATAAATGGTGGCTCTATGGTAGATGAATGGTGGCTCTATGGTAGATGAATGGTGGCTCTATGGTGGATGAATGGTGGCTCTATGGTAGATGAATGGTGGCTCTATGGTAGGAGAATGGTGGCTCTATGGTAGATATGAATGGCGGCTCTATGTTAGATGAAAGGTAGCTCTATGGTTGATGAATGGTGGCTCTACGGTAGATAAATGGTGGCTCTATGGTAGATGAATAGTAGATGAGTGGTGGATGAATGGTAGATGAATGGTAGCCCTATGGTAGATGAATAATGGCTCTATGGTAGATGAATGGTGGCTCTATGGTAGATGAATGGTGGCTCTATGGTAGATGAATAGTAGATGAGTGGTGGATGAATGGTAGATGAATGGTAGCCCTATGGTAGATGAATGATGGCTCTATGGTAGATGAATGGTGGCTCTATGGTAGATGAATGGTGGCTCTATGGTAGATGAATGGTGGCTCTATGGTAGATGAATGGTGGCTCCATGTTAGATGAATGGTGGCTCTAGGGTAGATGAATAGTAGTTGAGTGGTGGATGAATGGTAGATGAATGGTAGCCCTATGGTAGATGAATGATGGCTCTATGGTAGATGAATGGTGGCTCTATGGTAGATGAATGGTGGATCTATGGTAGATGAATGGTAGATGAGTGGTAGATGAATGGTGGCTCTATGGTAGATGAATGGTAGATGAGTGGTGGATGAATGGTAGATGAATGTTAGCCTGATGGTAGATGAATGGTGGCTCTATGGTAGATGAATGGTGGCTCTATGGTAGATGAATGGTGGCTCTATGGTAGATGAATGGTGGCTCTATGGTAGATGAATGGTAGATGAGTGGTGGATGAATGGTGGCTCTATGGTAGATGAATGGTGGATAGTGGATGAATGGTAGATGAATGGTAGATGAATGGTGGATAGTGGATGAATGGTAGATGAATGGTAGATGAATGGTAGCCCTATGGTAGATGAATGGTGGCTCTATGGTAGATGAATGGTGGCTCTATGGTAGATGAATGGTGGCTTTATGGTAGATGAATGGTGGCTCTATGTTAGATGAATGGTGGCTCTAGGGTAGATGAATAGTAGATGAGTGGTGGATGAATGGTAGATGAATGATGGCTCTATGGTAGATGAATGGTGGCTCTATGGTAGATGAATGGTGGCTCTATAATAGATGAATGGTAGATGAGTGGTAGATGAATGGTGTCTCTATGGTAGATGAATGGTGGCACTATGGTAGATGAATGGTAGATGAGTGGTGGATGAATGGTGGCTCTATGGTAGATGAATGGTGGATAGTGGATGAATGGTAGATGAATGGTAGATGAATGGTGGATAGTGGATGAATGGTAGATGAATGGTAGATGAATGGTAGCCCTATGGTAGATGAATGGTGGCTCTATGGTAGATGAATGGTGGCTCTATGGTAGATGAATGGTGGCTTTATGGTAGATGAATGGTGGCTCTATGGTAGATGAATGGTGGCTCTATGTTAGATGAATGGTGGCTCTAGGGTAGATGAATGGTGGCTCGATGGTAGATGAATAGTAGATGAGTGGTGGATGAATGGTGGCTCTATGGTAGATAAATGGTGGCTCTGTGGTAGATGAATAGTGGATGAATGGTAGGTGAATGAAAGCCCTATGGTAGCCCTATTGTAGATGAATGATGGCTCTATGGTAGATGAATGGTGGCTCTATGGTAGATGAATGGTGGCTCTATGGTAGATGAATGGTGGCTCTATGGTAGATGAATGGTGGCTCTATGGTAGATGAATGGTGGCTCTATGGTAGGAGAATTGTGGCTCTATGGTAGATATGTATGGTGGCTCTATGGTAGATGAATGGTGGCTCTATGGTAGATGAATGGTGGCTCTATGGTAGATGAATGGTAGATGAGTGGTGGATGAATGGCGACTCTATGGTAGATGAATGATGGCTCTATGGTAGATGAATGGTGGCTCTATGGTAGATGAATGGTGGCTCAATGGTAGATGAATGGTGGCTCTATGGTAGATGAATGGCGGCTCTATGGTAGATGAATGGCGACTCTATGGAAGATGAATGGAGACTCTATGGTAGATGAATGGTAGTTTCATGGTAGATGAAATGTGGCCCTATGATATATGAATGGTGGCTTTATGGTAGATAAATGGTGGCTCTATGGTAGATGAGTGGTGGATGAATGGTAGATGAATGGCAGCTCTATGGTAGATGAATGGCAGCTCTATGGTAGATGAATGGTGGCTCTATGGTAGATGAATGGTGGCTCTATGGTAGATGAATGGTGGCTCTATGGTAGATGAATGGTAGATGAGTGGTGGATGAATGGTAGATGAATGGTAGCTTCATGGTGGCTCTATGTTAGATGAATGGTGGCTCTATGGTAGATGAATGGTGCCTCTATGGTAGATGAATGGTAGATGAGTGGTGGATGAATGGTAGATGAATGGTAGCCCAATGGTAGATGAATGGTGGCTCTATGGTAGATGAATGGTGGCTCTATGGTAGGATGAATGGTAGATGAGTGGTGGATGAATGGTAGATGAATGGTAGCCCAATGGTAGATGAATGGTGGCTCTATGGTAGATGAATGGTGGCTCTATGGTAGATGAATGGTGGCTCTATGGTAAATGAATGGTGGCTCTATGGTAGATGAATGGTGGCTCTATGGTAAATGAATGGTGGCTCTATAGTAGATGAATGGTAGATGAGTAGTGGATGAATGGTGGCTCTATGGTAGATAAATGGCGGCTCTATGGTAGATGAATGGTGGCTCTAGGGTAGATGAATAGTAGATGAGTGGTGGATGAATGGTAGATGAATGATGGCTCTTTGGTAGATGAATGGTGGCTCTATGGTAGATGAATGGTGGCTCTATAATAGATGAATGGTAGATGAGTGGTAGATGAATGGTTTCTCTATGGTAGATGAATGGTGGCACTATGGTAGATGAATGGTAGATGAGTGGTGGATGAATGGTGGCTCTATGGTAGATGAATGGTGGATAGTGGATGAATGGTAGATGAATGGTAGATGAATGGTGGATAGTGGATGAATGGTAGATGAATGGTAGATGAATGGTAGCCCTATGGTAGATGAATGGTGGCTCTATGGTAGATGAATGGTGGCTCTATGGTAGATGAATGGTGGCTTTATGGTAGATGAATGGTGGCTCTATGGTAGATGAATGGTGGCTCTATGGTAGATGAATGGTAGCGCTTTGGTAGATGAAAGGTGGCTCTATGGTAGATAAATGGTGGCTCTATGGTAGATGAATGGTGGCTCTATGGTAGATGAATGGTGGCTCTATGGTGGATGAATGGTGGCTCTATGGTAGATGAATGGTGGCTCTATGGTAGGAGAATGGTGGCTCTATGGTAGATATGAATGGTGGCTCTATGTTAGATGAAAGGTAGCTCTATGGTAGATGAATGGTGGCTCTACGGTAGATAAATGGTGGCTCTATGGTAGATGAATAGTAGATGAGTGGTGGATGAATGGTAGATGAATGGTAGCCCTATGGTAGATGAATGATGGCTCTATGGTAGATGAATGGTGGCTCTATGGTAGATGAATGGTGGCTCTATGGTAGATGAATAGTAGATGAGTGGTGGATGAATGGTAGATGAATGGTAGCCCTATGGTAGATGAATGATGGCTCTATGGTAGATGAATGGTGGCTCTATGGTAGATGAATGGTGGCTCTATGGTAGATGAATGGTAGATGAGTGGTAGATGAATGGTGGCTCAACGGTAGATAAATGGTGGCTCTATGGTAGATGAATAGTAGATGAGTGGTGGATGAATGGTAGATGAATGGTAGCCCTATGGTAGATGAATGATGGCTCTATGGTAGATGAATGGTGGCTCTATGGTAGATGAATGGTGGCTCTATGGTAGATGAATGGTAGATGAGTGGTAGATGAATGGTGGCTCTATGGTAGATGAATGGTGGCTCTATGGTAGATGAATGGTAGATGAGTGGTGGATGAATGGTGGCTCTATTGTAGATGAATGGTGGATAGTTGATGAATGGTAGATGAATGGTAGATGAATGGTGGATAGTGGATGAATGGTAGATGAATGGTAGATGAATGGTAGCCCTAAGGTAGATGAATGGTGGCTCTATGGTAGATGAATGGTGGCTCTATGGTAGATGAATGGCGACTCTATGGAAGATGAATGGCGACTCTATGGTAGATGAATGGTAGTTTCATGGTAGATGAAATGTGGCCCTATGATATATGAATGGTGGCTTTGTGGTAGATGAATGGTGGCTCTATGGTAGATGAGTGGTGGATGAATGGTAGATGAATGGCAGCTCTATGGTAGATGAATGTTGGCTCTATGGTAGATGAATGGTGGCTCTATGGTAGATGAATGGTGGCTCTATGGTAGATGAATGGTGGCTCTATGGTAGATGAATGGTAGATGAGTGGTGGATGAATGGTAGATGAATGGTAGCTTCATGGTGGCTCTATGTTAGATGAATGGTGGCTCTATGGTAGATGAATGGTGCCTCTATGGTAGATGAATGGTAGATGAGTGGTGGATGAATGGTAGATGAATGGTAGCCCAATGGTAGATGAATGGTGGCTCTATGGTAGATGAATGGTGGCTCTATGGTAGATGAATGGTGGCTCTATGGTAAATGAATGGTGGCTCTATGGTAGATGAATGGTGGCTCTATGGTAAATGAATGGTGGCTCTATAGTAGATGAATGGTAGATGAGTAGTGGATGAATGGTGGCTCTATGGTAGATAAATGGCGGCTCTATGGTAGATGAATGGTGGCTCTAGGGTAGATGAATAGTAGATGAGTGGTGGATGAATGGTAGATGAATGATGGCTCTTTGGTAGATGAATGGTGGCTCTATGGTAGATGAATGGTGGCTCTATAATAGATGAATGGTAGATGAGTGGTAGATGAATGGTTTCTCTATGGTAGATGAATGGTGGCACTATGGTAGATGAATGGTAGATGAGTGGTGGATGAATGGTGGCTCTATGGTAGATGAATGGTGGATAGTGGATGAATGGTAGATGAATGGTAGATGAATGGTGGATAGTGGATGAATGGTAGATGAATGGTAGATGAATGGTAGCCCTATGGTAGATGAATGGTGGCTCTATGGTAGATGAATGGTGGCTCTATGGTAGATGAATGGTGGCTTTATGGTAGATGAATGGTGGCTCTATGGTAGATGAATGGTGGCTCTATGGTAGATGAATGGTAGCGCTTTGGTAGATGAAAGGTGGCTCTATGGTAGATAAATGGTGGCTCTATGGTAGATGAATGGTGGCTCTATGGTAGATGAATGGTGGCTCTATGGTGGATGAATGGTGGCTCTATGGTAGATGAATGGTGGCTCTATGGTAGGAGAATGGTGGCTCTATGGTAGATATGAATGGTGGCTCTATGTTAGATGAAAGGTAGCTCTATGGTAGATGAATGGTGGCTCTACGGTAGATAAATGGTGGCTCTATGGTAGATGAATAGTAGATGAGTGGTGGATGAATGGTAGATGAATGGTAGCCCTATGGTAGATGAATGATGGCTCTATGGTAGGTGAATGGTGGCTCTATGGTAGATGAATGGTGGCTCTATGGTAGATGAATAGTAGATGAGTGGTGGATGAATGGTAGATGAATGGTAGCCCTATGGTAGATGAATGATGGCTCTATGGTAGATGAATGGTGGCTCTATGGTAGATGAATGGTGGCTCTATGGTAGATGAATGGTAGATGAGTGGTAGATGAATGGTGGCTCAACGGTAGATAAATGGTGGCTCTATGGTAGATGAATAGTAGATGAGTGGTGGATGAATGGTAGATGAATGGTAGCCCTATGGTAGATGAATGATGGCTCTATGGTAGATGAATGGTGGCTCTATGGTAGATGAATGGTGGCTCTATGGTAGATGAATGGTAGATGAGTGGTAGATGAATGGTGGCTCTATGGTAGATGAATGGTGGCTCTATGGTAGATGAATGGTAGATGAGTGGTGGATGAATGGTGGCTCTATTGTAGATGAATGGTGGATAGTTGATAAATGGTAGATGAATGGTAGATGAATGGTGGATAGTGGATGAATGGTAGATGAATGGTAGATGAATGGTAGCCCTAAGGTAGATGAATGGTGGCTCTATGGTAGATGAATGGTGGCTCTATGGTAGATGAATGGTGGCTTTATGGTAGATGAATGGTGGCTCTATGGTAGATGAATGGTGGCTCTATGTTAGATGAATGGTGGCTCTAGGGAAGATGAATGGTGGCTCGATGGTAGATGAATGGTAGATGAGTGGTGGATGAATGGTGGCTCTATAATAGATGAATGGTGGCTCTATGGTAGATAAATGGTGGCTTTGTGGTAGATGAATAGTGGATGAATGGTAGATGAATGGCAGCCCTATGGTAGCCCTATGGTAGATGAATGGTGGCTCTATGGTAGATAAATGGTGGCTCTGTGGTAGATGAATAGTGGATGAATGGTAGGTGAATGGTAGCCCTATGGTAGCCCTATTGTAGATGAATGGTGGCTCTATGGTAGATGAATGGTGGCTCTATGGTAGATGAATGGTGGCTCTATGGTAGATGAATGGCGGCTCTATGGTAGATGAATGGCGACTCTATGGAAGATGAATGGCGACTCTATGGTAGATGAATGATGGCTCTATGGTAGATGAATGGTGGCTCTATGGTAGATGAATGGTGGCTCTATGGTAGATGACTGGTGGCTCTATGGTAGATGAATGGTGGCTCTATGGTAGATGAATGGTGGCTCTATGGTAGGAGAATTGTGGCTCTATGGTAGATGAATGGTGGCTCTATGGTGGATGAATGGTGGCTCTATGGTATATGAATGGTGGCTCTATGGTAGATGAATGGTGGCTCTATGGTAGATGAATGATAGATGAGTGGTTGATGAATGGTAGATGAATGGTAGCCTTATGGTAGATGAATGGTGGCTCTATAGTAGATGAATGGTGGCTCTATGGTAGATGAATGGTGGCTCTATGGTAGATGAATGGTGGCTCTAAGGTAGATGAATGGTAGATGAGTGGTGGATGAATGGTAGATGAATGGTAGCCCTATGGTAGATGAATGGTGGCTCTATGGTTGATGAATGGTGGCTCTATGGTAGATGAATGGTGGCTCTATGGTAGATGAATGGTGGCTCTATGGTAGATGAATGGTGGCTCTATGGTAGATGAATGGTAGCGCTTTGGTAGATGAAAGGTGGCTCTATGGTAGATAAATGGTGGCTCTATGGTAGATGAATGGTGGCTCTATGGTAGATGAATGGTGGCTCTATGGTGGATGAATGGTGGCTCTATGGTAGATGAATGGTGGCTCTATGGTAGGAGAATGGTGGCTCTATGGTAGATATGAATGGTGGCTCTATGTTAGATGAAAGGTAGCTCTATGGTAGATGAATGGTGGCTCTACGGTAGATAAATGGTGGCTCTATGGTAGATGAATAGTAGATGAGTGGTGGATGAATGGTAGATGAATGGTAGCCCTATGGTAGATGAATGATGGCTCTATGGTAGATGAATGGTGGCTCTATGGTAGATGAATGGTGGCTCTATGGTAGATGAATAGTAGATGAGTGGTGGATGAATGGTAGATGAATGGTAGCCCTATGGTAGATGAATGATGGCTCTATGGTAGATGAATGGTGGCTCTATGGTAGATGAATGGTGGCTCTATGGTAGATGAATGGTAGATGAGTGGTAGATGAATGGTGGCTCTACGGTAGATAAATGGTGGCTCTATGGTAGATGAATAGTAGATGAGTGATGGATGAGTAGTAGATGAGTGGTGGATGAATGGTAGATGAATGGTAGCCCTATGGTAGATGAATGATGGCTCTATGGTAGATGAATGGTGGCTCTATGGTAGATGAATGGTGGCTCTATGGTAGATGAATGGTAGATGAGTGGTAGATGAATGGTGGCTCTATGGTAGATGAATGGTGGCTCTATGGTAGATGAATGGTAGATGAGTGGTGGATGGAATGGTGGCTCTATTGTAGATGAATGGTGGATAGTTGATGAATGGTAGATGAATGGTAGATGAATGGTGGATAGTGGATGAATGGTAGATGAATGGTAGATGAATGGTGGCTCTATGGTAGATGAATGGTGGCTCTATGGTAGATGAATGGTGGCTTTATGGTAGATGAATGGTGGCTCTATGGTAGATGAATGGTGGCTCTATGTTAGATGAATGGTGGCTCTAGGGAAGATGAATGGTGGCTCGATGGTAGATGAATGGTAGATGAGTGGTGGATGAATGGTGGCTCTATAATAGATGAATGGTGGCTCTATGGTAGATAAATGGTGGCTTTGTGGTAGATGAATAGTGGATGAATGGTAGATGAATGGTAGCCCTATGGTAGCCCTATGGTAGATGAATGGTGGCTCTATGGTAGATGAATGGTGGCTCTATGGTAGATGAATGGCGGCTCTATGGAAGATGAATGGCGACTCTATGGTAGATGAATGGTGGCTTTATGGTAGATGAATGGTGGCTCTATGGTAGATGAATGGTGGCTCTATGTTAGATGAATGGTGGCTCTAGGGTAGATGAATGGTGGCTCGATGGTAGATGAATAGTAGATGAGTGGTGGATGAATGGTGGCTCTATGGTAGATGAATGGTGGCTCTATGGTAGATAAATGGTGGCTCTGTGGTAGATGAATAGTGGATGAATGGTAGGTGAATGGTAGCCCTATGGTAGCCCTATTGTAGATGAATGGTGGCTCTATGGTAGATGAATGGTGGCTCTATGGTAGATGAATGGTGGCTCTATGGTAGATGAATGGCGGCTCTATGGTAGATGAATGGCGACTCTATGGAAGATGAATGGCGACTCTATGGTAGATGAATGATGGCTCTATGGTAGATGAATGGTGGCTCTATGGTAGATGAATGGTGGCTCTATGGTAGATGAATGGTGGCTCTATGGTAGATGAATGGTGGCTCTATTATAGATGAATGGTGGCTCTATGGTAGGAGAATTGTGGCTCTATGGTAGATATTTATGGTGGCTCTATGGTAGATGAATGGTGGCTCTATGGTAGATGAATGGTGGCTCTATGGTAGATGAATGGTAGATGAGTGGTGGATGAATGGCGACTCTATGGTAGATGAATGATGGCTCTATGGTAGATGAATGGTGGCTCTATGGTAGATGAATGGTGGCTCTATGGTAGATGAATGGTGGCTCTATGGTAGATGAATGGCGGCTCTATGGTAGATGAATGGCGACTCTATGGAAGATGAATGGCGACTCTATGGTAGATGAATGGTAGTTTCATGGTAGATGAAATGTGGCCCTATGATAGATGAATGGTGGCTTTATGGTAGATGAATGGTGGCTCTATGGTAGATGAGTGGTGGATGAATGGTAGATGAATGGCAGCTCTATGGTAGATGAATGTTGGCTCTATGGTAGATGAATGGTGGCTCTATGGTAGATGAATGGTGGCTCTATGGTAGATGAATGGTGGCTCTAAGGTAGATGAATGGTAGATGAGTGGTGGATGAATGGTAGATGAATGGTAGCCCTATGGTAGATGAATGGTGGCTCTATGGTTGATGAATGGTGGCTCTATGGTAGATGAATGGTGGCTCTATGGTAGATGAATGGTGGCTCTATGGTAGATGAATGGTGGCTCTATGGTAGATGAATGGTAGCGCTTTGGTAGATGAAAGGTGGCTCTATGGTAGATAAATGGTGGCTCTATGGTAGATGAATGGTGGCTCTATGGTAGATGAATGGTGGCTCTATGGTGGATGAATGGTGGCTCTATGGTAGATGAATGGCGGCTCTATGGTAGGAGAATGGTGGCTCTATGGTAGATATGAATGTTGGCTCTATAGTAGATGAATGGTGGCTCTATGGTAGATGAATGGTGGCTCTATGGTAGATGAATGGTGGCTCTAAGGTAGATGAATGGTAGATGAGTGGTGGATGAATGGTAGATGAATGGTAGCCCTATGGTAGATGAATGGTGGCTCTATGGTTGATGAATGGTGGCTCTATGGTAGATGAATGGTGGCTCTATGGTAGATGAATGGTGGCTCTATGGTAGATGAATGGTGGCTCTATGGTAGATGAATGGTAGCGCTTTGGTAGATGAAAGGTGGCTCTATGGTAGATAAATGGTGGCTCTATGGTAGATGAATGGTGGCTCTATGGTAGATGAATGGTGGCTCTATGGTGGATGAATGGTGGCTCTATGGTAGATGAATGGCGGCTCTATGGTAGGAGAATGGTGGCTCTATGGTAGATATGAATGGTGGCTCTATGTTAGATGAAAGGTAGCTCTATGGTAGATGAATGGTGGCTCTACGGTAGATAAATGGTGGCTCTATGGTAGATGAATAGTAGATGAGTGGTGGATGAATGGTAGATGAATTGTAGCACTATGGTAGATGAATGGTGGCTCTATAGTAGATGAATGGTGGCTCTATGGTAGATGATTGGTGGCTCTATGGTAGATGAATGGTGGCTCTATGGTAGATGAATGGTAGATGAGTGGTGGATGAATGGTGGTTCTATGGTAGATGAATGGCGGCTCTCTGGTAGATGAATGGTGGCTCTATGGTAGATGAATGGTAGATGAGTGGTTGATGAATGGTAGATTGATCTCATCAGGGCATATCATCAGATCCCAGTCGAGCCTAGCGATATCCACAAGACAGCTATAACCACCCCTTTTGGATTATTCGAGTTTGTTAGGATGCCGTTTG
This sequence comes from Strongylocentrotus droebachiensis, assembly GCA_035222895.1. Classification (NCBI taxonomy): domain Eukaryota; kingdom Metazoa; phylum Echinodermata; class Echinoidea; order Camarodonta; family Strongylocentrotidae; genus Strongylocentrotus; species Strongylocentrotus droebachiensis. The sequence continues at coordinate 101,415 of JAVYIG010001600.1, read as the reverse complement.
GCCTTCGCAATGCAGCTCAGACATTCCAAAGATTGATGGATGATGTCACTCGCGGTCTTCCTTTCGTCTATGTTTATCTAGACGATATTCTTGTAGCTAGTACTACCAAAGACGAACACGAGACACATCTCCGTTTACTCTTTGACCGCCTGCAAGAGTATGGAATCATTCTCAACCCCGCTAAGTGTCAGTTCGGAGTACCTTTACTGTCCTTTCTAGGGCATAAAGTTGACTCGGAAGGAATACAGCCACTTAGTGACAAGGTGAAGATCATCCGTGATTTTCCGATACCTCCATCACTTACCAAACTACGAGAGTTCCTCGGGCTGATCAATTTCTACAGACGGTTCATTCCGCGGTGTGCAGAAGTACTCCAACCTCTCACAGATCTGTTGAAAAATAGATCGAAGAAGAACCAACCAATCACCCTAGGTGAACAAGAACTTTCTGCTTTCAATCAGGCTAAAGATCAGTTAGCTAACGCTGCAGTTTTAGTTCATCCTAGAATTGATGTTCCTCTATGCCTGTTGGTTGATGCATCTGATGTGGGAGTTGGGGGAACTATCCAACAGCTGGTAGATGGTATTTGGCAACCGTTGGCTTTCTTTTCTAAGAGACTACAGCCTGCCGAGACTAAGTACAGCACTTTCGGTCGGGAACTGTTAGCAGCCTACCTCGGTGTAAAGCACTTTCGACATCTACTTGAAGGTCGCACATTTACCATCTACACGGATCACAAACCTCTCACCCATGCTTTGAATTCAAAGCCTGACCGACACTCACCTCGTGAAATCCGCCAGCTTGATTTCATATCCCAATACACATCTGAGATACACCACATAGCAGGAAGGGAGAACACAGCAGCAGACGCTCTCTCCCGTCTGTGTATCGACAGAGTTGATTCATCCTCGGTCATAGATTTTGCAGCCATTGCGAAAGATCAAGAGGATGATAGTGAGGTACAGGACTCCTCGCTTCAGCTCAAGTCTATATCGCTTCCTGGTTCTCTTACTACCATGCTATGTGATGTTTCGACAGGTGTTGCTAGACCCCTTGTTCCAGTCAAACACAGACGAGCTATTTTTGACGCCCTCCATGGACTATCCCATCCTGGGATCAGGGCCACTCAAAAGCTCATCACGGAACGTTTCGTTTGGCCTGGTATTAATCATGATATCAGGAAATGGGCCAGAACATGTCTTGAATGCCAGAGATGCAAGGTGCATAAACACACAAAAGTTCCACTTGGCACTTTTACCTCACCTGATGCACGTTTCTCTCATGTGCACATCGATCTTGTAGGCCCACTTCCTACTTCAGAGGGTAACACGTACCTTCTTACTTGTGTGGATCGTTACACCAGATGGCCAGAAGCTATACCTATCCCAGATATCACTGCGGATACTGTAGCACGTACTTTTGTGGCCAGATGGGTAGCGGTGTTTGGTGCTCCAACTACTCTTACTACAGACAGGGGTAGACAATTTGAGTCAGCACTTTTCCTTGCTCTCACTAATCTTCTTGGCACTAAACGCATTCGCACAACAGCATACCATCCAGCAGCCAATGGGCTTGTTGAGCGTTTTCACAGGCAACTCAAAGCCTCTCTCAAGGCGCATAACACAGTCCGTTGGACTGAGGTCCTTCCCTTGGTATTGCTGGGTATACGTACAGCTATCAAGTCTGATCTGGGATGTTCCGCCTAAATAAAAGAAATAGAAATAGATTCCTTTCCTACCTTGTCTCGTAGAAACACCTGTTGAGTACAGATACTTGGAACATATATTATATCACAAGTAGTAGTTCAAATATTGCACAGCACCCGTAGAAAGAATATGTAAGACCATGTACAAAGTAATGACGCTTCTTCGCGAATTAAGTAAAGAAGAAGAAACTTATAATCTCTATAAAGTAATAAGGCCTCAGAACCGAGTAGAGAAACAAGCGAAGAAATAGGACAAGAATTAAGATGAAGCTGAATTAGCTTTGCTGTAGATCGATTCAAGACTCTCCAGAATACATGTGCTCTATATGAACAGCTCAGGAGAAGTGATGAAAATAGGTGTGGCAAATAAAGCAAGCAAGTGTAATGTGTCTGTATAAGCTATACCACTAGGTGGTTGCACATCCCAACCCATAGGGTGTGGAATGTGCTTGCCAGAATAAGTATGTATGGCACTCTAGTAATGTAACAGGTGTCACTAAAGAAATGAGTGACAATGGAATAAAAGGCTAGACTTCAAGCCACACAATATAGACAAGACAATAATATATACAAATGCAAAGTTCTCCAAAGGTCAAGTCACTACAGTAGCTCCCCTCTAGATTTGTTGTCGAATGAAAAGTAGCAACAAATCGATGAGGAAATATAGACCTACATGCATGTTGACTTGAAAATATGAAAATAAGGCAATACTGTTGAAACACAGTAAGTTTAATATGCTTCACCCGATTTCGAAAAAGTCCACGAACCTCACTGGCCATCTAACTTGACGACCAGACCTGGTCCTTCGAATCTCGGGAGTGTTCTGCTTCAGTGCAGGATCCAATGCTAACGGTGCAGGATCCAGTGCTAACGGAGCAGGATCCAGTGCTAACGGAGCAGGATCCAGTGCTAACGGAGCAGGATCCAATGCTAACGGAGCAGGATCCAATGCTAAGGTTGAAGGATCCGATGCTAAGTCTGCGGAGTTGGATTGCCGAGGGACTTGGATAGGTGGACCTTGATCCTTCCTAGATTGAGCAGGGAAATCTTGCTCCATGAAAGCTGGTTTAAGTCTCTCAACACTGACAGTTTCACGTTTACCATTGTAATCAATAGTAAAAAACTTGTCAGAGCGTTGAATGACTCGAAAAGGCCCCCTGTAAGGAGGTTGAAGGGGCCTCTTGACTGCATCAACCCTCAAAAAGACGTGGGATGAGGAATGCAACTCTGGGTGTACCTGTGTAGGGGTAGCTCGTTGCTTGCGAGTAGGGGTGGGATGTAATTCACGCATCAGTCTCTTCAGTCTGTGGGCGTAATTAGCTGGATCGCCAGCAGAGTCAGTCTGTGAAGGAGACACAAACTGGGCCGGTAGCATGACCGTAGTACCAAAAACGAGTTCTGCTGCGGAACATCCCAGATCAGACTTGATAGCTGTACGTATACCCAGCAATACCAAGGGAAGGACCTCAGTCCAACGGACTGTGTTATGCGCCTTGAGAGAGGCTTTGAGTTGCCTGTGAAAACGCTCAACAAGCCCATTGGCTGCCGGATGGTATGCTGTTGTGCGAATGCGTTTAGTGCCAAGAAGATTAGTGAGAGCAAGAAAGAGTGCTGACTCAAATTGTCTACCCCTGTCTGTTGTAAGAGTAGTTGGAGCACCAAACACCGCTACCCATCTGGCCACAAAAGTACGTGCTACAGTATCCGCAGTGATATCTGGGATAGGTATAGCTTCTGGCCATCTGGTGAAACGATCCACACAAGTAAGAAGGTACGTGTTACCCTCTGAAGTAGGAAGTGGGCCTACAAGATCGATGTGCACATGAGAGAAACGTGCATCAGGTGAGGTAAAAGTGCCAAGTGGAACTTTTGTGTGTTTATGCACCTTGCATCTCTGGCATTCAAGACATGTTCTGGCCCATTTCCTGATATCATGATTAATACCAGGCCAAACGAAACGTTCCGTGATGAGCTTTTGAGTGGCCCTGATCCCAGGATGGGATAGTCCGTGGAGGGCGTCAAAAATAGCTCGTCTGTGTTTGACTGGAACAAGGGGTCTAGCAACACCTGTCGAAACATCACATAGCATGGTAGTAAGAGAACCAGGAAGCGATATAGACTTGAGCTGAAGCGAGGAGTCCTGTACCTCACTATCATCCTCTTGATCTTTCGCAATGGCTGCAAAATCTATGACCGAGGATGAATCAACTCTGTCGATACACAGACGGGAGAGAGCGTCTGCTGCTGTGTTCTCCCTTCCTGCTATGTGGTGTATCTCAGATGTGTATTGGGATATGAAATCAAGCTGGCGGATTTCACGAGGTGAGTGTCGGTCAGGCTTTGAATTCAAAGCATGGGTGAGAGGTTTGTGATCCGTGTAGATGGTAAATGTGCGACCTTCAAGTAGATGTCGAAAGTGCTTTACACCGAGGTAGGCTGCTAACAGTTCCCGACCGAAAGTGCTGTACTTAGTCTCGGCAGGCTGTAGTCTCTTAGAAAAGAAAGCCAACGGTTGCCAAATACCATCTACCAGCTGTTGGATAGTTCCCCCAACTCCCACATCAGATGCATCAACCAACAGGCATAGAGGAACATCAATTCTAGGATGAACTAAAACTGCAGCGTTAGCTAACTGATCTTTAGCCTGATTGAAAGCAGAAAGTTCTTGTTCACCTAGGGTGATTGGTTGGTTCTTCTTCAATCTATTTTTCAACAGATCCGTGAGAGGCTGGAGTACTTCTGCACACCGCGGAATGAACCGTCTGTAGAAATTGATCAGCCCGAGGAACTCTCGTAGTTTGGTAAGTGATGGAGGTATCGGAAAATCACGGATGATCTTCACCTTGTCACTAAGTGGCTGTATTCCTTCCGAGTCAACTTTATGCCCTAGAAAGGACAGTAAAGGTACTCCGAACTGACACTTAGCGGGGTTGAGAATGATTCCATACTCTTGCAGGCGGTCAAAGAGTAAACGGAGATGTGTCTCGTGTTCGTCTTTGGTAGTACTAGCTACAAGAATATCGTCTAGATAAACATAGACGAAAGGAAGACCGCGAGTGACATCATCCATCAATCTTTGGAATGTCTGAGCTGCATTGCGAAGGCCAAACGGCATCCTAACAAACTCGAATAATCCAAAAGGGGTGGTTATAGCTGTCTTGTGGATATCGCTAGGCTCGACTGGGATCTGATGATATGCCCTGATGAGATCAATCTTGGAAAAGATTGTCTTGCCACTAAGTGACACAGAGAAATCTTGCAAATGAGGAATAGGGTATCTATCAGGAATAGTACGAGCATTAAGCATGCGATAATCTCCACAAGGTCGCCAGTCCCCTGGTGTCTTCTTCGGAACCATGTGCAAGGGACTTGACCAGTTGCTATCAGATTGTCTGATAATGCCGAGTTCAAGCATGTGTTCAAACTCTGCCTTGGCAATCTGCTGCCGATCTGGAGCAAGCCGACGAGGGCGAGCTGAAGCAGGTGGGCCTCGAGTTTGGATATGGTGGGTGGTTGTATGCTTGACTGCTGAGTGCTTGTATACTGGCCGGGTGATGTCAGGATAATCACGAAGAAGGGAGTGGAAACGCTCCGAAGTATCTTGCTTGACATACACCGGGCTAATGATGCCTGTGTATGTACCGACTCCCTGTACTGTAAGAGTGGTGGTGGTGTCTATCAGCCGTCGATGTTTGATGTCGACTAATAGTCCATAGTTATCAAGAAAATCGGCTCCCAAGATAGGTGTAGGTATGTCCGTGACAACAAAAATCCAACGAAAAACTCGCCGCAACCCAAGATCAAGAGTGAAAGATCTCTGGCCAAAAGTCTTAATGGGTGACTTGTTAACAGCTTGAAGTTGGATATTTGTTGCACTTACCATTGCCGATTTTCCTAACATGGATTGAGGGAAAATACTAACTTCGGCCCCAGTATCAACAAGAAAACGTGTGCCTGATTGTTTATCATGAACAAAGAAAAGGCGACTGGGTTGAATGGTGCCAAGTGAATTAGTCGCCGCTATTCCTTGGCGGGCCCGTTTCCCTGGACATATCCAGGGCGGCTTTGTCCTGCTGAGTATGAACAAGGACTTATGCACTTCTGGGCTCGTTTGCCATGCTTCCAGTGGTACCAACATTCAGCCCCAGCATGTTGTTGATGCCGACTCGGGCTACGGGAAGCTGATTGGCGAGGGCCGGAATTCTTCGGGCCTCGCTGTCGACTGCGACTTCTGCGGTCCTCCTGTATAGAACAAGTCAAGGCTTGCACCTGAGCAGCCAGTTGAGCAACCTGGGTAGAAAGTCGATGTACTTCACCAGAGTCATTGGGAGTAGCGCAAGCGTAAGTCTGCGCTGGTACCTCTTTAGGTAAGACATGTGAAACAGTAGGCGGACCAGCAACTTCAACAATTTTGTCGGCTAATGCCGCTAGCGCAACCAAGCTGACATCATCGCTTGTAGAAGCGAGAATCAACTGTACATTGGTTGGCAGGCGTTGCAAAAATAATTGCTTAAGTATACTAGTTTCCAAAGTATTAGAGCCTAATAATTGTTGCATTCTCCTAAGAAGTTGGGAGGGCGACCTATCGCCTAACTCTTCACTCGTCAGCAATTTGTTCAGACGCTTTTGCTCAGAGACAGAAGTTCGCTTAACCAGTACTGCTTTTAGTATCTTGTACGGCTCTGTTTGGGGAGGGGCAATTAAAATATCGCGCACCTCTAGAGCTACCTCTGGTTGTAATGAGGCGACAACATAAGCGAACTTTGTAGACTCAACTGAGACACCTCTAGTTTGAAACTGAGCCTCAACCTGAGCAAACCAAATATCAGGATCATGTGCCCAAAATGGTGGAAGCTTTAAGCTAACATATGAGACTTGAGGGGATGGTTCAGAAACCTCACTAGGTAATACATTGCTATCGGTATCAGGCATGATAATGACGATGACAAGGTAGATTAGATCAACAGAAGAAAAAAAATCTGGATCACGTCGGGGTCACCAGTTTAGGGAATTTAATCGCCTAAATAAAAGAAATAGAAATAGATTCCTTTCCTACCTTGTCTCGTAGAAACACCTGTTGAGTACAGATACTTGGAACATATATTATATCACAAGTAGTAGTTCAAATATTGCACAGCACCCGTAGAAAGAATATGTAAGACCATGTACAAAGTAATGACGCTTCTTCGCGAATTAAGTAAAGAAGAAGAAACTTATAATCTCTATAAAGTAATAAGGCCTCAGAACCGAGTAGAGAAACAAGCGAAGAAATAGGACAAGAATTAAGATGAAGCTGAATTAGCTTTGCTGTAGATCGATTCAAGACTCTCCAGAATACATGTGCTCTATATGAACAGCTCAGGAGAAGTGATGAAAATAGGTGTGGCAAATAAAGCAAGCAAGTGTAATGTGTCTGTATAAGCTATACCACTAGGTGGTTGCACATCCCAACCCATAGGGTGTGGAATGTGCTTGCCAGAATAAGTATGTATGGCACTCTAGTAATGTAACAGGTGTCACTAAAGAAATGAGTGACAATGGAATAAAAGGCTAGACTTCAAGCCACACAATATAGACAAGACAATAATATATACAAATGCAAAGTTCTCCAAAGGTCAAGTCACTATGGTAGATGATTGGCGGCTCTATGGTAGATGAATGTTGGCTCTATGGTAGATGAATGGTAGATGAGTGGTGGATGAATGGTGGTTCTATGGTAGATGAATGGCGGCTCTATGGTAGATGAATGGTGGCTCTATGTATATGAATGGTGGCTCTATGGTAGATGAATGGTGGCTCTATGGTAGATGAGTGGTTGATGAATGGTAGATGAATGGTAGCCTTATGGTAGATGAATGGTGGCTCTATAGTAGATGAATGGTGGCTCTATGGTAGATGAATGGTGGCTCTATGGTAGATGAATGGTGGCTCTAAGGTAGATGAATGGTAGATGAGTGGTGGATGAATGGTAGATGAATGGTAGCCCTATGGTAGATGAATGGTGGCTCTATGGTTGATGAATGGTGGCTCTATGGTAGATGAATGGTGGCTCTATGGTAGATGAATGGTGGCTCTATGGTAGATGAATGGTGGCTCTATGGTAGATGAATGGTAGCGCTTTGGTAGATGAAAGGTGGCTCTATGGTAGATAAATGGTGGCTCTATGGTAGATGAATGGTGGCTCTATGGTAGATGAATGGTGGCTCTATGGTGGATGAATGGTGGCTCTATGGTAGATGAATGGTGGCTCTATGGTAGGAGAATGGTGGCTCTATGGTAGATATGAATGGCGGCTCTATGTTAGATGAAAGGTAGCTCTATGGTAGATGAATGGTGGCTCTACGGTAGATAAATGGTGGCTCTATGGTAGATGAATAGTAGATGAGTGGTGGATGAATGGTAGATGAATGGTAGCCCTATGGTAGATGAATAATGGCTCTATGGTAGATGAATGGTGGCTCTATGGTAGATGAATAGTAGATGAGTGGTGGATGAATGGTAGATGAATGGTAGCCCTATGGTAGATGAATGATGGCTCTATGGTAGATGAATGGTGGCTCTATGGTAGATGAATGGTGGCTCTATGTTAGATGAATGGTGGCTCTAGGGTAGATGAATAGTAGTTGAGTGGTGGATGAATGGTAGATGAATGGTAGCCCTATGGTAGATGAATGATGGCTCTATGGTAGATGAATGGTGGCTCTATGGTAGATGAATGGTGGCTCTATGGTAGATGAATGGTAGATGAGTGGTAGATGAATGGTGGCTCTATGGTAGATGAATGGTAGATGAGTGGTGGATGAATGGTAGATGAATGTTAGCCTTATGGTAGATGAATGGTGGCTCTATGGTAGATGAATGGTGGCTCTATGGTAGATGAATGGTGGCTCTATGGTAGATGAATGGTGGCTCTATGGTAGATGAATGGTAGATGAGTGGTGGATGAATGGTGGCTCTATGGTAGATGAATGGTGGATAGTGGATGAATGGTAGATGAATGGTAGATGAATGGTGGATAGTGGATGAATGGTAGATGAATGGTAGATGAATGGTAGCCCTATGGTAGATGAATGGTGGCTCTATGGTAGATGAATGGTGGCTCTATGGTAGATGAATGGTGGCTTTATGGTAGATGAATGGTGGCTCTATGTTAGATGAATGGTGGCTCTAGGGTAGATGAATAGTAGATGAGTGGTGGATGAATGGTAGATGAATGATGGCTCTATGGTAGATGAATGGTGGCTCTATGGTAGATGAATGGTGGCTCTATAATAGATGAATGGTAGATGAGTGGTAGATGAATGGTGTCTCTATGGTAGATGAATGGTGGCACTATGGTAGATGAATGGTAGATGAGTGGTGGATGAATGGTGGCTCTATGGTAGATGAATGGTGGATAGTGGATGAATGGTAGATGAATGGTAGATGAATGGTGGATAGTGGATGAATGGTAGATGAATGGTAGATGAATGGTAGCCCTATGGTAGATGAATGGTGGCTCTATGGTAGATGAATGGTGGCTCTATGGTAGATGAATGGTGGCTTTATGGTAGATGAATGGTGGCTCTATGGTAGATGAATGGTGGCTCTATGTTAGATGAATGGTGGCTCTAGGGTAGATGAATGGTGGCTCGATGGTAGATGAATAGTAGATGAGTGGTGGATGAATGGTGGCTCTATGGTAGATGAATGGTGGCTCTATGGTAGATAAATGGTGGCTCTGTGGTAGATGAATAGTGGATGAATGGTAGGTGAATGGTAGCCCTATGGTAGCCCTATTGTAGATGAATGGTGGCTCTATGGTAGATAAATGGTGGCTCTATGGTAGATGAATGGTGGCTCTATGGTAGATGAATGGCGGCTCTATGGTAGATGAATGGCGACTCTATGGAAGATGAATGGCGACTCTATGGTAGATGAATGATGGCTCTATGGTAGATGAATGGTGGCTCTATGGTAGATGAATGGTGGCTCTATGGTAGATGAATGGTGGCTCTATGGTAGATGAATGGTGGCTCTATGGTAGATGAATGGTGGCTCTATGGTAGGAGAATTGTGGCTCTATGGTAGATATGTATGGTGGCTCTATGGTAGATGAATGGTGGCTCTATGGTAGATGAATGGTGGCTCTATGGTAGATGAATGGTAGATGAATGGTGGATGAATGGCGACTCTATGGTAGATGAATGATGGCTCTATGGTAGATGAATGGTGGCTCTATGGTAGATGAATGGTGGCTCAATGGTAGATGAATGGTGGCTCTATGGTAGATGAATGGCGGCTCTATGGTAGATGAATGGCGACTCTATGGAAGATGAATGGCGACTCTATGGTAGATGAATGGTAGTTTCATGGTAGATGAAATGTGGCCCTATGATATATAAATGGTGGCTTTATGGTAGATGAATGGTGGCTCTATGGTAGATGAGTGGTGGATGAATGGTAGATGAATGGCAGCTCTATGGTAGATGAATGTTGGCTCTATGGTAGATGAATGGTGGCTCTATGGTAGATGAATGGTGGCTCTATGGTAGATGAATGGTAGATGAGTGGTGGATGAATGGTAGATGAATGGTAGCTTCATGGTGGCTCTATGTTAGATGAATGGTGGCTCTATGGTAGATGAATGGTGCCTCTATGGTAGATGAATGGTAGATGAGTGGTGGATGAATGGTAGATGAATGGTAGCCCAATGGTAGATGAATGGTGGCTCTATGGTAGATGAATGGTGGCTCTATGGTAGGATGAATGGTAGATGAGTGGTGGATGAATGGTAGATGAATGGTAGCCCAATGGTAGATGAATGGTGGCTCTATGGTAGATGAATGGTGGCTCTATGGTAGATGAATGGTGGCTCTATGGTAAATGAATGGTGGCTCTATGGTAGATGAATGGTGGCTCTATGGTAGATATGAATGTTGGCTCTATAGTAGATGAATGGTGGCTCTATGGTAGATGAATGGTGGCTCTATGGTAGATGAATGGTGGCTCTAAGGTAGATGAATGGTAGATGAGTGGTGGATGAATGGTAGATGAATGGTAGCCCTATGGTAGATGAATGGTGGCTCTATGGTTGATGAATGGTGGCTCTATGGTAGATGAATGGTGGCTCTATGGTAGATGAATGGTGGCTCTATGGTAGATGAATGGTGGCTCTATGGTAGATGAATGGTAGCGCTTTGGTAGATGAAAGGTGGCTCTATGGTAGATAAATGGTGGCTCTATGGTAGATGAATGGTGGCTCTATGGTAGATGAATGGTGGCTCTATGGTGGATGAATGGTGGCTCTATGGTAGATGAATGGCGGCTCTATGGTAGGAGAATGGTGGCTCTATGGTAGATATGAATGGTGGCTCTATGTTAGATGAAAGGTAGCTCTATGGTAGATGAATGGTGGCTCTACGGTAGATAAATGGTGGCTCTATGGTAGATGAATAGTAGATGAGTGGTGGATGAATGGTAGATGAATTGTAGCCCTATGGTAGATGAATGGTGGCTCTATAGTAGATGAATGGTGGCTCTATGGTAGATGATTGGTGGCTCTATGGTAGATGAATGGTGGCTCTATGGTAGATGAATGGTAGATGAGTGGTGGATGAATGGTGGTTCTATGGTAGATGAATGGCGGCTCTCTGGTAGATGAATGGTGGCTCTATGGTAGATGAATGGTAGATGAGTGGTTGATGAATGGTAGATGAATGGTAGCCTTATGGTAGATGAATGGTGGCTCTATAGTAGATGAATGGTGGCTCTATGGTAGATGATTGGCGGCTCTATGGTAGATGAATGTTGGCTCTATGGTAGATGAATGGTAGATGAGTGGTGGATGAATGGTGGTTCTATGGTAGATGAATGGCGGCTCTATGGTAGATGAATGGTGGCTCTATGTATATGAATGGTGGCTCTATGGTAGATGAATGGTGGCTCTATGGTAGATGAGTGGTTGATGAATGGTAGATGAATGGTAGCCTTATGGTAGATGAATGGTGGCTCTATAGTAGATGAATGGTGGCTCTATGGTAGATGAATGGTGGCTCTATGGTAGATGAATGGTGGCTCTAAGGTAGATGAATGGTAGATGAGTGGTGGATGAATGGTAGATGAATGGTAGCCCTATGGTAGATGAATGGTGGCTCTATGGTTGATGAATGGTGGCTCTATGGTAGATGAATGGTGGCTCTATGGTAGATGAATGGTGGCTCTATGGTAGATGAATGGTGGCTCTATGGTAGATGAATGGTAGCGCTTTGGTAGATGAAAGGTGGCTCTATGGTAGATAAATGGTGGCTCTATGGTAGATGAATGGTGGCTCTATGGTAGATGAATGGTGGCTCTATGGTGGATGAATGGTGGCTCTATGGTAGATGAATGGTGGCTCTATGGTAGGAGAATGGTGGCTCTATGGTAGATATGAATGGCGGCTCTATGTTAGATGAAAGGTAGCTCTATGGTAGATGAATGGTGGCTCTACGGTAGATAAATGGTGGCTCTATGGTAGATGAATAGTAGATGAGTGGTGGATGAATGGTAGATGAATGGTAGCCCTATGGTAGATGAATAATGGCTCTATGGTAGATGAATGGTGGCTCTATGGTAGATGAATGGTGGCTCTATGGTAGATGAATAGTAGATGAGTGGTGGATGAATGGTAGATGAATGGTAGCCCTATGGTAGATGAATGATGGCTCTATGGTAGATGAATGGTGGCTCTATGGTAGATGAATGGTGGCCCTATGGTAGATGAATGGTGGCTCTATGGTAGATGAATGGTGGCTCTATGTTAGATGAATGGTGGCTCTAGGGTAGATGAATAGTAGTTGAGTGGTGGATGAATGGTAGATGAATGGTAGCCCTATGGTAGATGAATGATGGCTCTATGGTAGATGAATGGTGGCTCTATGGTAGATGAATGGTGGCTCTATGGTAGATGAATGGTAGATGAGTGGTAGATGAATGGTGGCTCTACGGTAGATAAATGGTGGCTCTATGGTAGATGAATAGTAGATGAGTGGTGGATGAGTAGTAGATGAGTGGTGGATGAATGGTAGATGAATGGTAGCCCTATGGTAGATGAATGATGGCTCTATGGTAGATGAATGGTGGCTCTATGGTAGATGAATGGTGGCTCTATGGTAGATGAATGGTAGATGAGTGGTAGATGAATGGTGGCTCTATGGTAGATGAATGGTGGCTCCATGGTAGATGAATGGTAGATGAGTGGTGGATGAATGGTGGCTCTATTGTAGATGAATGGTGGATAGTTGATGAATGGTAGATGAATGGTAGATGAATGGTGGATAGTGGATGAATGGTAGATGAATGGTAGATGAATGGTAGCCCTAAGGTAGATGAATGGTGGCTCTATGGTAGATGAATGGTGGCTCTATGGTAGATGAATGGTGGCTTTATGGTAGATGAATGGTGGCTCTATGGTAGATGAATGGTGGCTCTATGTTAGATGAATGGTGGCTCTAGGGAAGATGAATGGTGGCTCGATGGTAGATGAATGGTAGATGAGTGGTGGATGAATGGTGGCTCTATAATAGATGAATGGTGGCTCTATGGTAGATAAATGGTGGCTTTGTGGTAGATGAATAGTGGATGAATGGTAGATGAATGGTAGCCCTATGGTAGCCCTATGGTAGATGAATGGTGGCTCTATGGTAGATGAATGGTGGCTCTATGGTAGATGAATGGCGGCTCTATGGAAGATGAATGGCGACTCTATGGTAGATGAATGGTGGCTTTATGGTAGATGAATGGTGGCTCTATGGTAGATGAATGGTGGCTCTATGTTAGATGAATGGTGGCTCTAGGGTAGATGAATGGTGGCTCGATGGTAGATGAATAGTAGATGAGTGGTGGATGAATGGTGGCTCTATGGTAGATGAATGGTGGCTCTATGGTAGATAAATGGTGGCTCTGTGGTAGATGAATAGTGGATGAATGGTAGGTGAATGGTAGCCCTATGGTAGCCCTATTGTAGATGAATGGTGGCTCTATGGTAGATGAATGGTGGCTCTATGGTAGATGAATGGTGGCTCTATGGTAGATGAATGGCGGCTCTATGGTAGATGAATGGCGACTCTATGGAAGATGAATGGCGACTCTATGGTAGATGAATGATGGCTCTATGGTAGATGAATGGTGGCTCTATGGTAGATGAATGGTGGCTCTATGGTAGATGAATGGTGGCTCTATGGTAGATGAATGGTGGCTCTATGGTAGATGAATGGTGGCTCTATGGTAGGAGAATTGTGGCTCTATGGTAGATATGTATGGTGGCTCTATGGTAGATGAATGGTGGCTCTATGGTAGATGAATGGTGGCTCTATGGTAGATGAATGGTAGATGAGTGGTGGATGAATGGCGACTCTATGGTAGATGAATGATGGCTCTATGGTAGATGAATGGTGGCTCTATGGTAGATGAATGGTGGCTCTATGGTAGATGAATGGTGGCTCTATGGTAGATGAATGGCGGCTCTATGGTAGATGAATGGCGACTCTATTGAAGATGAATGGCGACTCTATGGTAGATGAATGGTAGTTTCATGGTAGATGAAATGTGGCCCTATGATAGATGAATGGTGGCTTTATGGTAGATGAATGGTGGCTCTATGGTAGATGAGTGGTGGATGAATGGTAGATGAATGGCAGCTCTATGGTAGATGAATGTTGGCTCTATGGTAGATGAATGGTGGCTCTATGGTAGATGAATGGTGGCTCTATGGTAGATGAATGGTGGCTCTAAGGTAGATGAATGGTAGATGAGTGGTGGATGAATGGTAGATGAATGGTAGCCCTATGGTAGATGAATGGTGGCTCTATGGTTGATGAATGGTGGCTCTATGGTAGATGAATGGTGGCTCTATGGTAGATGAATGGTGGCTCTATGGTAGATGAATGGTAGCGCTTTGGTAGATGAAAGGTGGCTCTATGGTAGATAAATGGTGGCTCTATGGTAGATGAATGGTGGCTCTATGGTAGATGAATGGTGGCTCTATGGTGGATGAATGGTGGCTCTATGGTAGATGAATGGTGGCTCTATGGTAGGAGAATGGTGGCTCTATGGTAGATATGAATGGCGGCTCTATGTTAGATGAAAGGTAGCTCTATGGTAGATGAATGGTGGCTCTACGGTAGATAAATGGTGGCTCTATGGTAGATGAATAGTAGATGAGTGGTGGATGAATGGTAGATGAATGGTAGCCCTATGGTAGATGAATAATGGCTCTATGGTAGATGAATGGTGGCTCTATGGTAGATGAATGGTGGCTCTATGGTAGATGAATAGTAGATGAGTGGTGGATGAATGGTAGATGAATGGTAGCCCTATGGTAGATGAATGATGGCTCTATGGTAGATGAATGGTGGCTCTATGGTAGATGAATGGTGGCTCTATGGTAGATGAATGGTGGCTCTATGGTAGATGAATGGTGGCTCTATGTTAGATGAATGGTGGCTCTAGGGTAGATGAATAGTAGTTGAGTGGTGGATGAATGGTAGATGAATGGTAGCCCTATGGTAGATGAATGATGGCTCTATGGTAGATGAATGGTGGCTCTATGGTAGATGAATGGTGGCTCTATGGTAGATGAATGGTAGATGAGTGGTAGATGAATGGTGGCTCTACGGTAGATAAATGGTGGCTCTATGGTAGATGAATAGTAGATGAGTGGTGGATGAGTAGTAGATGAGTGGTGGATGAATGGTAGATGAATGGTAGCCCTATGGTAGATGAATGATGGCTCTATGGTAGATGAATGGTGGCTCTATGGTAGATGAATGGTGGCTCTATGGTAGATGAATGGTAGATGAGTGGTAGATGAATGGTGGCTCTATGGTAGATGAATGGTGGCTCCATGGTAGATGAATGGTAGATGAGTGGTGGATGAATGGTGGCTCTATTGTAGATGAATGGTGGATAGTTGATGAATGGTAGATGAATGGTAGATGAATGGTGGATAGTGGATGAATGGTAGATGAATGGTAGATGAATGGTAGCCCTAAGGTAGATGAATGGTGGCTCTATGGTAGATGAATGGTGGCTCTATGGTAGATGAATGGTGGCTTTATGGTAGATGAATGGTGGCTCTATGGTAGATGAATGGTGGCTCTATGTTAGATGAATGGTGGCTCTAGGGAAGATGAATGGTGGCTCGATGGTAGATGAATGGTAGATGAGTGGTGGATGAATGGTGGCTCTATAATAGATGAATGGTGGCTCTATGGTAGATAAATGGTGGCTTTGTGGTAGATGAATAGTGGATGAATGGTAGATGAATGGTAGCCCTATGGTAGCCCTATGGTAGATGAATGGTGGCTCTATGGTAGATGAATGGTGGCTCTATGGTAGATGAATGGCGGCTCTATGGAAGATGAATGGCGACTCTATGGTAGATGAATGGTGGCTTTATGGTAGATGAATGGTGGCTCTATGGTAGATGAATGGTGGCTCTATGTTAGATGAATGGTGGCTCTAGGGTAGATGAATGGTGGCTCGATGGTAGATGAATAGTAGATGAGTGGTGGATGAATGGTGGCTCTATGGTAGATGAATGGTGGCTCTATGGTAGATAAATGGTGGCTCTGTGGTAGATGAATAGTGGATGAATGGTAGGTGAATGGTAGCCCTATGGTAGCCCTATTGTAGATGAATGGTGGCTCTATGGTAGATGAATGGTGGCTCTATGGTAGATGAATGGTGGCTCTATGGTAGATGAATGGCGGCTCTATGGTAGATGAATGGCGACTCTATGGAAGATGAATGGCGACTCTATGGTAGATGAATGATGGCTCTATGGTAGATGAATGGTGGCTCTATGGTAGATGAATGGTGGCTCTATGGTAGATGAATGGTGGCTCTATGGTAGATGAATGGTGGCTCTATGGTAGATGAATGGTGGCTCTATGGTAGGAGAATTGTGGCTCTATGGTAGATATGTATGGTGGCTCTATGGTAGATGAATGGTGGCTCTATGGTAGATGAATGGTGGCTCTATGGTAGATGAATGGTAGATGAGTGGTGGATGAATGGCGACTCTATGGTAGATGAATGATGGCTCTATGGTAGATGAATGGTGGCTCTATGGTAGATGAATGGTGGCTCTATGGTAGATGAATGGTGGCTCTATGGTAGATGAATGGCGGCTCTATGGTAGATGAATGGCGACTCTATGGAAGATGAATGGCGACTCTATGGTAGATGAATGGTAGTTTCATGGTAGATGAAATGTGGCCCTATGATAGATGAATGGTGGCTTTATGGTAGATGAATGGTGGCTCTATGGTAGATGAGTGGTGGATGAATGGTAGATGAATGGCAGCTCTATGGTATATGAATGTTGGCTCTATGGTAGATGAATGGTGGCTCTATGGTAGATGAATGGTGGCTCTATGGTAGATGAATGGTGGCTCTAAGGTAGCTGAATGGTAGATGAGTGGTGGATGAATGGTAGATGAATGGTAGCCCTATGGTAGATGAATGGTGGCTCTATGGTTGATGAATGGTGGCTCTATGGTAGATGAATGGTGGCTCTATGGTAGATGAATGGTGGCTCTATGGTAGATGAATGGTGGCTCTATGGTAGATGAATGGTAGCGCTTTGGTAGATGAAAGGTGGCTCTATGGTAGATAAATGGTGGCTCTATGGTAGATGAATGGTGGCTCTATGGTAGATGAATGGTGGCTCTATGGTGGATGAATGGTGGCTCTATGGTAGATGAATGGCGGCTCTATGGTAGGAGAATGGTAGCTCTATGGTAGATATGAATGTTGGCTCTATAGTAGATGAATGGTGGCTCTATGGTAGATGAATGGTGGCTCTATGGTAGATGAATGGTAGCTCTAAGGTAGATGAATGGTAGATGAGTGGTGGATGAATGGTAGATGAATGGTAGCCCTATGGTAGATGAATGGTGGCTCTATGGTTGATGAATGGTGGCTCTATGGTAGATGAATGGTGGCTCTATGGTAGATGAATGGTGGCTCTATGGTAGATGAATGGTGGCTCTATGGTAGATGAATGGTAGCGCTTTGGTAGATGAAAGGTGGCTCTATGGTAGATAAATGGTGGCTCTATGGTAGATGAATGGTGGCTCTATGGTAGATGAATGGTGGCTCTATGGTGGATGAATGGTGGCTCTATGGTAGATGAATGGCGGCTCTATGGTAGGAGAATGGTGGCTCTATGGTAGATATGAATGGTGGCTCTATGTTAGATGAAAGGTAGCTCTATGGTAGATGAATGGTGGCTCTACGGTAGATAAATGGTGGCTCTATGGTAGATGAATAGTAGATGAGTGGTGGATGAATGGTAGATGAATTGTAGCCCTATGGTAGATGAATGGTGGCTCTATAGTAGATGAATGGTGGCTCTATGGTAGATGATTGGTGGCTCTATGGTAGATGAATGGTGGCTCTATGGTAGATGAATGGTAGATGAGTGGTGGATGAATGGTGGTTCTATGGTAGATGAATGGCGGCTCTCTGGTAGATGAATGGTGGCTCTATGGTAGATGAATGGTAGATGAGTGGTTGATGAATGGTAGATGAATGGTAGCCTTATGGTAGATGAATGGTGGCTCTATAGTAGATGAATGGTGGCTCTATGGTAGATGATTGGCGGCTCTATGGTAGATGAATGTTGGCTCTATGGTAGATGAATGGTAGATGAGTGGTGGATGAATGGTGGTTCTATGGTAGATGAATGGCGGCTCTATGGTAGATGAATGGTGGCTCTATGGTATATGAATGGTGGCTCTATGGTAGATGAATGATGGCTCTATGGTAGATGAGTGGTTGATGAATGGTAGATGAATGGTAGCCTTATGGTAGATGAATGGTGGCTCTATAGTAGATGAATGGTGGCTCTATGGTAGATGAATGGTGGCTCTATGGTAGATGAATGGTGGCTCTAAGGTAGATGAATGGTAGATGAGTGGTGGATGAATGGTAGATGAATGGTAGCCCTATGGTAGATGAATGGTGGCTCTATGGTTGATGAATGGTGGCTCTATGGTAGATGAATGGTGGCTCTATGGTAGATGAATGGTGGCTCTATGGTAGATGAATGGTGGCTCTATGGTAGATGAATGGTAGCGCTTTGGAAGATGAAAGGTGGCTCTATGGTAGATAAATGGTGGCTCTATGGTAGATGAATGGTGGCTCTATGGTAGATGAATGGTGGCTCTATGGTGGATGAATGGTGGCTCTATGGTAGATGAATGGTGGCTCTATGGTAGGAGAATGGTGGCTCTATGGTAGATATGAATGGTGGCTCTATGGTAGATGAATGGTGGCTCTATGGTAGATGAATAGTAGATGAGTGGTGGATGAATGGTAGATGAATGGTAGCCCTATGGTAGATGAATGATGGCTCTATGGTAGATGAATGGTGGCTCTATGGTAGATGAATGGTGGCTCTATGGTAGATGAATGGTGGCTCTATGGTAGATGAATGGTGGCTCTATGTTAGATGAATGGTGGCTCTAGGGTAGATGAATAGTAGTTGAGTGGTGGATGAATGGTAGATGAATGGTAGCCCTATGGTAGATGAATGATGGCTCTATGGTAGATGAATGGTGGCTCTATGGTAGATGAATGGTGGCTCTATGGTAGATGAATGGTAGATGAGTGGTAGATGAATGGTGGCTCTATGGTAGATGAATGGTAGATGAGTGGTGGATGAATGGTAGATGAATGTTAGCCTTATGGTAGATGAATGGTGGCTCTATGGTAGATGAATGGTGGCTCTATGGTAGATGAATGGTGGCTCTATGGTAGATGAATGGTGGCTCTATGGTAGATGAATGGTAGATGAGTGGTGGATGAATGGTGGCTCTATGGTAGATGAATGGTGGATAGTGGATGAATGGTAGATGAATGGTAGATGAATGGTGGATAGTGGATGAATGGTAGATGAATGGTAGATGAATGGTAGCCCTATGGTAGATGAATGGTGGCTCTATGGTAGATGAATGGTGGCTCTATGGTAGATGAATGGTGGCTTTATGGTAGATGAATGGTGGCTCTATGTTAGATGAATGGTGGCTCTAGGGTAGATGAATAGTAGATGAGTGGTGGATGAATGGTAGATGAATGATGGCTCTATGGTAGATGAATGGTGGCTCTATGGTAGATGAATGGTGGCTCTATAATAGATGAATGGTAGATGAGTGGTAGATGAATGGTGTCTCTATGGTAGATGAATGGTGGCACTATGGTAGATGAATGGTAGATGAGTGGTGGATGAATGGTGGCTCTATGGTAGATGAATGGTGGATAGTGGATGAATGGTAGATGAATGGTAGATGAATGGTGGATAGTGGATGAATGGTAGATGAATGGTAGATGAATGGTAGCCCTATGGTAGATGAATGGTGGCTCTATGGTAGATGAATGGTGGCTCTATGGTAGATGAATGGTGGCTTTATGGTAGATGAATGGTGGCTCTATGGTAGATGAATGGTGGCTCTATGTTAGATGAATGGTGGCTCTAGGGTAGATGAATGGTGGCTCGATGGTAGATGAATAGTAGATGAGTGGTGGATGAATGGTGGCTCTATGGTAGATGAATGGTGGCTCTATGGTAGATAAATGGTGGCTCTGTGGTAGATGAATAGTGGATGAATGGTAGGTGAATGGTAGCCCTAAGGTAGCCCTATTGTAGATGAATGATGGCTCTATGGTAGATGAATGGTGGCTCTATGGTAGATGAATGGTGGCTCTATGGTAGATGAATGGTGGCTCTATGGTAGATGAATGGTGGCTCTATGGTAGATGAATGGTGGCTCTATGGTAGATGAATGGTGGCTCTATGGTAGGAGAATTGTGGCTCTATGGTAGATATGTATGGTGGCTCTATGGTAGATGAATGGTGGCTCTATGGTAGATGAATGGTGGCTCTATGGTAGATGAATGGTAGATGAGTGGTGGATGAATGGCGACTCTATGGTAGATGAATGATGGCTCTATGGTAGATGAATGGTGGCTCTATGGTAGATGAATGGTGGCTCAATGGAAGATGAATGGTGGCTCTATGGTAGATGAATGGCGGCTCTATGGTAGATGAATGGCGACTCTATGGAAGATGAATGGCGACTCTATGGTAGATGAATGGTAGTTTCATGGTAGATGAAATGTGGCCCTATGATATATGAATGGTGGCTTTATGGTAGATGAATGGTGGCTCTATGGTAGATGAGTGGTGGATGAATGGTAGATGAATGGCAGCTCTATGGTAGATGAATGGCAGCTCTATGGTAGATGAATGGTGGCTCTATGGTAGATGAATGGTGGCTCTATGGTAGATGAATGGTGGCTCTATGGTAGATGAATGGTAGATGAGTGGTGGATGAATGGTAGATGAATGGTAGCTTCATGGTGGCTCTATGTTAGATGAATGGTGGCTCTATGGTAGATGAATGGTGCCTCTATGGTAGATGAATGGTAGATGAGTGGTGGATGAATGGTAGATGAATGGTAGCCCAATGGTAGATGAATGGTGGCTCTATGGTAGGATGAATGGTAGATGAGTGGTGGATGAATGGTAGATGAATGGTAGCCCAATGGTAGATGAATGGTGGCTCTATGGTAGATGAATGGTGGCTCTATGGTAGATGAATGGTGGCTCTATGGTAAATGAATGGTGGCTCTATGGTAGATGAATGGTGGCTCTATGGTAAATGAATGGTGGCTCTATAGTAGATGAATGGTAGATGAGTAGTGGATGAATGGTGGCTCTATGGTAGATAAATGGCGGCTCTATGGTAGATGAATGGTGGCTCTAGGGTAGATGAATAGTAGATGAGTGGTGGATGAATGGTAGATGAATGATGGCTCTTTGGTAGATGAATGGTGGCTCTATGGTAGATGAATGGTGGCTCTATAATAGATGAATGGTAGATGAGTGGTAGATGAATGGTTTCTCTATGGTAGATGAATGGTGGCACTATGGTAGATGAATGGTAGATGAGTGGTGGATGAATGGTGGCTCTATGGTAGATGAATGGTGGATAGTGGATGAATGGTAGATGAATGGTAGATGAATGGTGGATAGTGGATGAATGGTAGATAAATGGTAGATGAATGGTAGCCCTATGGTAGATGAATGGTGGCTCTATGGTAGATGAATGGTGGCTCTATGGTAGATGAATGGTGGCTTTATGGTAGATGAATGGTGGCTCTATGGTAGATGAATGGTGGCTCTATGGTAGATGAATGGTAGCGCTTTGGTAGATGAAAGGTGGCTCTATGGTAGATAAATGGTGGCTCTATGGTAGATGAATGGTGGCTCTATGGTAGATGAATGGTGGCTCTATGGTGGATGAATGGTGGCTCTATGGTAGATGAATGGTGGCTCTATGGTAGGAGAATGGTGGCTCTATGGTAGATATGAATGGTGGCTCTATGTTAGATGAAAGGTAGCTCTATGGTAGATGAATGGTGGCTCTACGGCAGATAAATGGTGGCTCTATGGTAGATGAATAGTAGATGAGTGGTGGATGAATGGCGACTCTATGGTAGATGAATGATGGCTCTATGGTAGATGAATGGTAGCCCTATGGTAGATGAATGATGGCTCTATGGTAGATGAATGGTGGCTCTATGGTAGATGAATGGTGGCTCTATGGTAGATGAATAGTAGATGAGTGGTGGATGAATGGTAGATGAATGGTAGCCCTATGGTAGATGAATGATGGCTCTATGGTAGATGAATGGTGGCTCTATGGTAGATGAATGGTGGCTCTATGGTAGATGAATGGTAGATGAGTGGTAGATGAATGGTGGCTCAACGGTAGATAAATGGTGGCTCTATGGTAGATGAATAGTAGATGAGTGGTGGATGAATGGTAGATGAATGGTAGCCCTATGGTAGATGAATGATGGCTCTATGGTAGATGAATGGTGGCTCTATGGTAGATGAATGGTGGCTCTATGGTAGATGAATGGTAGATGAGTGGTAGATGAATGGTGGCTCTATGGTAGATGAATGGTGGCTCTATGGTAGATGAATGGTAGATGAGTGGTGGATGAATGGTGGCTCTATTGTAGATGAATGGTGGATAGTTGATAAATGGTAGATGAATGGTAGATGAATGGTGGATAGTGGATGAATGGTAGATGAATGGTAGATGAATGGTAGCCCTAAGGTAGATGAATGGTGGCTCTATGGTAGATGAATGGTGGCTCTATGGTAGATGAATGGCGACTCTATGGAAGATGAATGGCGACTCTATGGTAGATGAATGGTAGTTTCATGGTAGATGAAATGTGGCCCTATGATATATGAATGGTGGCTCTATGGTAGATGAATGGTAGCTCTATGGTAGATGAATGGTAGATGAGTGGTGGATAAATGGTAGATGAATGGTAGCTTCATGGTGGCTCTATGTTAGATGAATGGTGGCTCTATGGTAGATGAATGGTGCCTCTATGGTAGATGAATGGTAGATGAGTGGTGGATGAATGGTAGATGAATGGTAGCCCAATGGTAGATGAATGCTGGCTCTATGGTAGATGAATGGTGGCTCTATGGTAGGATGAATGGTAGATGAGTGGTGGATGAATGGTAGATCAATGGTAGCCCAATGGTAGATGAATGTTGGCTCTATGGTAGATGAATGGTGGCTCTATGGTAGATGAATGGTGGCTCTATGGCAAATGAATGGTGGCTCTATGGTAGATGAATGGTGGCTCTATGGTAAATGAATGGTGGCTCTATAGTAGATGAATGGTAGATGAGTAGTGGATGAATGGTGGCTCTATGGTAGATAAATGGCGGCTCTATGGTAGATGAATGGTGGCTCTAGGGTAGATGAATAGTAGATGAGTGGTGGATGAATGGTAGATGAATGATGGCTCTTTGGTAGATGAATGGTGGCTCTATGGTAGATGAATGGTGGCTCTATAATAGATGAATGGTAGATGAGTGGTAGATGAATGGTTTCTCTATGGTAGATGAATGGTGGCACTATGGTAGATGAATGGTAGATGAGTGGTGGATGAATGGTGGCTCTATGGTAGATGAATGGTGGATAGTGGATGAATGGTAGATGAATGGTAGATGAATGGTGGATAGTGGATGAATGGTAGATGAATGGTAGATGAATGGTAGCCCTATGGTAGATGAATGGTGGCTCTATGGTAGATGAATGGTGGCTCTATGGTAGATGAATGGTGGCTTTATGGTAGATGAATGGTGGCTCTATGGTAGATGAATGGTGGCTCTATGGTAGATGAATGGTAGCGCTTTGGTAGATGAAAGGTGGCTCTATGGTAGATAAATGGTGGCTCTATGGTAGATGAATGGTGGCTCTATGGTAGATGAATGGTGGCTCTATGGTGGATGAATGGTGGCTCTATGGTAGATGAATGGTGGCTCTATGGTAGGAGAATGGTGGCTCTATGGTAGATATGAATGGTGGCTCTATGTTAGATGAAAGGTAGCTCTATGGTAGATGAATGGTGGCTCTACGGTAGATAAATGGTGGCTCTATGGTAGATGAATAGTAGATGAGTGGTGGATGAATGGTAGATGAATGGTAGCCCTATGGTAGATGAATGATGGCTCTATGGTAGATGAATGGTGGCTCTATGGTAGATGAATGGTGGCTCTATGGTAGATGAATAGTAGATGAGTGGTGGATGAATGGTAGATGAATGGTAGCCCTATGGTAGATGAATGATGGCTCTATGGTAGATGAATGGTGGCTCTATGGTAGATGAATGGTGGCTCTATGGTAGATGAATGGTAGATGAGTGGTAGATGAATGGTGGCTCTACGGTAGATAAATGGTGGCTCTATGGTAGATGAATAGTAGATGAGTGATGGATGAGTAGTAGATGAGTGGTGGATGAATGGTAGATGAATGGTAGCCCTATGGTAGATGAATGATGGCTCTATGGTAGATGAATGGTGGCTCTATGGTAGATGAATAGTGGCTCTATGGTAGATGAATGGTAGATGAGTGGTAGATGAATGGTGGCTCTATGGTAGATGAATGGTGGCTCTATGGTAGATGAATGGTAGATGAGTGGTGGATGGAATGGTGGCTCTATTGTAGATGAATGGTGGATAGTTGATGAATGGTAGATGAATGGTAGATGAATGGTGGATAGTGGATGAATGGTAGATGAATGGTAGATGAATGGTGGCTCTATGGTAGATGAATGGTGGCTCTATGGTAGATGAATGGTGGCTTTATGGTAGATGAATGGTGGCTCTATGGTAGATGAATGGTGGCTCTATGTTAGATGAATGGTGGCTCTAGGGAAGATGAATGGTGGCTCGATGGTAGATGAATGGTAGATGAGTGGTGGATGAATGGTGGCTCTATAATAGATGAATGGTGGCTCTATGGTAGATAAATGGTGGCTTTGTGGTAGATGAATAGTGGATGAATGGTAGATGAATGGTAGCCCTATGGTAGCCCTATGGTAGATGAATGGTGGCTCTATGGTAGATGAATGGTGGCTCTATGGTAGATGAATGGCGGCTCTATGGAAGATGAATGGCGACTCTATGGTAGATGAATGGTGGCTTTATGGTAGATGAATGGTGGCTCTATGGTAGATGAATGGTGGCTCTATGTTAGATGAATGGTGGCTCTAGGGTAGATGAATGGTGGCTCGATGGTAGATGAATAGTAGATGAGTGGTGGATGAATGGTGGCTCTATGGTAGATGAATGGTGGCTCTATGGTAGATAAATGGTGGCTCTGTGGTAGATGAATAGTGGATGAATGGTAGGTGAATGGTAGCCCTATGGTAGCCCTATTGTAGATGAATGGTGGCTCTATGGTAGATGAATGGTGGCTCTATGGTAGATGAATGGTGGCTCTATGGTAGATGAATGGCGGCTCTATGGTAGATGAATGGCGACTCTATGGAAGATGAATGGCGACTCTATGGTAGATGAATGATGGCTCTATGGTAGATGAATGGTGGCTCTATGGTAGATGAATGGTGGCTCTATGGTAGATGAATGGTGGCTCTATGGTAGATGAATGGTGGCTCTATGGTAGATGAATGGTGGCTCTATGGTAGGAGAATTGTGGCTCTATGGTAGATATGTATGGTGGCTCTATGGTAGATGAATGGTGGCTCTATGGTAGATGAATGGTGGCTCTATGGTAGATGAATGGTGGCTCTATGGTAGATGAATGGTGGCTCTATGGTGGATGAATGGTGGCTCTATGGTAGATGAATGGTGGCTCTATGGTAGATGAATGGTGGCTCTATGGTAGATGAATGGTGGCTCTATGGTAGATGAATGACGGCTCTATGGTAGATGAATGGCGACTCTATGGAAGATGAATGGCGACTCTATGGTAGATGAATGGTAGTTTCATGGTAGATGAAATGTGGCCCTATGATAGATGAATGGTGGCTTTATGGTAGATGAGTGGTGGATGAATGGTAGATGAATGGCAGCTCTATGGTAGATGAATGTTGGCTCTATGGTAGATGAATGGTGGCTCTATGGTAGATGAATGGTGGCTCTATGGTAGATGAATGGTGGCTCTAAGGTAGATGAATGGTAGATGAGTGGTGGATGAATGGTAGATGAATGGTAGCCCTATGGTAGATGAATGGTGGCTCTATGGTTGATGAATGGTGGCTCTATGGTAGATGAATGGTGGCTCTATGGTAGATGAATGGTGGCTCTATGGTAGATGAATGGTGGCTCTATGGTAGATGAATGGTAGCGCTTTGGTAGATGAAAGGTGGCTCTATGGTAGATAAATGGTGGCTCTATGGTAGATGAATGGTGGCTCTATGGTAGATGAATGGTGGCTCTATGGTGGATGAATGGTGGCTCTATGGTAGATGAATGGCGGCTCTATGGTAGGAGAATGGTGGCTCTATGGTAGATATGAATGTTGGCTCTATAGTAGATGAATGGTGGCTCTATGGTAGATGAATGGTGGCTCTATGGTAGATGAATGGTGGCTCTAAGGTAGATGAATGGTAGATGAGTGGTGGATGAATGGTAGATGAATGGTAGCCCTATGGTAGATGAATGGTGGCTCTATGGTTGATGAATGGTGGCTCTATGGTAGATGAATGGTGGCTCTATGGTAGATGAATGGTGGCTCTATGGTAGATGAATGGTGGCTCTATGGTAGATGAATGGTAGCGCTTTGGTAGATGAAAGGTGGCTCTATGGTAGATAAATGGTGGCTCTATGGTAGATGAATGGTGGCTCTATGGTAGATGAATGGTGGCTCTATGGTGGATGAATGGTGGCTCTATGGTAGATGAATGGCGGCTCTATGGTAGGAGAATGGTGGCTCTATGGTAGATATGAATGGTGGCTCTATGTTAGATGAAAGGTAGCTCTATGGTAGATGAATGGTGGCTCTACGGTAGATAAATGGTGGCTCTATGGTAGATGAATAGTAGATGAGTGGTGGATGAATGGTAGATGAATTGTAGCCCTATGGTAGATGAATGGTGGCTCTATAGTAGATGAATGGTGGCTCTATGGTAGATGATTGGTGGCTCTATGGTAGATGAATGGTGGCTCTATGGTAGATGAATGGTAGATGAGTGGTGGATGAATGGTGGTTCTATGGTAGATGAATGGCGGCTCTCTGGTAGATGAATGGTGGCTCTATGGTAGATGAATGGTAGATGAGTGGTTGATGAATGGTAGATGAATGGTAGCCTTATGGTAGATGAATGGTGGCTCTATAGTAGATGAATGGTGGCTCTATGGTAGATGATTGGCGGCTCTATGGTAGATGAATGTTGGCTCTATGGTAGATGAATGGTAGATGAGTGGTGGATGAATGGTGGTTCTATGGTAGATGAATGGCGGCTCTATGGTAGATGAATGGTGGCTCTATGTATATGAATGGTGGCTCTATGGTAGATGAATGGTGGCTCTATGGTAGATGAGTGGTTGATGAATGGTAGATGAATGGTAGCCTTATGGTAGATGAATGGTGGCTCTATAGTAGATGAATGGTGGCTCTATGGTAGATGAATGGTGGCTCTATGGTAGATGAATGGTGGCTCTAAGGTAGATGAATGGTAGATGAGTGGTGGATGAATGGTAGATGAATGGTAGCCCTATGGTAGATGAATGGTGGCTCTATGGTTGATGAATGGTGGCTCTATGGTAGATGAATGGTGGCTCTATGGTAGATGAATGGTGGCTCTATGGTAGATGAATGGTGGCTCTATGGTAGATGAATGGTAGCGCTTTGGTAGATGAAAGGTGGCTCTATGGTAGATAAATGGTGGCTCTATGGTAGATGAATAGTGGCTCTATGGTAGATGAATGGTGGCTCTATGGTGGATGAATGGTGGCTCTATGGTAGATGAATGGTGGCTCTATGGTAGGAGAATGGTGGCTCTATGGTAGATATGAATGGCGGCTCTATGTTAGATGAAAGGTAGCTCTATGGTAGATGAATGGTGGCTCTACGGTAGATAAATGGTGGCTCTATGGTAGATGAATAGTAGATGAGTGGTGGATGAATGGTAGATGAATGGTAGCCCTATGGTAGATGAATAATGGCTCTATGGTAGATGAATGGTGGCTCTATGGTAGATGAATAGTAGATGAGTGGTGGATGAATGGTAGATGAATGGTAGCCCTATGGTAGATGAATGATGGCTCTATGGTAGATGAATGGTGGCTCTATGGTAGATGAATGGTGGCTCTATGTTAGATGAATGGTGGCTCTAGGGTAGATGAATAGTAGTTGAGTGGTGGATGAATGGTAGATGAATGGTAGCCCTATGGTAGATGAATGATGGCTCTATGGTAGATGAATGGTGGCTCTATGGTAGATGAATGGTGGCTCTATGGTAGATGAATGGTAGATGAGTGGTAGATGAATGGTGGCTCTATGGTAGATGAATGGTAGATGAGTGGTGGATGAATGGTAGATGAATGTTAGCCTTATGGTAGATGAATGGTGGCTCTATGGTAGATGAATGGTGGCTCTATGGTAGATGAATGGTGGCTCTATGGTAGATGAATGGTGGCTCTATGGTAGATGAATGGTAGATGAGTGGTGGATGAATGGTGGCTCTATGGTAGATGAATGGTGGATAGTGGATGAATGGTAGATGAATGGTAGATGAATGGTGGATAGTGGATGAATGGTAGATGAATGGTAGATGAATGGTAGCCCTATGGTAGATGAATGGTGGCTCTATGGTAGATGAATGGTGGCTCTATGGTAGATGAATGGTGGCTTTATGGTAGATGAATGGTGGCTCTATGTTAGATGAATGGTGGCTCTAGGGTAGATGAATAGTAGATGAGTGGTGGATGAATGGTAGATGAATGATGGCTCTATGGTAGATGAATGGTGGCTCTATGGTAGATGAATGGTGGCTCTATAATAGATGAATGGTAGATGAGTGGTAGATGAATGGTGTCTCTATGGTAGATGAATGGTGGCACTATGGTAGATGAATAGTAGATGAGTGGTGGATGAATGGTGGCTCTATGGTAGATGAATGGTGGATAGTGGATGAATGGTAGATGAATGGTAGATGAATGGTGGATAGTGGATGAATGGTAGCCCTATGGTAGATGAATGGTGGCTCTATGGTAGATGAATGGTGGCTCTATGGTAGATGAATGGTGGCTTTATGGTAGATGAATGGTGGCTCTATGGTAGATGAATGGTGGCTCTATGTTAGATGAATGGTGGCTCTAGGGTAGATGAATGGTGGCTCGATGGTAGATGAATAGTAGATGAGTGGTGGATGAATGGTGGCTCTATGGTAGATGAATGGTGGCTCTATGGTAGATAAATGGTGGCTCTGTGGTAGATGAATAGTGGATGAATGGTAGGTGAATGGTAGCCCTATGGTAGCCCTATTGTAGATGAATGGTGGCTCTATGGTAGATAAATGGTGGCTCTATGGTAGATGAATGGTGGCTCTATGGTAGATGAATGGCGGCTCTATGGTAGATGAATGGCGACTCTATGGAAGATGAATGGCGACTCTATGGTAGATGAATGATGGCTCTATGGTAGATGAATGGTGGCTCTATGGTAGATGAATGGTGGCTCTATGGTAGATGAATGGTGGCTCTATGGTAGATGAATGGTGGCTCTATGGTAGATGAATGGTGGCTCTATGGTAGGAGAATTGTGGCTCTATGGTAGATATGTATGGTGGCTCTATGGTAGATGAATGGTGGCTCTATGGTAGATGAATGGTGGCTCTATGGTAGATGAATGGTAGATGAGTGGTGGATGAATGGCGACTCTATGGTAGATGAATGATGGCTCTATGGTAGATGAATGGTGGCTCTATGGTAGATGAATGGTGGCTCAATGGTAGATGAATGGTGGCTCTATGGTAGATGAATGGCGGCTCTATGGTAGATGAATGGCGACTCTATGGAAGATGAATGGCGACTCTATGGTAGATGAATGGTAGTTTCATGGTAGATGAAATGTGGCCCTATGATATATGAATGGTGGCTTTATGGTAGATGAATGGTGGCTCTATGGTAGATGAGTGGTGGATGAATGGTAGATGAATGGCAGCTCTATGGTAGATGAATGTTGGCTCTATGGTAGATGAATGGTGGCTCTATGGTAGATGAATGGTGGCTCTATGGTAGATGAATGGTAGATGAGTGGTGGATGAATGGTAGATGAATGGTAGCTTCATGGTGGCTCTATGTTAGATGAATGGTGGCTCTATGGTAGATGAATGGTGCCTCTATGGTAGATGAATGGTAGATGAGTGGTGGATGAATGGTAGATGAATGGTAGCCCAATGGTAGATGAATGGTGGCTCTATGGTAGATGAATGGTGGCTCTATGGTAGGATGAATGGTAGATGAGTGGTGGATGAATGGTAGATGAATGGTAGCCCAATGGTAGATGAATGGTGGCTCTATGGTAGAGGAATGGTGGCTCTATGGTAGATGAATGGTGGCTCTATGGTAAATGAATGGTGGCTCTATGGTAGATGAATGGTGGCTCTATGGTAGATATGAATGTTGGCTCTATAGTAGATGAATGGTGGCTCTATGGTAGATGAATGGTGGCTCTATGGTAGATGAATGGTGGCTCTAAGGTAGATGAATGGTAGATGAGTGGTGGATGAATGGTAGATGAATGGTAGCCCTATGGTAGATGAATGGTGGCTCTATGGTTGATCAATGGTGGCTCTATGGTAGATGAATGGTGGCTCTATGGTAGATGAATGGTGGCTCTATGGTAGATGAATGGTGGCTCTATGGTAGATGAATGGTAGCGCTTTGGTAGATGAAAGGTGGCTCTATGGTAGATAAATGGTGGCTCTATGGTAGATGAATGGTGGCTCTATGGTAGATGAATGGTGGCTCTATGGTGGATGAATGGTGGCTCTATGGTAGATGAATGGCGGCTCTATGGTAGGAGAATGGTGGCTCTATGGTAGATATGAATGGTGGCTCTATGTTAGATGAAAGGTAGCTCTATGGTAGATGAATGGTGGCTCTACGGTAGATAAATGGTGGCTCTATGGTAGATGAATAGTAGATGAGTGGTGGATGAATGGTAGATGAATTGTAGCCCTATGGTAGATGAATGGTGGCTCTATAGTAGATGAATGGTGGCTCTATGGTAGATGATTGGTGGCTCTATGGTAGATGAATGGTGGCTCTATGGTAGATGAATGGTAGATGAGTGGTGGATGAATGGTGGTTCTATGGTAGATGAATGGCGGCTCTCTGGTAGATGAATGGTGGCTCTATGGTAGATGAATGGTAGATGAGTGGTTGATGAATGGTAGATGAATGGTAGCCTTATGGTAGATGAATGGTGGCTCTATAGTAGATGAATGGTGGCTCTATGGTAGATGATTGGCGGCTCTATGGTAGATGAATGTTGGCTCTATGGTAGATGAATGGTAGATGAGTGGTGGATGAATGGTGGTTCTATGGTAGATGAATGGCGGCTCTATGGTAGATGAATGGTGGCTCTATGTATATGAATGGTGGCTCTATGGTAGATGAATGGTGGCTCTATGGTAGATGAGTGGTTGATGAATGGTAGATGAATGGTAGCCTGATGGTAGATGAATGGTGGCTCTATAGTAGATGAATGGTGGCTCTATGGTAGATGAATGGTGGCTCTATGGTATATGAATGGTGGCTCTAAGGTAGATGAATGGTAGATGAGTGGTGGATGAATGGTAGATGAATGGTAGCCCTATGGTAGATGAATGGTGGCTCTATGGTTGATGAATGGTGGCTCTATGGTAGATGAATGGTGGCTCTATGGTAGATGAATGGTGGCTCTATGGTAGATGAATGGTGGCTCTATGGTAGATGAATGGTAGCGCTTTGGTAGATGAAAGGTGGCTCTATGGTAGATAAATGGTGGCTCTATGGTAGATGAATGGTGGCTCTATGGTAGATGAATGGTGGCTCTATGGTGGATGAATGGTGGCTCTATGGTAGATGAATGGTGGCTCTATGGTAGGAGAATGGTGGCTCTATGGTAGATATGAATGGCGGCTCTATGTTAGATGAAAGGTAGCTCTATGGTAGATGAATGGTGGCTCTACGGTAGATAAATGGTGGCTCTATGGTAGATGAATAGTAGATGAGTGGTGGATGAATGGTAGATGAATGGTAGCCCTATGGTAGATGAATAATGGCTCTATGGTAGATGAATGGTGGCTCTATGGTAGATGAATGGTGGCTCTATGGTAGATGAATAGTAGATGAGTGGTGGATGAATGGTAGATGAATGGTAGCCCTATGGTAGATGAATGATGGCTCTATGGTAGATGAATGGTGGCTCTATGGTAGATGAATGGTGGCTCTATGGTAGATGAATGGTGGCTCTATGGTAGATGAATGGTGGCTCTATGTTAGATGAATGGTGGCTCTAGGGTAGATGAATAGTAGTTGAGTGGTGGATGAATGGTAGATGAATGGTAGCCCTATGGTAGATGAATGATGGCTCTATGGTAGATGAATGGTGGCTCTATGGTAGATGAATGGTGGCTCTATGGTAGATGAATGGTAGATGAGTGGTAGATGAATGGTGGCTCTATGGTAGATGAATGGTAGATGAGTGGTGGATGAATGGTAGATGAATGTTAGCCTTATGGTAGATGAATGGTGGCTCTATGGTAGATGAATGGTGGCTCTATGGTAGATGAATGGTGGCTCTATGGTAGATGAATGGTGGCTCTATGGTAGATGAATGGTAGATGAGTGGTGGATGAATGGTGGCTCTATGGTAGATGAATGGTGGATAGTGGATGAATGGTAGATGAATGGTAGATGAATGGTGGATAGTGGATGAATGGTAGATGAATGGTAGATGAATGGTAGCCCTATGGTAGATGAATGGTGGCTCTATGGTAGATGAATGGTGGCTCTATGGTAGATGAATGGTGGCTTTATGGTAGATGAATGGTGGCTCTATGTTAGATGAATGGTGGCTCTAGGGTAGATGAATAGTAGATGAGTGGTGGATGAATGGTAGATGAATGATGGCTCTATGGTAGATGAATGGTGGCTCTATGGTAGATGAATGGTGGCTCTATAATAGATGAATGGTAGATGAGTGGTAGATGAATGGTGTCTCTATGGTAGATGAATGGTGGCACTATGGTAGATGAATGGTAGATGAGTGGTGGATGAATGGTGGCTCTATGGTAGATGAATGGTGGATAGTGGATGAATGGTAGATGAATGGTAGATGAATGGTGGATAGTGGATGAATGGTAGATGAATGGTAGATGAATGGTAGCCCTATGGTAGATGAATGGTGGCTCTATGGTAGATGAATGGTGGCTCTATGGTAGATGAATGGTGGCTTTATGGTAGATGAATGGTGGCTCTATGGTAGATGAATGGTGGCTCTATGTTAGATGAATGGTGGCTCTAGGGTAGATGAATGGTGGCTCGATGGTAGATGAATAGTAGATGAGTGGTGGATGAATGGTGGCTCTATGGTAGATGAATGGTGGCTCTATGGTAGATAAATGGTGGCTCTGTGGTAGATGAATAGTGGATGAATGGTAGGTGAATGGTAGCCCTATGGTAGCCCTATTGTAGATGAATGGTGGCTCTATGGTAGATAAATGGTGGCTCTATGGTAGATGAATGGTGGCTCTATGGTAGATGAATGGCGGCTCTATGGTAGATGAATGGCGACTCTATGGAAGATGAATGGCGACTCTATGGTAGATGAATGATGGCTCTATGGTAGATGAATGGTGGCTCTATGGTAGATGAATGGTGGCTCTATGGTAGATGAATGGTGGCTCTATGGTAGATGAATGGTGGCTCTATGGTAGATGAATGGTGGCTCTATGGTAGGAGAATTGTGGCTCTATGGTAGATATGTATGGTGGCTCTATGGTAGATGAATGGTGGCTCTATGGTAGATGAATGGTGGCTCTATGGTAGATGAATGGTAGATGAGTGGTGGATGAATGGCGACTCTATGGTAGATGAATGATGGCTCTATGGTAGATGAATGGTGGCTCTATGGTAGATGAATGGTGGCTCAATGGTAGATGAATGGTGGCTCTATGGTAGATGAATGGCGGCTCTATGGTAGATGAATGGCGACTCTATGGAAGATGAATGGCGACTCTATGGTAGATGAATGGTAGTTTCATGGTAGATGAAATGTGGCCCTATGATATATGAATGGTGGCTTTATGGTAGATGAATGGTGGCTCTATGGTAGATGAGTGGTGGATGAATGGTAGATGAATGGCAGCTCTATGGTAGATGAATGTTGGCTCTATGGTAGATGAATGGTGGCTCTATGGTAGATGAATGGTGGCTCTATGGTAGATGAATGGTGGCTCTATGGTAGATGAATGGTAGATGAGTGGTGGATGAATGGTAGATGAATGGTAGCTTCATGGTGGCTCTATGTTAGATGAATGGTGGCTCTATGGTAGATGAATGGTGCCTCTATGGTAGATGAATGGTAGATGAGTGGTGGATGAATGGTAGATGAATGGTAGCCCAATGGTAGATGAATGGTGGCTCTATGGTAGATGAATGGTGGCTCTATGGTAGGATGAATGGTAGATGAGTGGTGGATGAATGGTAGATGAATGGTAGCCTAATGGTAGATGAATGGTGGCTCTATGGTAGATGAATGGTGGCTCTATGGTAGATGAATGGTGGCTCTATGGTAAATGAATGGTGGCTCTATGGTAGATGAATGGTGGCTCTATGGTAAATGAATGGTGGCTCTATAGTAGATGAATGGTAGATGAGTAGTGGATGAATGGTGGCTCTATGGTAGATAAATGGCGGCTCTATGGTAGATGAATGGTGGCTCTATGGTAGATGAATGGTGGCTCTATGGTAGATGAATGGTGGCTCTATGGTAGATGAATGGTAGATGAGTGGTGGATGAATGGTGGTTCTATGGTAGATGAATGGCGGCTCTATGGTAGATGAATGTTGGCTCTATGGTAGATGAATGGTGGCTCTATGGTAGATGAATGTTGGCTCTATGGTAGATGAATGGTGGCTCTATGGTAGATGAATGGTGGCTCTATGGTAGATGAATGGTAGATGAATGGTGGCTCTATAGTAGATGAATGGTGGCTCTATGGTAGATGATTGGTGGCTCTATGGTAGATGAATGGTGGCTCTATGGTAGATGAATGGTAGATGAGTGGTGGATGAATGGTGGTTCTATGGTAGATGAATGGCGGCTCTATGGTAGATGAATGGTGGCTCTATGGTAGATGAATGGTAGATGAGTGGTTGATGAATGGTAGATGAATGGTAGCCTTATGGTAGATGAATGGTGGCTCTATAGTAGATGAATGGTGGCTCTATGGTAGATGATTGGCGGCTCTATGGTAGATGAATGTTGGCTCTATGGTAGATGAATGGTAGATGAGTGGTGGATGAATGGTGGTTCTATGGTAGATGAATGGCGGCTCTATGGTAGATGAATGGTGGCTCTATGGTATATGAATGGTGGCTCTATGGTAGATGAATGGTGGCTCTATGGTAGATGAATGATAGATGAGTGGTTGATGAATGGTAGATGAATGGTAGCCTTATGGTAGATGAATGGTGGCTCTATAGTAGATGAATGGTGGCTCTATGGTAGATGAATGGTGGCTCTATGGTAGATGAATGGTGGCTCTAAGGTAGATGAATGGTAGATGAGTGGTGGATGAATGGTAGATGAATGGTAGCCCTATGGTAGATGAATGGTGGCTCTATGGTTGATGAATGGTGGCTCTATGGTGGATGAATGGTGGCTCTATGGTAGATGAATGGTGGCTCTATGGTAGATGAATGGTGGCTCTATGGTAGATGAATGGTAGCGCTTTGGTAGATGAAAGGTGGCTCTATGGTAGATAAATGGTGGCTCTATGGTAGATGAATGGTGGCTCTATGGTAGATGAATGGTGGCTCTATGGTGGATGAATGGTGGCTCTATGGTAGATGAATGGCGGCTCTATGGTAGGAGAATGGTGGCTCTATGGTAGATATGAATGGTGGCTCTATGTTAGATGAAAGGTAGCTCTATGGTAGATGAATGGTGGCTCTACGGTAGATAAATGGTGGCTCTATGGTAGATGAATAGTAGATGAGTGGTGGATGAATGGTAGATGAATGGTAGCCCTATGGTAGATGAATGGTGGCTCTATAGTAGATGAATGGTGGCTCTATGGTAGATGATTGGTGGCTCTATGGTAGATGAATGGTGGCTCTATGGTAGATGAATGGTAGATGAGTGGTGGATGAATGGTGGTTCTATGGTAGATGAATGGCGGCTCTATGGTAGATGAATGGTGGCTCTATGGTAGATGAATGGTAGATGAGTGGTTGATGAATGGTAGATGAATGGTAGCCTTATGGTAGATGAATGGTGGCTCTATAGTAGATGAATGGTGGCTCTATGGTAGATGATTGGCGGCTCTATGGTAGATGAATGTTGGCTCTATGGTAGATGAATGGTAGATGAGTGGTGGATGAATGGTGGTTCTATGGTAGATGAATGGCGGCTCTATGGTAGATGAATGGTGGCTCTATGGTATATGAATGGTGGCTCTATGGTAGATGAATGGTGGCTCTATGGTAGATGAATGATAGATGAGTGGTTGATGAATGGTAGATGAATGGTAGCCTTATGGTAGATGAATGGTGGCTCTATAGTAGATGAATGGTGGCTCTATGGTAGATGAATGGTGGCTCTATGGTAGATGAATGGTGGCTCTATGGTAGATGAATGGTAGATGAGTGGTAGATGAATGGTGGCTCTATGGTAGATGAATGGTGGCTCTATGGTAGATGAATGGTAGATGAGTGGTGGATGAATGGTAGATGAATGTTAGCCTTATGGTAGATGAATGGTGGCTCTATGGTAGATGAATGGTGGCTCTATGGTAGATGAATGGTGGCTCTATGGTAGATGAATGGTGGCTCTATGGTAGATGAATGGTAGATGAGTGGTGGATGAATGGTGGCTCTATGGTAGATGAATGGTGGATAGTGGATGAATGGTAGATGAATGGTAGATGAATGGTGGATAGTGGATGAATGGTAGATGAATGGTAGATGAATGGTAGCCCTATGGTAGATGAATGGTGGCTCTATGGTAGATGAATGGTGGCTCTATGGTAGATGAATGGTGGCTTTATGGTAGATGAATGGTGGCTCTATGTTAGATGAATGGTGGCTCTAGGGTAGATGAATAGTAGATGAGTGGTGGATGAATGGTAGATGAATGATGGCTCTTTGGTAGATGAATGGTGGCTCTATGGTAGATGAATGGTGGCTCTATAATAGATGAATGGTAGATGAGTGGTAGATGAATGGTGTCTCTATGGTAGATGAATGGTGGCACTATGGTAGATGAATGGTAGATGAGTGGTGGATGAATGGTGGCTCTATGGTAGATGAATGGTGGATAGTGGATGAATGGTAGATGAATGGTAGATGAATGGTGGATAGTGGATGAATGGTAGATGAATGGTAGATGAATGGTAGCCCTATGGTAGATGAATGGTGGCTCTATGGTAGATGAATGGTGGCTCTATGGTAGATGAATGGTGGCTTTATGGTAGATGAATGGTGGCTCTATGGTAGATGAATGGTGGCTCTATGGTAGATGAATGGTAGCGCTTTGGTAGATGAAAGGTGGCTCTATGGTAGATAAATGGTGGCTCTATGGTAGATGAATGGTGGCTCTATGGTAGATGAATGGTGGCTCTATGGTGGATGAATGGTGGCTCTATGGTAGATGAATGGTGGCTCTATGGTAGGAGAATGGTGGCTCTATGGTAGATATGAATGGTGGCTCTATGTTAGATGAAAGGTAGCTCTATGGTAGATGAATGGTGGCTCTACGGTAGATAAATGGTGGCTCTATGGTAGATGAATAGTAGATGAGTGGTGGATGAATGGTAGATGAATGGTAGCCCTATGGTAGATGAATGATGGCTCTATGGTAGATGAATGGTGGCTCTATGGTAGATGAATGGTGGCTCTATGGTAGATGAATAGTAGATGAGTGGTGGATGAATGGTAGATGAATGGTAGCCCTATGGTAGATGAATGATGGCTCTATGGTAGATGAATGGTGGCTCTATGGTAGATGAATGGTGGCTCTATGGTAGATGAATGGTAGATGAGTGGTAGATGAATGGTGGCTCAACGGTAGATAAATGTGGCTCTATGGTAGATGAATAGTAGATGAGTGGTGGATGAATGGTAGATGAATGGTAGCCCTATGGTAGATGAATGATGGCTCTATGGTAGATGAATGGTGGCTCTATGGTAGATGAATGGTGGCTCTATGGTAGATGAATGGTAGATGAGTGGTAGATGAATGGTGGCTCTATGGTAGATGAATGGTGGCTCTATGGTAGATGAATGGTAGATGAGTGGTGGATGAATGGTGGCTCTATTGTAGATGAATGGTGGATAGTTGATAAATGGTAGATGAATGGTAGATGAATGGTGGATAGTGGATGAATGGTAGATGAATGGTAGATGAATGGTAGCCCTAAGGTAGATGAATGGTGGCTCTATGGTAGATGAATGGTGGCTCTATGGTAGATGAATGGTGGCTTTATGGTAGATGAATGGTGGCTCTATGGTAGATGAATGGTGGCTCTATGTTAGATGAATGGTGGCTCTAGGGAAGATGAATGGTGGCTCGATGGTAGATGAATGGTAGATGAGTGGTGGATGAATGGTGGCTCTATAATAGATGAATGGTGGCTCTATGGTAGATAAATGGTGGCTTTGTGGTAGATGAATAGTGGATGAATGGTAGATGAATGGTAGCCCTATGGTAGCCCTATGGTAGATGAATGGTGGCTCTATGGTAGATGAATGGTGGCTCTATGGTAGATGAATGGCGGCTCTATGGAAGATGAATGGCGACTCTATGGTAGATGAATGGTGGCTTTATGGTAGATGAATGGTGGCTCTATGGTAGATGAATGGTGGCTCTATGTTAGATGAATGGTGGCTCTAGGGTAGATGAATGGTGGCTCGATGGTAGATGAATAGTAGATGAGTGGTGGATGAATGGTGGCTCTATGGTAGATGAATGGTGGCTCTATGGTAGATAAATGGTGGCTCTGTGGTAGATGAATAGTGGATGAATGGTAGGTGAATGGTAGCCCTATGGTAGCCCTATTGTAGATGAATGGTGGCTCTATGGTAGATGAATGGTGGCTCTATGGTAGATGAATGGTGGCTCTATGGTAGATGAATGGCGGCTCTATGGTAGATGAATGGCGACTCTATGGAAGATGAATGGCGACTCTATGGTAGATGAATGATGGCTCTATGGTAGATGAATGGTGGCTCTATGGTAGATGATTGGTGGCTCTACGGTAGATAAATGGTGGCTCTATGGTAGATGAATAGTAGATGAGTG
Source organism: Strongylocentrotus droebachiensis (assembly GCA_035222895.1). Lineage (NCBI taxonomy): Eukaryota > Metazoa > Echinodermata > Echinoidea > Camarodonta > Strongylocentrotidae > Strongylocentrotus > Strongylocentrotus droebachiensis. The sequence continues at coordinate 61,827 of JAVYIG010001600.1, read as the reverse complement.
GTGGATGAATGGTAGATGAATGGTAGCCCTATGGTAGATGAATGGTGGCTCTATAGTAGATGAATGGTGGCTCTATGGTAGATGATTGGTGGCTCTATGGTAGATGAATGGTGGCTCTATGGTAGATGAATGGTAGATGAGTGGTGGATGAATGGTGGTTCTATGGTAGATGAATGGCGGCTCTATGGTAGATGAATGGTGGCTCTATGGTAGATGAATGGTAGATGAGTGGTTGATGAATGGTAGATGAATGGTAGCCTTATGGTAGATGAATGGTTGCTCTATAGTAGATGAATGGTGGCTCTATGGTAGATGATTGGCGGCTCTATGGTAGATGAATGTTGGCTCTATGGTAGATGAATGGTAGATGAGTGGTGGATGAATGGTGGTTCTATGGTAGATGAATGGCGGCTCTATGGTAGATGAATGGTGGCTCTATGGTATATGAATGGTGGCTCTATGGTAGATGAATGGTGGCTCTATGGTAGATGAATGATAGATGAGTGGTTGATGAATGGTAGATGAATGGTAGCCTTATGGTAGATGAATGGTGGCTCTATAGTAGATGAATGGTGGCTCTATGGTAGATGAATGGTGGCTCTATGGTAGATGAATGGTGGCTCTAAGGTAGATGAATGGTAGATGAGTGGTGGATGAATGGTAGATGAATGGTAGCCCTATGGTAGATGAATGGTGGCTCTATGGTTGATGAATGGTGGCTCTATGGTAGATGAATGGTGGCTCTGTGGTAGATGAATGGTGGCTCTATGGTAGATGAATGGTGGCACTATGGTAGATGAATGGTAGCGCTTTGGTAGATGAAAGGTGGCTCTATGGTAGATAAATGGTGGCTCTATGGTAGATGAATGGTGGCTCTATGGTAGATGAATGGTGGCTCTATGGTGGATGAATGGTGGCTCTATGGTAGATGAATGGTGGCTCTATGGTAGGAGAATGGTGGCTCTATGGTAGATATGAATGGTGGCTCTATGTTAGATGAAAGGTAGCTCTATGGTAGATGAATGGTGGCTCGATGGTAGATGAATAGTAGATGAGTGGTGGATGAATGATGGCTCTATGGTAGATGAATGGTGGCTCTATGGTAGATGAATGGTGGCTCTTTGGTAGATGAATAGTAGATGAGTAGTGGATGAATGGTAGATGAATGGTAGCCCTATGGTAGATGAATGATGGCTCTATGGTAGATGAATGGTGGCTCTATGGTAGATGAATGGTGGCTCTATGGTAGATGAATGGTAGATGAGTGGTAGATGAATGGTGGCTCTACGGTAGATAAATGGTGGCTCTATGGTAGATGAATAGTAGATGAGTGGTGGATGAATGGTAGATGAATGGTAGCCCTATGGTAGATGAATGATGGCTCTATGGTAGATGAATGGTGGCTCTATGGTAGATGAATGGTGGCTCTATGGTAGATGAATGGTAGATGAGTGGTAGATGAATGGTGGCTCTATGGTAGATGAATGGTGGCTCTATGGTAGATGAATGGTAGATGAGTGGTGGATGAATGGTGGCTCTATTGTAGATGAATGGTGGATAGTTGATGAATGGTAGATGAATGGTAGATGAATGGTGGATAGTGGATGAATGGTAGATGAATGGTAGATGAATGGTAGCCCTAAGGTAGATGAATGGTGGCTCTATGGTAGATGAATGGTGGCTTTATGGTAGATGAATGGTGGCTCTATGGTAGATGAATGGTGGCTCTATGTTAGATGAATGGTGGCTCTAGGGAAGATGAATGGTGGCTCGATGGTAGATGAATGGTAGATGAGTGGTGGATGAATGGTGGCTCTATAATAGATGAATGGTGGCTCTATGGTAGATAAATGGTGGCTTTGTGGTAGATGAATAGTGGATGAATGGTAGATGAATGGTAGCCCTATGGTAGCCCTATGGTAGATGAATGGTGGCTCTACGGTAGATGAATGGTGGCTCTATGGTAGATGAATGGCGGCTCTATGGAAGATGAATGGCGAATCTATGGTAGATGAATGGTGGCTTTATGGTAGATGAATGGTGGCTCTATGGTAGATGAATGGTGGCTCTATGTTAGATGAATGGTGGCTCTAGGGTAGATGAATGGTGGCTCGATGGTAGATGAATAGTAGATGAGTGGTGGATGAATGGTGGCTCTATGGTAGATGAATGGTGGCTCTATGGTAGATAAATGGTGGCTCTGTGGTAGATGAATAGTGGATGAATGGTAGGTGAATGGTAGCCCTATGGTAGCCCTATTGTAGATGAATGGTGGCTCTATGGTAGATGAATGGTGGCTCTATGGTAGATGAATGGTGGCTCTATGGTAGATGAATGGCGGCTCTATGGTAGATGAATGGCGACTCTATGGAAGATGAATGGCGACTCTATGGTAGATGAATGATGGCTCTATGGTAGATGAATGGTGGCTCTATGGTAGATGAATGGTGGCTCTATGGTAGATGAATGGTGGCTCTATGGTAGATGAATGGTGGCTCTATGGTAGATGAATGGTGGCTCTATGGTAGGAGAATTGTGGCTCTATGGTAGATATGTATGGTGGCTCTATGGTAGATGAATGGTGGCTCTATGGTAGATGAATGGTGGCTCTATGGTAGATGAATGGTAGATGAGTGGTGGATGAATGGCGACTCTATGGTAGATGAATGATGGCTCTATGGTAGATGAATGGTGGCTCTATGTTAGATGAATGGTGGCTCTAGGGTAGATGAATGGTGGCTCGATGGTAGATGAATAGTAGATGAGTGGTGGATGAATGGTGGCTCTATGGTAGATGAATGGTGGCTCTATGGTAGATAAATGGTGGCTCTGTGGTAGATGAATAGTGGATGAATGGTAGGTGAATGGTAGCCCTATGGTAGCCCTATTGTAGATGAATGGTGGCTCTATGGTAGATGAATGGTGGCTCTATGGTAGATGAATGGTGGCTCTATGGTAGATGAATGGCGGCTCTATGGTAGATGAATGGCGACTCTATGGAAGATGAATGGCGACTCTATGGTAGATGAATGATGGCTCTATGGTAGATGAATTGTGGCTCTATGGTAGATGATTGGTGGCTCTACGGTAGATAAATGGTGGCTCTATGGTAGATGAATAGTAGATGAGTGGTGGATGAATGGTAGATGAATGGTAGCCCTATGGTAGATGAATGGTGGCTCTATAGTAGATGAATGGTGGCTCTATGGTAGATGATTGGTGGCTCTATGGTAGATGAATGGTGGCTCTATGGTAGATGAATGGTAGATGAGTGGTGGATGAATGGTGGTTCTATGGTAGATGAATGGCGGCTCTATGGTAGATGAATGGTGGCTCTATGGTAGATGAATGGTAGATGAGTGGTTGATGAATGGTAGATGAATGGTAGCCTTATGGTAGATGAATGGTTGCTCTATAGTAGATGAATGGTGGCTCTATGGTAGATGATTGGCGGCTCTATGGTAGATGAATGTTGGCTCTATGGTAGATGAATGGTAGATGAGTGGTGGATGAATGGTGGTTCTATGGTAGATGAATGGCGGCTCTATGGTAGATGAATGGTGGCTCTATGGTATATGAATGGTGGCTCTATGGTAGATAAATGGTGGCTCTATGGTAGATGAATGATAGATGAGTGGTTGATGAATGGTAGATGAATGGTAGCCTTATGGTAGATGAATGGTGGCTCTATAGTAGATGAATGGTGGCTCTATGGTAGATGAATGGTGGCTCTATGGTAGATGAATGGTGGCTCTAAGGTAGATGAATGGTAGATGAGTGGTGGATGAATGGTAGATGAATGGTAGCCCTATGGTAGATGAATGGTGGCTCTATGGTTGATGAATGGTGGCTCTATGGTAGATGAATGGTGGCTCTGTGGTAGATGAATGGTGGCTCTATGGTAGATGAATGGTGGCACTATGGTAGATGAATGGTAGCGCTTTGGTAGATGAAAGGTGGCTCTATGGTAGATAAATGGTGGCTCTATGGTAGATGAATGGTGGCTCTATGGTAGATGAATGGTGGCTCTATGGTGGATGAATGGTGGCTCTATGGTAGATGAATGGTGGCTCTATGGTAGGAGAATGGTGGCTCTATGGTAGATATGAATGGTGGCTCTATGTTAGATGAAAGGTAGCTCTATGGTAGATGAATGGTGGCTCGATGGTAGATGAATAGTAGATGAGTGGTGGATGAATGATGGCTCTATGGTAGATGAATGGTGGCTCTATGGTAGATGAATGGTGGCTCTTTGGTAGATGAATAGTAGATGAGTAGTGGATGAATGGTAGATGAATGGTAGCCCTATGGTAGATGAATGATGGCTCTATGGTAGATGAATGGTGGCTCTATGGTAGATGAATGGTGGCTCTATGGTAGATGAATGGTAGATGAGTGGTAGATGAATGGTGGCTCTACGGTAGATAAATGGTGGCTCTATGGTAGATGAATAGTAGATGAGTGGTGGATGAATGGTAGATGAATGGTAGCCCTATGGTAGATGAATGATGGCTCTATGGTAGATGAATGGTGGCTCTATGGTAGATGAATGGTGGCTCTATGGTAGATGAATGGTAGATGAGTGGTAGATGAATGGTGGCTCTATGGTAGATGAATGGTGGCTCTATGGTAGATGAATGGTAGATGAGTGGTGGATGAATGGTGGCTCTATTGTAGATGAATGGTGGATAGTTGATGAATGGTAGATGAATGGTAGATGAATGGTGGATAGTGGATGAATGGTAGATGAATGGTAGATGAATGGTAGCCCTAAGGTAGATGAATGGTGGCTCTATGGTAGATGAATGGTGGCTTTATGGTAGATGAATGGTGGCTCTATGGTAGATGAATGGTGGCTCTATGTTAGATGAATGGTGGCTCTAGGGAAGATGAATGGTGGCTCGATGGTAGATGAATGGTAGATGAGTGGTGGATGAATGGTGGCTCTATAATAGATGAATGGTGGCTCTATGGTAGATAAATGGTGGCTTTGTGGTAGATGAATAGTGGATGAATGGTAGATGAATGGTAGCCCTATGGTAGCCCTATGGTAGATGAATGGTGGCTCTACGGTAGATGAATGGTGGCTCTATGGTAGATGAATGGCGGCTCTATGGAAGATGAATGGCGAATCTATGGTAGATGAATGGTGGCTTTATGGTAGATGAATGGTGGCTCTATGGTAGATGAATGGTGGCTCTATGTTAGATGAATGGTGGCTCTAGGGTAGATGAATGGTGGCTCGATGGTAGATGAATAGTAGATGAGTGGTGGATGAATGGTGGCTCTATGGTAGATGAATGGTGGCTCTATGGTAGATAAATGGTGGCTCTGTGGTAGATGAATAGTGGATGAATGGTAGGTGAATGGTAGCCCTATGGTAGCCCTATTGTAGATGAATGGTGGCTCTATGGTAGATGAATGGTGGCTCTATGGTAGATGAATGGTGGCTCTATGGTAGATGAATGGCGGCTCTATGGTAGATGAATGGCGACTCTATGGAAGATGAATGGCGACTCTATGGTAGATGAATGATGGCTCTATGGTAGATGAATGGTGGCTCTATGGTAGATGAATGGTGGCTCTATGGTAGATGAATGGTGGCTCTATGGTAGATGAATGGTGGCTCTATGGTAGATGAATGGTGGCTCTATGGTAGGAGAATTGTGGCTCTATGGTAGATATGTATGGTGGCTCTATGGTAGATGAATGGTGGCTCTATGGTAGATGAATGGTGGCTCTATGGTAGATGAATGGTAGATGAGTGGTGGATGAATGGCGACTCTATGGTAGATGAATGATGGCTCTATGGTAGATGAATGGTGGCTCTATGGTAGATGAATGGTGGCTCTATGGTAGATGAATGGTGGCTCTATGGTAGATGAATGGCGGCTCTATGGTAGATGAATGGCGACTCTATGGAAGATGAATGGCGACTCTATGGTAGATGAATGGTAGTTTCATGGTAGATGAAATGTGGCCCTATGATAGATGAATGGTGGCTTTATGATAGATGAATGGTGGCTCTATGGTAGATGAGTGGTGGATGAATGGTAGATGAATGGCAGCTCTATGGTAGATGAATGTTGGCTCTATGGTAGATGAATGGTGGCTCTATGGTAGATGAATGGTGGCTCTATGGTAGATGAATGGTAGATGAGTGGTGGATGAATGGTAGATGAATGGTAGCTTCATGGTGGCTCTATGTTAGATGAATGGTGGCTCTATGGTAGATGAATGGTGCCTCTATGGTAGATGAATGGTAGATGAGTGGTGGATGAATGGTAGATGAATGGTAGCCCAATGGTAGATGAATGGTGGCTCTATGGTAGATGAATGGTGGCTCTATGGTAGGATGAATGGTAGATGAGTGGTGGATGAATGGTAGATGAATGGTAGCCCAATGGTAGATGAATGGTGGCTCTATGGTAGATGAATGGTGGCTCTATGGTAGATGAATGGTGGCTCTATGGTAAATGAATGGTGGCTCTATGGTAGATGAATGGTGGCTCTATGGTAAATGAATGGTGGCTCTATAGTAGATGAATGGTAGATGAGTAGTGGATGAATGGTGGCTCTATGGTAAATGAATGGTGGCTCTATAGTAGATGAATGGTAGATGAGTAGTGGATGAATGGTGGCTCTATGGTAGATAAATGGCGGCTCTATGGTAGATGAATGGTGGCTCTATGGTAGATGAATGGTGGCTCTATGGTAGATGAATGGTGGCTCTATGGTAGATGAATGGTAGATGAGTGGTGGATGAATGGTGGTTCTATGGTAGATGAATGGCGGCTCTATGGTAGATGAATGGTGGCTCTATGGTAGATGAATGGTGGCTCTATGGTAGATGAATGGTGGCTCTATGGTAGATGAATGGTAGATGAGTGGTTGATGAATGGTAGATGAATGGTAGCCTCATGGTAGATGAATGGTGGCTCTATAGTAGATGAATGGTGGCTCTATGGTAGATGATTGGTGGCTCTATGGTGGATGAATGGTGGCTCTATGGTAGATGAATGGTGGCTCTATGGTAGCAGAATGGTGGCTCTATGGTAGATATGAATGGTGGCTCTATGTTAGATGAAAGGTAGCTCTATGGTAGATGAATGGTGGCTCTACGGTAGATAAATGGTGGCTCTATGGTAGATGAATAGTAGATGAGTGGTGGATGAATGGTAGATGAATGGTAGCCCTATGGTAGATGAATGATGGCTCTATGGTAGATGAATGGTGGCTCTATGGTAGATGAATGGTGGCTCTTTGGTAGATGAATAGTAGATGAGTGGTGGATGAATGGTAGATGAATGGTAGCCCTATGGTAGATGAATGATGGCTCTATGGTAGATGAATGGTGGCTCTATGGTAGATGAATGGTGGCTCTATGGTAGATGAATGGTAGATGAGTGGTAGATGAATGGTGGCTCTACGGTAGATAAATGGTGGCTCTATGGTAGATGAATAGTAGATGAGTGGTGGATGAATGGTAGATGAATGGTAGCCCTATGGTAGATGAATGATGGCTCTATGGTAGATGAATGGTGGCTCTATGGTAGATGAATGGTGGCTCTATGGTAGATGAATGGTAGATGAGTGGTAGATGAATGGTGGCTCTATGGTAGATGAATGGTGGCTCTATGGTAGATGAATGGTAGATGAGTGGTGGATGAATGGTGGCTCTATTGTAGATGAATGGTGGATAGTTGATGAATGGTAGATGAATGGTAGATGAATGGTGGATAGTGGATGAATGGTAGATGAATGGTAGATGAATGGTAGCCCTAAGGTAGATGAATGGTGGCTCTATGGTAGATGAATGGTCGCTCTATGGTAGATGAATGGTGGCTTTATGGTAGATGAATGGTGGCTCTATGGTAGATGAATGGTGGCTCTATGTTAGATGAATGGTGGCTCTAGGGAAGATGAATGGTGGCTCGATGGTAGATGAATGGTAGATGAGTGGTGGATGAATGGTGGCTCTATAATAGATGAATGGTGGCTCTATGGTAGATAAATGGTGGCTTTGTGGTAGATGAATAGTGGATGAATGGTAGATGAATGGTAGCCCTATGGTAGCCCTATGGTAGATGAATGGTGGCTCTACGGTAGATGAATGGTGGCTCTATGGTAGATGAATGGCGGCTCTATGGAAGATGAATGGCGACTCTATGGTAGATGAATGGTGGCTTTATGGTAGATGAATGGTGGCTCTATGGTAGATGAATGGTGGCTCTATGTTAGATGAATGGTGGCTCTAGGGTAGATGAATGGTGGCTCGATGGTAGATGAATAGTAGATGAGTGGTGGATGAATGGTGGCTCTATGGTAGATGAATGGTGGCTCTATGGTAGATAAATGGTGGCTCTGTGGTAGATGAATAGTGGATGAATGGTAGGTGAATGGTAGCCCTATGGTAGCCCTATTGTAGATGAATGGTGGCTCTATGGTAGATGAATGGTGGCTCTATGGTAGATGAATGGTGGCTCTATGGTAGATGAATGGCGGCTCTATGGTAGATGAATGGCGACTCTATGGAAGATGAATGGCGACTCTATGGTAGATGAATGATGGCTCTATGGTAGATGAATGGTGGCTCTATGGTAGATGAATGGTGGCTCTATGGTAGATGAATGGTGGCTCTATGGTAGATGAATGGTGGCTCTATGGTAGATGAATGGTGGCTCTATGGTAGGAGAATTGTGGCTCTATGGTAGATATGTATGGTGGCTCTATGGTAGATGAATGGTGGCTCTATGGTAGATGAATGGTGGCTCTATGGTAGATGAATGGTAGATGAGTGGTGGATGAATGGCGACTCTATGGTAGATGAATGATGGCTCTATGGTAGATGAATGGTGGCTCTATGGTAGATGAATGGTGGCTCTATGGTAGATGAATGGTGGCTCTATGGTAGATGAATGGCGGCTCTATGGTAGATGAATGGCGACTCTATGGAAGATGAATGGCGACTCTATGGTAGATGAATGGTAGTTTCATGGTAGATGAAATGTGGCCCTATGATAGATGAATGGTGGCTTTATGGTAGATGAATGGTGGCTCTATGGTAGATGAGTGGTGGATGAATGGTAGATGAATGGCAGCTCTATGGTAGATGAATGTTGGCTCTATGGTAGATGAATGGTGGCTCTATGGTAGATGAATGGTGGCTCTATGGTAGATGAATGGTGGCTCTATGGTAGATGAATGGTAGATGAGTGGTGGATGAATGGTAGATGAATGGTAGCTTCATGGTGGCTCTATGTTAGATGAATGGTGGCTCTATGGTAGATGAATGGTGCCTCTATGGTAGATGAATGGTAGATGAGTGGTGGATGAATGGTAGATGAATGGTAGCCCAATGGTAGATGAATGGTGGCTCTATGGTAGATGAATGGTGGCTCTATGGTAGGATGAATGGTAGATGAGTGGTGGATGAATGGTAGATGAATGGTAGCCCAATGGTAGATGAATGGTGGCTCTATGGTAGATGAATGGTGGCTCTATGGTAGATGAATGGTGGCTCTATGGTAAATGAATGGTGGCTCTATGGTAGATGAATGGTGGCTCTATGGTAAATGAATGGTGGCTCTATAGTAGATGAATGGTAGATGAGTAGTGGATGAATGGTGGCTCTATGGTAAATGAATGGTGGCTCTATGGTAGATGAATGGTGGCTCTATGGTAAATGAATGGTGGCTCTATAGTAGATGAATGGTAGATGAGTAGTGGATGAATGGTGGCTCTATGGTAGATAAATGGCGGCTCTATGGTAGATGAATGGTGGCTCTATGGTAGATGAATGGTGGCTCTATGGTAGATGAATGGTGGCTCTATGGTAGATGAATGGTAGATGAGTGGTGGATGAATGGTGGTTCTATGGTAGATGAATGGCGGCTCTATGGTAGATGAATGGTGGCTCTATGGTAGATGAATGGTGGCTCTATGGTAGATGAATGGTGGCTCTATGGTAGATGATGGTAGATGAGTGGTTGATGAATGGTAGATGAATGGTAGCCTCATGGTAGATGAATGGTGGCTCTATAGTAGATGAATGGTGGCTCTATGGTAGATGATTGGTGGCTCTATGGTGGATGAATGGTGGCTCTATGGTAGATGAATGGTGGCTCTATGGTAGGAGAATGGTGGCTCTATGGTAGATATGAATGGTGGCTCTATGTTAGATGAAAGGTAGCTCTATGGTAGATGAATGGTGGCTCTACGGTAGATAAATGGTGGCTCTATGGTAGATGAATAGTAGATGAGTGGTGGATGAATGGTAGATGAATGGTAGCCCTATGGTAGATGAATGATGGCTCTATGGTAGATGAATGGTGGCTCTATGGTAGATGAATGGTGGCTCTTTGGTAGATGAATAGTAGATGAGTGGTGGATGAATGGTAGATGAATGGTAGCCCTATGGTAGATGAATGATGGCTCGATGGTAGATGAATAGTAGATGAGTGGTGGATGAATGGTGGCTCTATGGTAGATGAATGGTGGCTCTATGGTAGATAAATGGTGGCTCTGTGGTAGATGAATAGTGGATGAATGGTAGGTGAATGGTAGCCCTATGGTAGCCCTATTGTAGATGAATGGTGGCTCTATGGTAGATAAATGGTGGCTCTATGGTAGATGAATGGTGGTTCTATGGTAGATGAATGGCGGCTCTATGGTAGATGAATGGCGACTCTATGGAAGATGAATGGCGACTCTATGGTAGATGAATGATGGCTCTATGGTAGATGAATGGTGGCTCTATGGTAGATGAATGGTGGCTCTATGGTAGATGAATGGTGGCTCTATGGTAGATGAACCCTAACCCTAACCCTAACCCTAACCCTAACCCTAACCCAATGGTAGCCCTATTGTAGATGAATGGTGGCTCTATGGTATATGAATGGTGGCTCTATGGTAGATGAATGGTGGCTCTATGGTAGATGAATGATAGATGAGTGGTTGATGAATGGTAGATGAATGGTAGCCTTATGGTAGATGAATGGTGGCTCTATAGTAGATGAATGGTGGCTCTATGGTAGATGAATGGTGGCTCTATGGTAGATGAATGGTGGCTCTAAGGTAGATGAATGGTAGATGAGTGGTGGATGAATGGTAGATGAATGGTAGCCCTATGGTAGATGAATGGTGGCTCTATGGTTGATGAATGGTGGCTCTATGGTAGATGAATGGTGGCTCTATGGTAGATGAATGGTGGCTCTATGGTAAATGAATGGTGGCTCTATGGTAGATGAATGGTAGCGCTTTGGTAGATGAAAGGTGGCTCTATGGTAGATAAATGGTGGCTCTATGGTAGATGAATGGTGGCTCTATGGTAGATGAATGGTGGCTCTATGGTGGATGAATGGTGGCTCTATGGTAGATGAATGGCGGCTCTATGGTAGGAGAATGGTGGCTCTATGGTAAATGAATGGTGGCTCTATAGTAGATGAATGGTAGATGAGTAGTGGATGAATGGTGGCTCTATGGTAAATGAATGGTGGCTCTATAGTAGATGAATGGTAGATGAGTAGTGGATGAATGGTGGCTCTATGGTAGATAAATGGCGGCTCTATGGTAGATGAATGGTGGCTCTATGGTAGATGAATGGTGGCTCTATGGTAGATGAATGGTGGCTCTATGGTAGATGAATGGTAGATGAGTGGTGGATGAATGGTGGTTCTATGGTAGATGAATGGCGGCTCTATGGTAGATGAATGGTGGCTCTATGGTAGATGAATGGTGGCTCTATGGTAGATGAATGGTGGCTCTATGATAGATGAATGGTAGATGAGTGGTTGATGAATGGTAGATGAATGGTAGCCTCATGGTAGATGAATGGTGGCTCTATAGTAGATGAATGGTGGCTCTATGGTAGATGATTGGTGGCTCTATGGTGGATGAATGGTGGCTCTATGGTAGATGAATGGTGGCTCTATGGTAGGAGAATGGTGGCTCTATGGTAGATATGAATGGTGGCTCTATGTTAGATGAAAGGTAGCTCTATGGTAGATGAATGGTGGCTCTACGGTAGATAAATGGTGGCTCTATGGTAGATGAATAGTAGATGAGTGGTGGATGAATGGTAGATGAATGGTAGCCCTATGGTAGATGAATGATGGCTCTATGGTAGATGAATGGTGGCTCTATGGTAGATGAATGGTGGCTCTTTGGTAGATGAATAGTAGATGAGTGGTGGATGAATGGTAGATGAATGGTAGCCCTATGGTAGATGAATGATGGCTCTATGGTAGATGAATGGTGGCTCTATGGTAGATGAATGGTGGCTCTATGGTAGATGAATGGTAGATGAGTGGTAGATGAATGGTGGCTCTACGGTAGATAAATGGTGGCTCTATGGTAGATGAATAGTAGATGAGTGGTGGATGAATGGTAGATGAATGGTAGCCCTATGGTAGATGAATGATGGCTCTATGGTAGATGAATGGTGGCTCTATGGTAGATGAATGGTGGCTCTATGGTAGATGAATGGTAGATGAGTGGTAGATGAATGGTGGCTCTATGGTAGATGAATGGTGGCTCTATGGTAGATGAATGGTAGATGAGTGGTGGATGAATGGTGGCTCTATTGTAGATGAATGGTGGATAGTTGATGAATGGTAGATGAATGGTAGATGAATGGTGGATAGTGGATGAATGGTAGATGAATGGTAGATGAATGGTAGCCCTAAGGTAGATGAATGGTGGCTCTATGGTAGATGAATGGTCGCTCTATGGTAGATGAATGGTGGCTTTATGGTAGATGAATGGTGGCTCTATGGTAGATGAATGGTGGCTCTATGTTAGATGAATGGTGGCTCTAGGGAAGATGAATGGTGGCTCGATGGTAGATGAATGGTAGATGAGTGGTGGATGAATGGTGGCTCTATAATAGATGAATGGTGGCTCTATGGTAGATAAATGGTGGCTTTGTGGTAGATGAATAGTGGATGAATGGTAGATGAATGGTAGCCCTATGGTAGCCCTATGGTAGATGAATGGTGGCTCTACGGTAGATGAATGGTGGCTCTATGGTAGATGAATGGCGGCTCTATGGAAGATGAATGGCGACTCTATGGTAGATGAATGGTGGCTTTATGGTAGATGAATGGTGGCTCTATGGTAGATGAATGGTGGCTCTATGTTAGATGAATGGTGGCTCTAGGGTAGATGAATGGTGGCTCGATGGTAGATGAATAGTAGATGAGTGGTGGATGAATGGTGGCTCTATGGTAGATGAATGGTGGCTCTATGGTAGATAAATGGTGGCTCTGTGGTAGATGAATAGTGGATGAATGGTAGGTGAATGGTAGCCCTATGGTAGCCCTATTGTAGATGAATGGTGGCTCTATGGTAGATGAATGGTGGCTCTATGGTAGATGAATGGTGGCTCTATGGTAGATGAATGGCGGCTCTATGGTAGATGAATGGCGACTCTATGGAAGATGAATGGCGACTCTATGGTAGATGAATGATGGCTCTATGGTAGATGAATGGTGGCTCTATGGTAGATGAATGGTGGCTCTATGGTAGATGAATGGTGGCTCTATGGTAGATGAATGGTGGCTCTATGGTAGATGAATGGTGGCTCTATGGTAGGAGAATTGTGGCTCTATGGTAGATATGTATGGTGGCTCTATGGTAGATGAATGGTGGCTCTATGGTAGATGAATGGTGGCTCTATGGTAGATGAATGGTAGATGAGTGGTGGATGAATGGCGACTCTATGGTAGATGAATGATGGCTCTATGGTAGATGAATGGTGGCTCTATGGTAGATGAATGGTGGCTCTATGGTAGATGAATGGTGGCTCTATGGTAGATGAATGGCGGCTCTATGGTAGATGAATGGCGACTCTATGGAAGATGAATGGCGACTCTATGGTAGATGAATGGTAGTTTCATGGTAGATGAAATGTGGCCCTATGATAGATGAATGGTGGCTTTATGGTAGATGAATGGTGGCTCTATGGTAGATGAGTGGTGGATGAATGGTAGATGAATGGCAGCTCTATGGTAGATGAATGTTGGCTCTATGGTAGATGAATGGTGGCTCTATGGTAGATGAATGGTGGCTCTATGGTAGATGAATGGTGGCTCTATGGTAGATGAATGGTAGATGAGTGGTGGATGAATGGTAGATGAATGGTAGCTTCATGGTGGCTCTATGTTAGATGAATGGTGGCTCTATGGTAGATGAATGGTGCCTCTATGGTAGATGAATGGTAGATGAGTGGTGGATGAATGGTAGATGAATGGTAGCCCAATGGTAGATGAATGGTGGCTCTATGGTAGATGAATGGTGGCTCTATGGTAGGATGAATGGTAGATGAGTGGTGGATGAATGGTAGATGAATGGTAGCCCAATGGTAGATGAATGGTGGCTCTATGGTAGATGAATGGTGGCTCTATGGTAGATGAATGGTGGCTCTATGGTAAATGAATGGTGGCTCTATGGTAGATGAATGGTGGCTCTATGGTAAATGAATGGTGGCTCTATAGTAGATGAATGGTAGATGAGTAGTGGATGAATGGTGGCTCTATGGTAAATGAATGGTGGCTCTATGGTAGATGAATGGTGGCTCTATGGTAAATGAATGGTGGCTCTATAGTAGATGAATGGTAGATGAGTAGTGGATGAATGGTGGCTCTATGGTAGATAAATGGCGGCTCTATGGTAGATGAATGGTGGCTCTATGGTAGATGAATGGTGGCTCTATGGTAGATGAATGGTGGCTCTATGGTAGATGAATGGTAGATGAGTGGTGGATGAATGGTGGTTCTATGGTAGATGAATGGCGGCTCTATGGTAGATGAATGGTGGCTCTATGGTAGATGAATGGTGGCTCTATGGTAGATGAATGGTGGCTCTATGGTAGATGATGGTAGATGAGTGGTTGATGAATGGTAGATGAATGGTAGCCTCATGGTAGATGAATGGTGGCTCTATAGTAGATGAATGGTGGCTCTATGGTAGATGATTGGTGGCTCTATGGTGGATGAATGGTGGCTCTATGGTAGATGAATGGTGGCTCTATGGTAGGAGAATGGTGGCTCTATGGTAGATATGAATGGTGGCTCTATGTTAGATGAAAGGTAGCTCTATGGTAGATGAATGGTGGCTCTACGGTAGATAAATGGTGGCTCTATGGTAGATGAATAGTAGATGAGTGGTGGATGAATGGTAGATGAATGGTAGCCCTATGGTAGATGAATGATGGCTCTATGGTAGATGAATGGTGGCTCTATGGTAGATGAATGGTGGCTCTTTGGTAGATGAATAGTAGATGAGTGGTGGATGAATGGTAGATGAATGGTAGCCCTATGGTAGATGAATGATGGCTCGATGGTAGATGAATAGTAGATGAGTGGTGGATGAATGGTGGCTCTATGGTAGATGAATGGTGGCTCTATGGTAGATAAATGGTGGCTCTGTGGTAGATGAATAGTGGATGAATGGTAGGTGAATGGTAGCCCTATGGTAGCCCTATTGTAGATGAATGGTGGCTCTATGGTAGATAAATGGTGGCTCTATGGTAGATGAATGGTGGTTCTATGGTAGATGAATGGCGGCTCTATGGTAGATGAATGGCGACTCTATGGAAGATGAATGGCGACTCTATGGTAGATGAATGATGGCTCTATGGTAGATGAATGGTGGCTCTATGGTAGATGAATGGTGGCTCTATGGTAGATGAATGGTGGCTCTATGGTAGATGAACCCTAACCCTAACCCTAACCCTAACCCTAACCCTAACCCAATGGTAGCCCTATTGTAGATGAATGGTGGCTCTATGGTATATGAATGGTGGCTCTATGGTAGATGAATGGTGGCTCTATGGTAGATGAATGATAGATGAGTGGTTGATGAATGGTAGATGAATGGTAGCCTTATGGTAGATGAATGGTGGCTCTATAGTAGATGAATGGTGGCTCTATGGTAGATGAATGGTGGCTCTATGGTAGATGAATGGTGGCTCTAAGGTAGATGAATGGTAGATGAGTGGTGGATGAATGGTAGATGAATGGTAGCCCTATGGTAGATGAATGGTGGCTCTATGGTTGATGAATGGTGGCTCTATGGTAGATGAATGGTGGCTCTATGGTAGATGAATGGTGGCTCTATGGTAAATGAATGGTGGCTCTATGGTAGATGAATGGTAGCGCTTTGGTAGATGAAAGGTGGCTCTATGGTAGATAAATGGTGGCTCTATGGTAGATGAATGGTGGCTCTATGGTAGATGAATGGTGGCTCTATGGTGGATGAATGGTGGCTCTATGGTAGATGAATGGCGGCTCTATGGTAGGAGAATGGTGGCTCTATGGTAGATATGAATGGTGGCTCTATGTTAGATGAAAGGTAGCTCTATGGTAGATGAATGGTGGCTCTACGGTAGATAAATGGTGGCTCTATGGTAGATGAATAGTAGATGAGTGGTGGATGAATGGTAGATGAATGGTAGCCCTATGGTAGATGAATGGTGGCTCTATAGTAGATGAATGGTGGCTCTATGGTAGATGATTGGTGGCTCTATGGTAGATGAATGGTGGCTCTATGGTAGATGAATGGTAGATGAGTGGTGGATGAATGGTGGTTCTATGGTAGATGAATGGCGGCTCTATGGTAGATGAATGGTGGCTCTATGGTAGATGAATGGTAGATGAGTGGTTGATGAATGGTAGATGAATGGTAGCCTTATGGTAGATGAATGGTTGCTCTATAGTAGATGAATGGTGGCTCTATGGTAGATGATTGGCGGCTCTATGGTAGATGAATGTTGGCTCTATGGTAGATGAATGGTAGATGAGTGGTGGATGAATGGTGGTTCTATGGTAGATGAATGGCGGCTCTATGGTAGATGAATGGTGGCTCTATGGTATATGAATGGTGGCTCTATGGTAGATGAATGGTGGCTCTATGGTAGATGAATGATAGATGAGTGGTTGATGAATGGTAGATGAATGGTAGCCTTATGGTAGATGAATGGTGGCTCTATAGTAGATGAATGGTGGCTCTATGGTAGATGAATGGTGGCTCTATGGTAGATGAATGGTGGCTCTAAGGTAGATGAATGGTAGATGAGTGGTGGATGAATGGTAGATGAATGGTAGCCCTATGGTAGATGAATGGTGGCTCTATGGTTGATGAATGGTGGCTCTATGGTAGATGAATGGTGGCTCTGTGGTAGATGAATGGTGGCTCTATGGTAGATGAATGGTGGCTCTATGGTAGATGAATGGTAGATGAGTGGTGGATGAATGGTGGCTCTATTGTAGATGAATGGTGGATAGTTGATGAATGGTAGATGAATGGTAGATGAATGGTGGATAGTGGATGAATGGTAGATGAATGGTAGATGAATGGTAGCCCTAAGGTAGATGAATGGTGGCTCTATGGTAGATGAATGGTGGCTCTATGGTAGATGAATGGTGGCTTTATGGTAGATGAATGGTGGCTCTATGGTAGATGAATGGTGGCTCTATGTTAGATGAATGGTGGCTCTAGGGAAGATGAATGGTGGCTCGATGGTAGATGAATGGTAGATGAGTGGTGGATGAATGGTGGCTCTATAATAGATGAATGGTGGCTCTATGGTAGATAAATGGTGGCTTTGTGGTAGATGAATAGTGGATGAATGGTAGATGAATGGTAGCCCTATGGTAGCCCTATGGTAGATGAATGGTGGCTCTATGGTAGATGAATGGTGGCTCTATGGTAGATGAATGGCGGCTCTATGGAAGATGAATGGCGACTCTATGGTAGATGAATGGTGGCTTTATGGTAGATGAATGGTGGCTCTATGGTAGGAGAATGGTGGCTCTATGGTAGATATGAATGGTGGCTCTATGTTAGATGAAAGGTAGCTCTATGGTAGATGAATGGTGGCTCGATGGTAGATGAATAGTAGATGAGTGGTGGATGAATGATGGCTCTATGGTAGATGAATGGTGGCTCTATGGTAGATGAATGGTGGCTCTTTGGTAGATGAATAGTAGATGAGTAGTGGATGAATGGTAGATGAATGGTAGCCCTATGGTAGATGAATGATGGCTCTATGGTAGATGAATGGTGGCTCTATGGTAGATGAATGGTGGCTCTATGGTAGATGAATGGTAGATGAGTGGTAGATGAATGGTGGCTCTACGGTAGATAAATGGTGGCTCTATGGTAGATGAATAGTAGATGAGTGGTGGATGAATGGTAGATGAATGGTAGCCCTATGGTAGATGAATGATGGCTCTATGGTAGATGAATGGTGGCTCTATGGTAGATGAATGGTGGCTCTATGGTAGATGAATGGTAGATGAGTGGTAGATGAATGGTGGCTCTATGGTAGATGAATGGTGGCTCTATGGTAGATGAATGGTAGATGAGTGGTGGATGAATGGTGGCTCTATTGTAGATGAATGGTGGATAGTTGATGAATGGTAGATGAATGGTAGATGAATGGTGGATAGTGGATGAATGGTAGATGAATGGTAGATGAATGGTAGCCCTAAGGTAGATGAATGGTGGCTCTATGGTAGATGAATGGTGGCTTTATGGTAGATGAATGGTGGCTCTATGGTAGATGAATGGTGGCTCTATGTTAGATGAATGGTGGCTCTAGGGAAGATGAATGGTGGCTCGATGGTAGATGAATGGTAGATGAGTGGTGGATGAATGGTGGCTCTATAATAGATGAATGGTGGCTCTATGGTAGATAAATGGTGGCTTTGTGGTAGATGAATAGTGGATGAATGGTAGATGAATGGTAGCCCTATGGTAGCCCTATGGTAGATGAATGGTGGCTCTACGGTAGATGAATGGTGGCTCTATGGTAGATGAATGGCGGCTCTATGGAAGATGAATGGCGAATCTATGGTAGATGAATGGTGGCTTTATGGTAGATGAATGGTGGCTCTATGGTAGATGAATGGTGGCTCTATGTTAGATGAATGGTGGCTCTAGGGTAGATGAATGGTGGCTCGATGGTAGATGAATAGTAGATGAGTGGTGGATGAATGGTGGCTCTATGGTAGATGAATGGTGGCTCTATGGTAGATAAATGGTGGCTCTGTGGTAGATGAATAGTGGATGAATGGTAGGTGAATGGTAGCCCTATGGTAGCCCTATTGTAGATGAATGGTGGCTCTATGGTAGATGAATGGTGGCTCTATGGTAGATGAATGGTGGCTCTATGGTAGATGAATGGCGGCTCTATGGTAGATGAATGGCGACTCTATGGAAGATGAATGGCGACTCTATGGTAGATGAATGATGGCTCTATGGTAGATGAATGGTGGCTCTATGGTAGATGAATGGTGGCTCTATGGTAGATGAATGGTGGCTCTATGGTAGATGAATGGTGGCTCTATGGTAGATGAATGGTGGCTCTATGGTAGGAGAATTGTGGCTCTATGGTAGATATGTATGGTGGCTCTATGGTAGATGAATGGTGGCTCTATGGTAGATGAATGGTGGCTCTATGGTAGATGAATGGTAGATGAGTGGTGGATGAATGGCGACTCTATGGTAGATGAATGATGGCTCTATGGTAGATGAATGGTGGCTCTATGGTAGATGAATGGTGGCTCTATGGTAGATGAATGGTGGCTCTATGGTAGATGAATGGCGGCTCTATGGTAGATGAATGGCGACTCTATGGAAGATGAATGGCGACTCTATGGTAGATGAATGGTAGTTTCATGGTAGATGAAATGTGGCCCTATGATAGATGAATGGTGGCTTTATGGTAGATGAATGGTGGCTCTATGGTAGATGAGTGGTGGATGAATGGTAGATGAATGGCAGCTCTATGGTAGATGAATGTTGGCTCTATGGTAGATGAATGGTGGCTCTATGGTAGATGAATGGTGGCTCTATGGTAGATGAATGGTGGCTCTATGGTAGATGAATGGTAGATGAGTGGTGGATGAATGGTAGATGAATGGTAGCTTCATGGTGGCTCTATGTTAGATGAATGGTGGCTCTATGGTAGATGAATGGTGCCTCTATGGTAGATGAATGGTAGATGAGTGGTGGATGAATGGTAGATGAATGGTAGCCCAATGGTAGATGAATGGTGGCTCTATGGTAGATGAATGGTGGCTCTATGGTAGGATGAATGGTAGATGAGTGGTGGATGAATGGTAGATGAATGGTAGCCCAATGGTAGATGAATGGTGGCTCTATGGTAGATGAATGGTGGCTCTATGGTAGATGAATGGTGGCTCTATGGTAAATGAATGGTGGCTCTATGGTAGATGAATGGTGGCTCTATGGTAAATGAATGGTGGCTCTATAGTAGATGAATGGTAGATGAGTAGTGGATGAATGGTGGCTCTATGGTAAATGAATGGTGGCTCTATAGTAGATGAATGGTAGATGAGTAGTGGATGAATGGTGGCTCTATGGTAGATAAATGGCGGCTCTATGGTAGATGAATGGTGGCTCTATGGTAGATGAATGGTGGCTCTATGGTAGATGAATGGTGGCTCTATGGTAGATGAATGGTAGATGAGTGGTGGATGAATGGTGGTTCTATGGTAGATGAATGGCGGCTCTATGGTAGATGAATGGTGGCTCTATGGTAGATGAATGGTGGCTCTATGGTAGATGAATGGTGGCTCTATGGTAGATGAATGGTAGATGAGTGGTTGATGAATGGTAGATGAATGGTAGCCTCATGGTAGATGAATGGTGGCTCTATAGTAGATGAATGGTGGCTCTATGGTAGATGATTGGTGGCTCTATGGTGGATGAATGGTGGCTCTATGGTAGATGAATGGTGGCTCTATGGTAGGAGAATGGTGGCTCTATGGTAGATATGAATGGTGGCTCTATGTTAGATGAAAGGTAGCTCTATGGTAGATGAATGGTGGCTCTACGGTAGATAAATGGTGGCTCTATGGTAGATGAATAGTAGATGAGTGGTGGATGAATGGTAGATGAATGGTAGCCCTATGGTAGATGAATGATGGCTCTATGGTAGATGAATGGTGGCTCTATGGTAGATGAATGGTGGCTCTTTGGTAGATGAATAGTAGATGAGTGGTGGATGAATGGTAGATGAATGGTAGCCCTATGGTAGATGAATGATGGCTCTATGGTAGATGAATGGTGGCTCTATGGTAGATGAATGGTGGCTCTATGGTAGATGAATGGTAGATGAGTGGTAGATGAATGGTGGCTCTACGGTAGATAAATGGTGGCTCTATGGTAGATGAATAGTAGATGAGTGGTGGATGAATGGTAGATGAATGGTAGCCCTATGGTAGATGAATGATGGCTCTATGGTAGATGAATGGTGGCTCTATGGTAGATGAATGGTGGCTCTATGGTAGATGAATGGTAGATGAGTGGTAGATGAATGGTGGCTCTATGGTAGATGAATGGTGGCTCTATGGTAGATGAATGGTAGATGAGTGGTGGATGAATGGTGGCTCTATTGTAGATGAATGGTGGATAGTTGATGAATGGTAGATGAATGGTAGATGAATGGTGGATAGTGGATGAATGGTAGATGAATGGTAGATGAATGGTAGCCCTAAGGTAGATGAATGGTGGCTCTATGGTAGATGAATGGTCGCTCTATGGTAGATGAATGGTGGCTTTATGGTAGATGAATGGTGGCTCTATGGTAGATGAATGGTGGCTCTATGTTAGATGAATGGTGGCTCTAGGGAAGATGAATGGTGGCTCGATGGTAGATGAATGGTAGATGAGTGGTGGATGAATGGTGGCTCTATAATAGATGAATGGTGGCTCTATGGTAGATAAATGGTGGCTTTGTGGTAGATGAATAGTGGATGAATGGTAGATGAATGGTAGCCCTATGGTAGCCCTATGGTAGATGAATGGTGGCTCTACGGTAGATGAATGGTGGCTCTATGGTAGATGAATGGCGGCTCTATGGAAGATGAATGGCGACTCTATGGTAGATGAATGGTGGCTTTATGGTAGATGAATGGTGGCTCTATGGTAGATGAATGGTGGCTCTATGTTAGATGAATGGTGGCTCTAGGGTAGATGAATGGTGGCTCGATGGTAGATGAATAGTAGATGAGTGGTGGATGAATGGTGGCTCTATGGTAGATGAATGGTGGCTCTATGGTAGATAAATGGTGGCTCTGTGGTAGATGAATAGTGGATGAATGGTAGGTGAATGGTAGCCCTATGGTAGCCCTATTGTAGATGAATGGTGGCTCTATGGTAGATGAATGGTGGCTCTATGGTAGATGAATGGTGGCTCTATGGTAGATGAATGGCGGCTCTATGGTAGATGAATGGCGACTCTATGGAAGATGAATGGCGACTCTATGGTAGATGAATGATGGCTCTATGGTAGATGAATGGTGGCTCTATGGTAGATGAATGGTGGCTCTATGGTAGATGAATGGTGGCTCTATGGTAGATGAATGGTGGCTCTATGGTAGATGAATGGTGGCTCTATGGTAGGAGAATTGTGGCTCTATGGTAGATATGTATGGTGGCTCTATGGTAGATGAATGGTGGCTCTATGGTAGATGAATGGTGGCTCTATGGTAGATGAATGGTAGATGAGTGGTGGATGAATGGCGACTCTATGGTAGATGAATGATGGCTCTATGGTAGATGAATGGTGGCTCTATGGTAGATGAATGGTGGCTCTATGGTAGATGAATGGTGGCTCTATGGTAGATGAATGGCGGCTCTATGGTAGATGAATGGCGACTCTATGGAAGATGAATGGCGACTCTATGGTAGATGAATGGTAGTTTCATGGTAGATGAAATGTGGCCCTATGATAGATGAATGGTGGCTTTATGGTAGATGAATGGTGGCTCTATGGTAGATGAGTGGTGGATGAATGGTAGATGAATGGCAGCTCTATGGTAGATGAATGTTGGCTCTATGGTAGATGAATGGTGGCTCTATGGTAGATGAATGGTGGCTCTATGGTAGATGAATGGTGGCTCTATGGTAGATGAATGGTAGATGAGTGGTGGATGAATGGTAGATGAATGGTAGCTTCATGGTGGCTCTATGTTAGATGAATGGTGGCTCTATGGTAGATGAATGGTGCCTCTATGGTAGATGAATGGTAGATGAGTGGTGGATGAATGGTAGATGAATGGTAGCCCAATGGTAGATGAATGGTGGCTCTATGGTAGATGAATGGTGGCTCTATGGTAGGATGAATGGTAGATGAGTGGTGGATGAATGGTAGATGAATGGTAGCCCAATGGTAGATGAATGGTGGCTCTATGGTAGATGAATGGTGGCTCTATGGTAGATGAATGGTGGCTCTATGGTAAATGAATGGTGGCTCTATGGTAGATGAATGGTGGCTCTATGGTAAATGAATGGTGGCTCTATAGTAGATGAATGGTAGATGAGTAGTGGATGAATGGTGGCTCTATGGTAAATGAATGGTGGCTCTATGGTAGATGAATGGTGGCTCTATGGTAAATGAATGGTGGCTCTATAGTAGATGAATGGTAGATGAGTAGTGGATGAATGGTGGCTCTATGGTAGATAAATGGCGGCTCTATGGTAGATGAATGGTGGCTCTATGGTAGATGAATGGTGGCTCTATGGTAGATGAATGGTGGCTCTATGGTAGATGAATGGTAGATGAGTGGTGGATGAATGGTGGTTCTATGGTAGATGAATGGCGGCTCTATGGTAGATGAATGGTGGCTCTATGGTAGATGAATGGTGGCTCTATGGTAGATGAATGGTGGCTCTATGGTAGATGATGGTAGATGAGTGGTTGATGAATGGTAGATGAATGGTAGCCTCATGGTAGATGAATGGTGGCTCTATAGTAGATGAATGGTGGCTCTATGGTAGATGATTGGTGGCTCTATGGTGGATGAATGGTGGCTCTATGGTAGATGAATGGTGGCTCTATGGTAGGAGAATGGTGGCTCTATGGTAGATATGAATGGTGGCTCTATGTTAGATGAAAGGTAGCTCTATGGTAGATGAATGGTGGCTCTACGGTAGATAAATGGTGGCTCTATGGTAGATGAATAGTAGATGAGTGGTGGATGAATGGTAGATGAATGGTAGCCCTATGGTAGATGAATGATGGCTCTATGGTAGATGAATGGTGGCTCTATGGTAGATGAATGGTGGCTCTTTGGTAGATGAATAGTAGATGAGTGGTGGATGAATGGTAGATGAATGGTAGCCCTATGGTAGATGAATGATGGCTCGATGGTAGATGAATAGTAGATGAGTGGTGGATGAATGGTGGCTCTATGGTAGATGAATGGTGGCTCTATGGTAGATAAATGGTGGCTCTGTGGTAGATGAATAGTGGATGAATGGTAGGTGAATGGTAGCCCTATGGTAGCCCTATTGTAGATGAATGGTGGCTCTATGGTAGATAAATGGTGGCTCTATGGTAGATGAATGGTGGTTCTATGGTAGATGAATGGCGGCTCTATGGTAGATGAATGGCGACTCTATGGAAGATGAATGGCGACTCTATGGTAGATGAATGATGGCTCTATGGTAGATGAATGGTGGCTCTATGGTAGATGAATGGTGGCTCTATGGTAGATGAATGGTGGCTCTATGGTAGATGAACCCTAACCCTAACCCTAACCCTAACCCTAACCCTAACCCAATGGTAGCCCTATTGTAGATGAATGGTGGCTCTATGGTATATGAATGGTGGCTCTATGGTAGATGAATGGTGGCTCTATGGTAGATGAATGATAGATGAGTGGTTGATGAATGGTAGATGAATGGTAGCCTTATGGTAGATGAATGGTGGCTCTATAGTAGATGAATGGTGGCTCTATGGTAGATGAATGGTGGCTCTATGGTAGATGAATGGTGGCTCTAAGGTAGATGAATGGTAGATGAGTGGTGGATGAATGGTAGATGAATGGTAGCCCTATGGTAGATGAATGGTGGCTCTATGGTTGATGAATGGTGGCTCTATGGTAGATGAATGGTGGCTCTATGGTAGATGAATGGTGGCTCTATGGTAAATGAATGGTGGCTCTATGGTAGATGAATGGTAGCGCTTTGGTAGATGAAAGGTGGCTCTATGGTAGATAAATGGTGGCTCTATGGTAGATGAATGGTGGCTCTATGGTAGATGAATGGTGGCTCTATGGTGGATGAATGGTGGCTCTATGGTAGATGAATGGCGGCTCTATGGTAGGAGAATGGTGGCTCTATGGTAGATATGAATGGTGGCTCTATGTTAGATGAAAGGTAGCTCTATGGTAGATGAATGGTGGCTCTACGGTAGATAAATGGTGGCTCTATGGTAGATGAATAGTAGATGAGTGGTGGATGAATGGTAGATGAATGGTAGCCCTATGGTAGATGAATGGTGGCTCTATAGTAGATGAATGGTGGCTCTATGGTAGATGATTGGTGGCTCTATGGTAGATGAATGGTGGCTCTATGGTAGATGAATGGTAGATGAGTGGTGGATGAATGGTGGTTCTATGGTAGATGAATGGCGGCTCTATGGTAGATGAATGGTGGCTCTATGGTAGATGAATGGTAGATGAGTGGTTGATGAATGGTAGATGAATGGTAGCCTTATGGTAGATGAATGGTTGCTCTATAGTAGATGAATGGTGGCTCTATGGTAGATGATTGGCGGCTCTATGGTAGATGAATGTTGGCTCTATGGTAGATGAATGGTAGATGAGTGGTGGATGAATGGTGGTTCTATGGTAGATGAATGGCGGCTCTATGGTAGATGAATGGTGGCTCTATGGTATATGAATGGTGGCTCTATGGTAGATGAATGGTGGCTCTATGGTAGATGAATGATAGATGAGTGGTTGATGAATGGTAGATGAATGGTAGCCTTATGGTAGATGAATGGTGGCTCTATAGTAGATGAATGGTGGCTCTATGGTAGATGAATGGTGGCTCTATGGTAGATGAATGGTGGCTCTAAGGTAGATGAATGGTAGATGAGTGGTGGATGAATGGTAGATGAATGGTAGCCCTATGGTAGATGAATGGTGGCTCTATGGTTGATGAATGGTGGCTCTATGGTAGATGAATGGTGGCTCTGTGGTAGATGAATGGTGGCTCTATGGTAGATGAATGGTGGCTCTATGGTAGATGAATGGTAGATGAGTGGTGGATGAATGGTGGCTCTATTGTAGATGAATGGTGGATAGTTGATGAATGGTAGATGAATGGTAGATGAATGGTGGATAGTGGATGAATGGTAGATGAATGGTAGATGAATGGTAGCCCTAAGGTAGATGAATGGTGGCTCTATGGTAGATGAATGGTGGCTCTATGGTAGATGAATGGTGGCTTTATGGTAGATGAATGGTGGCTCTATGGTAGATGAATGGTGGCTCTATGTTAGATGAATGGTGGCTCTAGGGAAGATGAATGGTGGCTCGATGGTAGATGAATGGTAGATGAGTGGTGGATGAATGGTGGCTCTATAATAGATGAATGGTGGCTCTATGGTAGATAAATGGTGGCTTTGTGGTAGATGAATAGTGGATGAATGGTAGATGAATGGTAGCCCTATGGTAGCCCTATGGTAGATGAATGGTGGCTCTATGGTAGATGAATGGTGGCTCTATGGTAGATGAATGGCGGCTCTATGGAAGATGAATGGCGACTCTATGGTAGATGAATGGTGGCTTTATGGTAGATGAATGGTGGCTCTATGGTAGATGAATGGTGGCTCTATGTTAGATGAATGGTGGCTCTAGGGTAGATGAATGGTGGCTCGATGGTAGATGAATAGTAGATGAGTGGTGGATGAATGGTGGCTCTATGGTAGATGAATGGTGGCTCTATGGTAGATAAATGGTGGCTCTGTGGTAGATGAATAGTGGATGAATGGTAGGTGAATGGTAGCCCTATGGTAGCCCTTTTGTAGATGAATGGTGGCTCTATGGTAGATGAATGGTGGCTCTATGGTAGATGAATGGTGGCTCTATGGTAGGAGAATTGTGGCTCTATGGTAGATATGTATGGTGGCTCTATGGTAGATGAATGGTGGCTCTATGGTAGATGAATGGTGGCTCTATGGTAGATGAATGGTAGATGAGTGGTGGATGAATGGCGACTCTATGGTAGATGAATGATGGCTCTATGGTAGATGAATGGTGGCTCTATGGTAGATGAATGGTGGCTCTATGGTAGATGAATGGTGGCTCTATGGTAGATGAATGGCGGCTCTATGGTAGATGAATGGCGACTCTATGGAAGATGAATGGCGACTCTATGGTAGATGAATGGTAGTTTCATGGTAGATGAAATGTGGCCCTATGATAGATGAATGGTGGCTTTATGGTAGATGAATGGTGGCTCTATGGTAGATGAGTGGTGGATGAATGGTAGATGAATGGCAGCTCTATGGTAGATGAATGTTGGCTCTATGGTAGATGAATGGTGGCTCTATGGTAGATGAATGGTGGCTCTATGGTAGATGAATGGTGGCTCTATGGTAGATGAATGGTAGATGAGTGGTGGATGAATGGTAGATGAATGGTAGCTTCATGGTGGCTCTATGTTAGATGAATGGTGGCTCTATGGTAGATGAATGGTGCCTCTATGGTAGATGAATGGTAGATGAGTGGTGGATGAATGGTAGATGAATGGTAGCCCAATGGTAGATGAATGGTGGCTCTATGGTAGATGAATGGTGGCTCTATGGTAGGATGAATGGTGGCTCTATGGTAGATGAATGGTGGCTCTATGGTAGATGAATGGTGGCTCTATGGTAAATGAATGGTGGCTCTATGGTAGATGAATGGTGGCTCTATGGTAAATGAATGGTGGCTCTATAGTAGATGAATGGTAGATGAGTAGTGGATGAATGGTGGCTCTATGGTAGATAAATGGCGGCTCTATGGTAGATGAATGGTGGCTCTATGGTAGATGAATGGTGGCTCTATGGTAGATGAATGGTGGCTCTATGGTAGATGAATGGTAGATGAGTGGTGGATGAATGGTGGTTCTATGGTAGATGAATGGCGGCTCTATGGTAGATGAATGGTGGCTCTATGGTAGATG
This sequence comes from Strongylocentrotus droebachiensis, assembly GCA_035222895.1. Classification (NCBI taxonomy): domain Eukaryota; kingdom Metazoa; phylum Echinodermata; class Echinoidea; order Camarodonta; family Strongylocentrotidae; genus Strongylocentrotus; species Strongylocentrotus droebachiensis. Next base: position 33,837 of record JAVYIG010001600.1, on the reverse strand, counting down.
AATGGTGGCTCTATGGTAGATGAATGGTGGCTCTATGGTAGATGAATGGTAGATGAGTGGTTAATGAATGGTAGATGAATGGTAGCGTCATGGTAGATGAATGGTGGCTCTATAGTAGATGAATGGTGGCTCTATGGTAGATGATTGGTGGCTCTATGGTAGATGAATGGTGGCTCTATGGTAGATGAATGGTAGATGAGTGGTGGATGAATGGTGGTTCTATGGTAGATGAATGGCGGCTCTATGGTAGATGAATGGTGGCTCTATGGTAGATGAATGGTAGATGAGTGGTTGATGAATGGTAGATGAATGGTAGCCTCATGGTAGATGAATGGTGGCTCTATAGTAGATGAATGGTGGCTCTATGGTAGATGATTGGCGGCTCTATTGTAGATGAATGTTGGCTCTATGGTAGATGAATGGTAGATGAGTGGTGGATGAATGGTGGTTCTATGGTAGATGAATGGCGGCTCTATGGTAGATGAATGGTGGCTCTATGGTATATGAATGGTGGCTCTATGGTAGATGAATGGTGGCTCTATGGTAGATGAATGATAGATGAGTGGTTGATGAATGGTAGATGAATGGTAGCCTTATGGTAGATGAATGTTGGCTCTATAGTAGATGAATGGTGGCTCTATGGTGATGAATGGTGGCTCTATGGTAGATGAATGGTGGCTCTAAGGTAGATGAATGGTAGATGAGTGGTGGATGAATGGTAGATGAATGGTAGCCCTATGGTAGATGAATGGTGGCTCTATGGTTGATGAATGGTGGCTCTATGGTAGATGAATGGTGGCTCTATGGTAGATGAATGGTGGCTCTATGGTAGATGAATGGTGGCTCTATGGTAGATGAATGGTAGCGCTTTGGTAGATGAAAGGTGGCTCTATGGTAGATAAATGGTGGCTCTATGGTAGATGAATGGTGGCTCTATGGTAGATGAATGGTGGCTCTATGGTGGATGAATGGTGGCTCTATGGTAGATGAATGGCGGCTCTATGGTAGGAGAATGGTGGCTCTATGGTAGATATGAATGGTGGCTCTATGTTAGATGAAAGGTAGCTCTATGGTAGATGAATGGTGGCTCTACGGTAGATAAATGGTGGCTCTATGGTAGATGAATAGTAGATGAGTGGTGGATGAATGGTAGATGAATGGTAGCCCTATGGTAGATGAATGGTGGCTCTATAGTAGATGAATGGTGGCTCTATGGTAGATGATTGGTGGCTCTATGGTAGATGAATGGTGGCTCTATGGTAGATGAATGGTAGATGAGTGGTGGATGAATGGTGGTTCTATGGTAGATGAATGGCGGCTTTCTGGTAGATGAATGGTGGCTCTATGGTAGATGAATGGTAGATGAGTGGTTGATGAATGGTAGATGAATGGTAGCCTTATGGTAGATGAATGGTGGCTCTATAGTAGATGAATGGTGGCTCTATGGTAGATGATTGGCGGCTCTATGGTAGATGAATGTTGGCTCTATGGTAGATGAATGGTAGATGAGTGGTGGATGAATGGTGGTTCTATGGTAGATGAATGGCGGCTCTATGGTAGATGAATGGTGGCTCTATGGTATATGAATGGTGGCTCTATGGTAGATGAATGGTGGCTCTATGGTAGATGAGTGGTTGATGAATGGTAGATGAATGGTAGCCTTATGGTAGATGAATGGTGGCTCTATAGTAGATGAATGGTGGCTCTATGGTAGATGAATGGTGGCTCTATGGTAGATGAATGGTGGCTCTAAGGTAGATGAATGGTAGATGAGTGGTGGATGAATGGTAGATGAATGGTAGCCCTATGGTAGATGAATGGTGGCTCTATGGTTGATGAATGGTGGCTCTATGGTAGATGAATGGTGGCTCTATGGTAGATGAATGGTGGCTCTATGGTAGATGAATGGTGGCTCTATGGTAGATGAATGGTAGCGCTTTGGTAGATGAAAGGTGGCTCTATGGTAGATAAATGGTGGCTCTATGGTAGATGAATGGTGGCTCTATGGTAGATGAATGGTGGCTCTATGGTGGATGAATGGTGGCTCTATGGTAGATGAATGGTGGCTCTATGGTAGGAGAATGGTGGCTCTATGGTAGATATGAATGGTGGCTCTATGTTAGATGAAAGGTAGCTCTATGGTAGATGAATGGTGGCTCTACGGTAGATAAATGGTGGCTCTATGGTAGATGAATAGTAGATGAGTGGTGGATGAATGGTAGATGAATGGTAGCCCTATGGTAGATGAATGATGGCTCTATGGTAGATGAATAGTAGATGAGTGGTGGATGAATGGTAGATGAATGGTAGCCCTATGGTAGATGAATGATGGCTCTATGGTAGATGAATGGTGGCTCTATGGTAGATGAATGGTGGCTCTATGGTAGATGAATGGTGGCTCTATGGTAGATGAATGGTGGCTCTATGTTAGATGAATGGTGGCTCTAGGGTAGATGAATAGTAGTTGAGTGGTGGATGAATGGTAGATGAATGGTAGCCCTATGGTAGATGAATGATGGCTCTATGGTAGATGAATGGTGGCTCTATGGTAGATGAATGGTGGCTCTATGGTAGATGAATGGTAGATGAGTGGTAGATGAATGGTGGCTCTATGGTAGATGAATGGTGGCTCTATGGTAGATGAATGGTAGATGAGTGGTGGATGAATGGTAGATGAATGGTAGCCTTATGGTAGATGAATGGTGGCTCTATGGTAGGTGAATGGTGGCTCTATGGTAGATGAATGGTGGCTCTATGGTAGATGAATGGTGGCTCTATGGTAAATGAATGGTAGATGAGTGGTGGATGAATGGTGGCTCTATGGTAGATGAATGGTGGATAGTGGATGAATGGTAGATGAATGGTAGATGAATGGTGGATAGTGGATGAATGGTAGATGAATGGTAGATGAATGGTAGCCCTATGGTAGATGAATGGTGGCTCTATGGTAGATGAATGGTGGCTCTATGGTAGATGAATGGTGGCTTTATGGTAGATGAATGGTGGCTCTATGTTAGATGAATGGTGGCTCTAGGGTAGATGAATAGTAGATGAGTGGTGGATGAATGGTAGATGAATGATGGCTCTATGGTAGATGAATGGTGGCTCTATGGTAGATGAATGGTGGCTCTATAATAGATGAATGGTAGATGAGTGGTAGATGAATGGTGTCTCTATGGTAGATAAATGGTGGCTTTGTGGTAGATGAATAGTGGATGAATGGTAGATGAATGGTAGCCCTATGGTAGCCCTATGGTAGATGAATGGTGGCTCTATGGTAGATGAATGGTGGCTCTATGGTAGATGAATGGCGGCTCTATGGAAGATGAATGGCGACTCTATGGTAGATGAATGGTGGCTTTATGGTAGATGAATGGTGGCTCTATGGTAGATGAATGGTGGCTCTATGTTAGATGAATGGTGGCTCTAGGGTAGATGAATGGTGGCTCGATGGTAGATGAATAGTAGATGAGTGGTGGATGAATGGTGGCTCTATGGTAGATGAATGGTGGCTCTATGGTAGATAAATGGTGGCTCTGTGGTAGATGAATAGTGGATGAATGGTAGGTGAATGGTAGCCCTATGGTAGCCCTTTTGTAGATGAATGGTGGCTCTATGGTAGATGAATGGTGGCTCTATGGTAGATGAATGGTGGCTCTATGGTAGGAGAATTGTGGCTCTATGGTAGATATGTATGGTGGCTCTATGGTAGATGAATGGTGGCTCTATGGTAGATGAATGGTGGCTCTATGGTAGATGAATGGTAGATGAGTGGTGGATGAATGGCGACTCTATGGTAGATGAATGATGGCTCTATGGTAGATGAATGGTGGCTCTATGGTAGATGAATGGTGGCTCTATGGTAGATGAATGGTGGCTCTATGGTAGATGAATGGCGGCTCTATGGTAGATGAATGGCGACTCTATGGAAGATGAATGGCGACTCTATGGTAGATGAATGGTAGTTTCATGGTAGATGAAATGTGGCCCTATGATAGATGAATGGTGGCTTTATGGTAGATGAATGGTGGCTCTATGGTAGATGAGTGGTGGATGAATGGTAGATGAATGGCAGCTCTATGGTAGATGAATGTTGGCTCTATGGTAGATGAATGGTGGCTCTATGGTAGATGAATGGTGGCTCTATGGTAGATGAATGGTGGCTCTATGGTAGATGAATGGTAGATGAGTGGTGGATGAATGGTAGATGAATGGTAGCTTCATGGTGGCTCTATGTTAGATGAATGGTGGCTCTATGGTAGATGAATGGTGCCTCTATGGTAGATGAATGGTAGATGAGTGGTGGATGAATGGTAGATGAATGGTAGCCCAATGGTAGATGAATGGTGGCTCTATGGTAGATGAATGGTGGCTCTATGGTAGGATGAATGGTAGATGAGTGGTGGATGAATGGTAGATGAATGGTAGCCCAATGGTAGATGAATGGTGGCTCTATGGTAGATGAATGGTGGCTCTATGGTAGATGAATGGTGGCTCTATGGTAAATGAATGGTGGCTCTATGGTAGATGAATGGTGGCTCTATGGTAAATGAATGGTGGCTCTATAGTAGATGAATGGTAGATGAGTAGTGGATGAATGGTGGCTCTATGGTAGATAAATGGCGGCTCTATGGTAGATGAATGGTGGCTCTATGGTAGATGAATGGTGGCTCTATGGTCGATGAATGGTGGCTCTATGGTAGATGAATGGTAGATGAGTGGTGGATGAATGGTGGTTCTATGGTAGATGAATGGCGGCTCTATGGTAGATGAATGGTGGCTCTATGGTAGATGAATGGTGGCTCTATGGTAGATGAATGGTGGCTCTATGGTAGATGAATGGTAGATGAGTGGTTAATGAATGGTAGATGAATGGTAGCGTCATGGTAGATGAATGGTGGCTCTATAGTAGATGAATGGTGGCTCTATGGTAGATGATTGGTGGCTCTATGGTAGATGAATGGTGGCTCTATGGTAGATGAATGGTAGATGAGTGGTGGATGAATGGTGGTTCTATGGTAGATGAATGGCGGCTCTATGGTAGATGAATGGTGGCTCTATGGTAGATGAATGGTAGATGAGTGGTTGATGAATGGTAGATGAATGGTAGCCTCATGGTAGATGAATGGTGGCTCTATAGTAGATGAATGGTGGCTCTATGGTAGATGATTGGCGGCTCTATTGTAGATGAATGTTTGCTCTATGGTAGATGAATGGTAGATGAGTGGTGGATGAATGGTGGTTCTATGGTAGATGAATGGCGGCTCTATGGTAGATGAATGGTGGCTCTATGGTATATGAATGGTGGCTCTATGGTAGATGAATGGTGGCTCTATGGTAGATGAATGATAGATGAGTGGTTGATGAATGGTAGATGAATGGTAGCCTTATGGTAGATGAATGTTGGCTCTATAGTAGATGAATGGTGGCTCTATGGTGATGAATGGTGGCTCTATGGTAGATGAATGGTGGCTCTAAGGTAGATGAATGGTAGATGAGTGGTGGATGAATGGTAGATGAATGGTAGCCCTATGGTAGATGAATGGTGGCTCTATGGTTGATGAATGGTGGCTCTATGGTAGATGAATGGTGGCTCTATGGTAGATGAATGGTGGCTCTATGGTAGATGAATGGTGGCTCTATGGTAGATGAATGGTAGCGCTTTGGTAGATGAAAGGTGGCTCTATGGTAGATAAATGGTGGCTCTATGGTAGATGAATGGTGGCTCTATGGTAGATGAATGGTGGCTCTATGGTGGATGAATGGTGGCTCTATGGTAGATGAATGGCGGCTCTATGGTAGGAGAATGGTGGCTCTATGGTAGATATGAATGGTGGCTCTATGTTAGATGAAAGGTAGCTCTATGGTAGATGAATGGTGGCTCTACGGTAGATAAATGGTGGCTCTATGGTAGATGAATAGTAGATGAGTGGTGGATGAATGGTAGATGAATGGTAGCCCTATGGTAGATGAATGGTGGCTCTATAGTAGATGAATGGTGGCTCTATGGTAGATGATTGGTGGCTCTATGGTAGATGAATGGTGGCTCTATGGTAAATGAATGGTGGCTCTATAGTAGATGAATGGTAGATGAGTAGTGGATGAATGGTGGCTCTATGGTAGATAAATGGCGGCTCTATGGTAGATGAATGGTGGCTCTATGGTAGATGAATGGTGGCTCTATGGTCGATGAATGGTGGCTCTATGGTAGATGAATGGTAGATGAGTGGTGGATGAATGGTGGTTCTATGGTAGATGAATGGCGGCTCTATGGTAGATGAATGGTGGCTCTATGGTAGATGAATGGTGGCTCTATGGTAGATGAATGGTGGCTCTATGGTAGATGAATGGTAGATGAGTGGTTAATGAATGGTAGATGAATGGTAGCGTCATGGTAGATGAATGGTGGCTCTATAGTAGATGAATGGTGGCTCTATGGTAGATGATTGGTGGCTCTATGGTAGATGAATGGTGGCTCTATGGTAGATGAATGGTAGATGAGTGGTGGATGAATGGTGGTTCTATGGTAGATGAATGGCGGCTCTATGGTAGATGAATGGTGGCTCTATGGTAGATGAATGGTAGATGAGTGGTTGATGAATGGTAGATGAATGGTAGCCTCATGGTAGATGAATGGTGGCTCTATAGTAGATGAATGGTGGCTCTATGGTAGATGATTGGCGGCTCTATTGTAGATGAATGTTTGCTCTATGGTAGATGAATGGTAGATGAGTGGTGGATGAATGGTGGTTCTATGGTAGATGAATGGCGGCTCTATGGTAGATGAATGGTGGCTCTATGGTATATGAATGGTGGCTCTATGGTAGATGAATGGTGGCTCTATGGTAGATGAATGATAGATGAGTGGTTGATGAATGGTAGATGAATGGTAGCCTTATGGTAGATGAATGTTGGCTCTATAGTAGATGAATGGTGGCTCTATGGTGATGAATGGTGGCTCTATGGTAGATGAATGGTGGCTCTAAGGTAGATGAATGGTAGATGAGTGGTGGATGAATGGTAGATGAATGGTAGCCCTATGGTAGATGAATGGTGGCTCTATGGTAGATGAATGGTAGATGAGTGGTGGATGAATGGTGGTTCTATGGTAGATGAATGGTGGCTCTATGGTAGATGAATGGTGGCTCTATGGTAGATGAATGGTAGCGCTTTGGTAGATGAAAGGTGGCTCTATGGTAGATAAATGGTGGCTCTATGGTAGATGAATGGTGGCTCTATGGTAGATGAATGGTGGCTCTATGGTGGATGAATGGTGGCTCTATGGTAGATGAATGGCGGCTCTATGGTAGGAGAATGGTGGCTCTATGGTAGATATGAATGGTGGCTCTATGTTAGATGAAAGGTAGCTCTATGGTAGATGAATGGTGGCTCTACGGTAGATAAATGGTGGCTCTATGGTAGATGAATAGTAGATGAGTGGTGGATGAATGGTAGATGAATGGTAGCCCTATGGTAGATGAATGGTGGCTCTATAGTAGATGAATGGTGGCTCTATGGTAGATGATTGGTGGCTCTATGGTAGGTGAATGGTGGCTCTATGGTAGATGAATGGTGGCTCTATGGTAGATGAATGGTGGCTCTATGGTAAATGAATGGTAGATGAGTGGTGGATGAATGGTGGCTCTATGGTAGATGAATGGTGGATAGTGGATGAATGGTAGATGAATGGTAGATGAATGGTGGATAGTGGATGAATGGTAGATGAATGGTAGATGAATGGTGGCTCTATGGTAGATGAATGGTGGCTCTATGGTAGATGAATGGTAGCGCTTTGGTAGATGAAAGGTGGCTCTATGGTAGATAAATGGTGGCTCTATGGTAGATGAATGGTGGCTCTATGGTAGATGAATGGTGGCTCTATGGTGGATGAATGGTGGCTCTATGGTAGATGAATGGCGGCTCTATGGTAGGAGAATGGTGGCTCTATGGTAGATATGAATGGTGGCTCTATGTTAGATGAAAGGTAGCTCTATGGTAGATGAATGGTGGCTCTACGGTAGATAAATGGTGGCTCTATGGTAGATGAATAGTAGATGAGTGGTGGATGAATGGTAGATGAATGGTAGCCCTATGGTAGATGAATGGTGGCTCTATAGTAGATGAATGGTGGCTCTATGGTAGATGATTGGTGGCTCTATGGTAGATGAATGGTGGCTCTATGGTAGATTAATGGTAGATGAGTGGTGGATGAATGGTGGTTCTATGGTAGATGAATGGCGGCTTTCTGGTAGATGAATGGTGGCTCTATGGTAGATGAATGGTAGATGAGTGGTTGATGAATGGTAGATGAATGGTAGCCTTATGGTAGATGAATGGTGGCTCTATAGTAGATGAATGGTGGCTCTATGGTAGATGATTGGCGGCTCTATGGTAGATGAATGTTGGCTCTATGGTAGATGAATGGTAGATGAGTGGTGGATGAATGGTGGTTCTATGGTAGATGAATGGCGGCTCTATGGTAGATGAATGGTGGCTCTATGGTATATGAATGGTGGCTCTATGGTAGATGAATGGTGGCTCTATGGTAGATGAGTGGTTGATGAATGGTAGATGAATGGTAGCCTTATGGTAGATGAATGGTGGCTCTATAGTAGATGAATGGTGGCTCTATGGTAGATGAATGGTGGCTCTATGGTAGATGAATGGTGGCTCTAAGGTAGATGAATGGTAGATGAGTGGTGGATGAATGGTAGATGAATGGTAGCCCTATGGTAGATGAATGGTGGCTCTATGGTTGATGAATGGTGGCTCTATGGTAGATGAATGGTGGCTCTATGGTAGATGAATGGTGGCTCTATGGTAGATGAATGGTGGCTCTATGGTAGATGAATGGTAGCGCTTTGGTAGATGAAAGGTGGCTCTATGGTAGATAAATGGTGGCTCTATGGTAGATGAATGGTGGCTCTATGGTAGATGAATGGTGGCTCTATGGTGGATGAATGGTGGCTCTATGGTAGATGAATGGTGGCTCTATGGTAGGAGAATGGTGGCTCTATGGTAGATATGAATGGTGGCTCTATGTTAGATGAAAGGTAGCTCTATGGTAGATGAATGGTGGCTCTACGGTAGATAAATGGTGGCTCTATGGTAGATGAATAGTAGATGAGTGGTGGATGAATGGTAGATGAATGGTAGCCCTATGGTAGATGAATGATGGCTCTATGGTAGATGAATAGTAGATGAGTGGTGGATGAATGGTAGATGAATGGTAGCCCTATGGTAGATGAATGATGGCTCTATGGTAGATGAATGGTGGCTCTATGGTAGATGAATGGTGGCTCTATGGTAGATGAATGGTGGCTCTATGGTAGATGAATGGTGGCTCTATGTTAGATGAATGGTGGCTCTAGGGTAGATGAATAGTAGTTGAGTGGTCGATGAATGGTAGATGAATGGTAGCCCTATGGTAGATGAATGATGGCTCTATGGTAGATGAATGGTGGCTCTATGGTAGATGAATGGTGGCTCTATGGTAGATGAATGGTAGATGAGTGGTAGATGAATGGTGGCTCTATGGTAGATGAATGGTGGCTCTATGGTAGATGAATGGTAGATGAGTGGTGGATGAATGGTAGATGAATGGTAGCCTTATGGTAGATGAATGGTGGCTCTATGGTAGGTGAATGGTGGCTCTATGGTAGATGAATGGTGGCTCTATGGTAGATGAATGGTGGCTCTATGGTAAATGAATGGTAGATGAGTGGTGGATGAATGGTGGCTCTATGGTAGATGAATGGTGGATAGTGGATGAATGGTAGATGAATGGTAGATGAATGGTGGATAGTGGATGAATGGTAGATGAATGGTAGATGAATGGTAGCCCTATGGTAGATGAATGGTGGCTCTATGGTAGATGAATGGTGGCTCTATGGTAGATGAATGGTGGCTTTATGGTAGATGAATGGTGGCTCTATGTTAGATGAATGGTGGCTCTAGGGTAGATGAATAGTAGATGAGTGGTGGATGAATGGTAGATGAATGATGGCTCTATGGTAGATGAATGGTGGCTCTATGGTAGATGAATGGTGGCTCTATAATAGATGAATGGTAGATGAGTGGTAGATGAATGGTGTCTCTATGGTAGATGAATGGTGGCACTATGGTAGATGAATGGTCGATGAGTGGTGGATGAATGGTGGCTCTATGGTAGATGAATGGTGGATAGTGGATGAATGGTAGATGAATGGTAGATGAATGGTGGATAGTGGATGAATGGTAGATGAATGGTAGATGAATGGTAGCCCTATGGTAGATGAATGGTGGCTCTATGGTAGATGAATGGTGGCTCTATGGTAGATGAATGGTGGCTTTATGGTAGATGAATGGTGGCTCTATGGTAGATGAATGGTGGCTCTATGTTAGATGAATGGTGGCTCTAGGGTAGATGAATGGTGGCTCGATGGTAGATGAATAGTAGATGAGTGGTGGATGAATGGTGGCTCTATGGTAGATGAATGGTTGCTCTATGGTAGATAAATGGTGGCTCTGTGGTAGATGAATAGTGGATGAATGGTAGGTGAATGGTAGCCCTATGGTAGCCCTATTGTATATGAATGGTGGCTCTATGGTAGATAAATGGTGGCTCTATGGTAGATGAATGGTGGCTCTATGGTAGATGAATGGCGGCTCTATGGTAGATGAATGGCGACTCTATGGAAGATGAATGGCGACTCTATGGTAGATGAATGATGGCTCTATGGTAGATGAATGGTGGCTCTATGGTAGATGAATGGTGGCTCTATGGTAGATGAATGGTGGCTCTATGGTAGATGAACCCTAACCCTAACCCTAACCCTAACCCTAACCCTAACCCTAACCCAATGGTAGCCCTATTGTAGATGAATGGTGGCTCTATGGTATATGAATGGTGGCTCTATGGTAGATGAATGGTGGCTCTATGGTAGATGAATGATAGATGAGTGGTTGATGAATGGTAGATGAATGGTAGCCTTATGGTAGATGAATGGTGGCTCTATAGTAGATGAATGGTGGCTCTATGGTAGATGAATGGTGGCTCTATGGTAGATGAATGGTGGCTCTAAGGTAGATGAATGGTAGATGAGTGGTGGATGAATGGTAGATGAATGGTAGCCCTATGGTAGATGAATGGTGGCTCTATGGTTGATGAATGGTGGCTCTATGGTAGATGAATGGTGGCTCTATGGTAGATGAATGGTGGCTCTATGGTAGATGAATGGTGGCTCTATGGTAGATGAATGGTAGCGCTTTGGTAGATGAAAGGTGGCTCTATGGTAGATAAATGGTGGCTCTATGGTAGATGAATGGTGGCTCTATGGTAGATGAATGGTGGCTCTATGGTGGATGAATGGTGGCTCTATGGTAGATGAATGGCGGCTCTATGGTAGGAGAATGGTGGCTCTATGGTAGATATGAATGGTGGCTCTATGTTAGATGAAAGGTAGCTCTATGGTAGATGAATGGTGGCTCTACGGTAGATAAATGGTGGCTCTATGGTAGATGAATAGTAGATGAGTGGTGGATGAATGGTAGATGAATGGTAGCCCTATGGTAGATGAATGGTGGCTCTATAGTAGATGAATGGTGGCTCTATGGTAGATGATTGGTGGCTCTATGGTAGATGAATGGTGGCTCTATGGTAGATGAATGGTAGATGAGTGGTGGATGAATGGTGGTTCTATGGTAGATGAATGGCGGCTCTATGGTAGATGAATGGTGGCTCTATGGTAGATGAATGGTAGATGAGTGGTTGATGAATGGTAGATGAATGGTGGCTCTATGGTAGATGATTGGCGGCTCTATGGTAGATGAATGTTGGCTCTATGGTAGATGAATGGTGGCTCTAAGGTAGATGAATGGTAGATGAGTGGTGGATGAATGGTAGATGAATGGTAGCCCTATGGTAGATGAATGGTGGCTCTATAGTAGATGAATGGTGGCTCTATGGTAGATGAATGGTGGCTCTATGGTAGATGAATGTTGGCTCTATGGTAGATGAATGGTGGCTCTAAGGTAGATGAATGGTAGATGAGTGGTGGATGAATGGTAGATGAATGGTAGCCCTATGGTAGATGAATGGTGGCTCTATGGTTGATGAATGGTGGCTCTATGGTAGATGAATGGTGGCTCTACGGTAGATAAATGGTGGCTCTATGGTAGATGAATAGTAGATGAGTGGTGGATGAATGGTAGATGAATGGTAGCCCTATGGTAGATGAATGATGGCTCTATGGTAGATGAATGGTGGCTCTATGGTAGATGAATGGTGGCTCTTTGGTAGATGAATAGTAGATGAGTGGTGGATGAATGGTAGATGAATGGTAGCCCTATGGTAGATGAATGATGGCTCTATGGTATATGAATGGTGGCTCTATGGTAGATGAATGGTGGCTCTATGGTAGATGAATGATAGATGAGTGGTTGATGAATGGTAGATGAATGGTAGCCTTATGGTAGATGAATGGTGGCTCTATAGTAGATGAATGGTGGCTCTATGGTAGATGAATGGTGGCTCTATGGTAGATGAATGGTGGCTCTAAGGTAGATGAATGGTAGATGAGTGGTGGATGAATGGTAGATGAATGGTAGCCCTATGGTAGATGAATGGTGGCTCTATGGTTGATGAATGGTGGCTCTATGGTAGATGAATGGTGGCTCTGTGGTAGATGAATGGTGGCTCTATGGTAGATGAATGGTGGCTCTATGGTAGATGAATGGTAGCGCTTTGGTAGATGAAAGGTGGCTCTATGGTAGATAAATGGTGGCTCTATGGTAGATGAATGGTGGCTCTATGGTAGATGAATGGTGGCTCTATGGTGGATGAATGGTGGCTCTATGGTAGATGAATGGTGGCTCTATGGTAGGAGAATGGAGGCTCTATGGTAGATATGAATGGTGGCTCTATGTTAGATGAAAGGTAGCTCTATGGTAGATGAATGGTGGCTCTACGGTAGATAAATGGTGGCTCTATGGTAGATGAATAGTAGATGAGTGGTGGATGAATGGTAGATGAATGGTAGCCCTATGGTAGATGAATGATGGCTCTATGGTAGATGAATGGTGGCTCTATGGTAGATGAATGGTGGCTCTTTGGTAGATGAATAGTAGATGAGTGGTGGATGAATGGTAGATGAATGGTAGCCCTATGGTAGATGAATGATGGCTCTATGGTAGATGAATGGTGGCTCTATGGTAGATGAATGGTGGCTCTATGGTAGATGAATGGTAGATGAGTGGTAGATGAATGGTGGCTCTACGGTAGATAAATGGTGGCTCTATGGTAGATGAATAGTAGATGAGTGGTGGATGAATGGTAGATGAATGGTAGCCCTATGGTAGATGAATGATGGCTCTATGGTAGATGAATGGTGGCTCTATGGTAGATGAATGGTGGCTCTATGGTAGATGAATGGTAGATGAGTGGTAGATGAATGGTGGCTCTATGGTAGATGAATGGTAGATGAGTGGTGGATGAATGGTGGCTCTATTGTAGATGAATGGTGGATAGTTGATGAATGGTAGATGAATGGTAGATGAATGGTGGATAGTGGATGAATGGTAGATGAATGGTAGATGAATGGTAGCCCTAAGGTAGATGAATGGTGGCTCTATGGTAGATGAATGGTGGCTTTATGGTAGATGAATGGTGGCTCTATGGTAGATGAATGGTGGCTCTATGTTAGATGAATGGTGGCTCTAGGGAAGATGAATGGTGGCTCGATGGTAGATGAATGGTAGATGAGTGGTGGATGAATGGTGGCTCTATAATAGATGAATGGTGGCTCTATGGTAGATAAATGGTGGCTTTGTGGTAGATGAATAGTGGATGAATGGTAGATGAATGGTAGCCCTATGGTAGCCTTATGGTAGATGAATGGTGGCTCTACGGTAGATGAATGGTGGCTCTATGGTAGATGAATGGCGGCTCTATGGAAGATGAATGGCGAATCTATGGTAGATGAATGGTGGCTTTATGGTAGATGAATGGTGGCTCTATGGTAGATGAATGGTGGCTCTATGTTAGATGAATGGTGGCTCTAGGGTAGATGAATGGTGGCTCGATGGTAGATGAATAGTAGATGAGTGGTGGATGAATGGTGGCTCTATGGTAGATGAATGGTGGCTCTATGGTAGATAAATGGTGGCTCTGTGGTAGATGAATAGTGGATGAATGGTAGATGAATGGTAGATGAGTGGTGGATGAATGGTGGCTCTATAATAGATGAATGGTGGCTCTATGGTAGATGAATGGTGGCTCTATGGTAGATGAATGGCGGCTCTATGGTAGATGAATGGCGACTCTATGGAAGATGAATGGTGGCTCTATGGTAGATGAATGATGGCTCTATGGTAGATGAATGGTGGCTCTATGGTAGATGAATGGTGGCTCTATGGTAGATGAATGGTGGCTCTATGGTAGATGAATGGTGGCTCTATGGTAGATGAATGGTGGCTCTATGGTAGGAGAATTGTGGCTCTATGGTAGATATGTATGGTGGCTCTATGGTAGATGAATGGTGGCTCTATGGTAGATGAATGGTGGCTCTATGGTAGATGAATGGTAGATGAGTGGTGGATGAATGGCGACTCTATGGTAGATGAATGATGGCTCTATGGTAGATGAATGGTGGCTCTATGGTAGATGAATGGTGGCTCTATGGTAGATGAATGGTGGCTCTATGGTAGATGAATGGCGGCTCTATGGTAGATGAATGGCGACTCTATGGAAGATGAATGGCGACTCTATGGTAGATGAATGGTAGTTTCATGGTAGATGAAATGTGGCCCTATGATAGATGAATGGTGGCTTTATGGTAGATGAATGGTGGCTCTATGGTAGATGAGTGGTGGATGAATGGTAGATGAATGGCAGCTCTATGGTAGATGAATGTTGGCTCTATGGTAGATGAATGGTGGCTCTATGGTAGATGAATGGTGGCTCTATGGTAGATGAATGGTGGCTCTATGGTAGATGAATGGTAGATGAGTGGTGGATGAATGGTAGATGAATGGTAGCTTCATGGTGGCTCTATGTTAGATGAATGGTGGCTCTATGGTAGATGAATGGTGCCTCTATGGTAGATGAATGGTAGATGAGTGGTGGATGAATGGTAGATGAATGGTAGCCCAATGGTAGATGAATGGTGGCTCTATGGTAGATGAATGGTGGCTCTATGGTAGGATGAATGGTAGATGAGTGGTGGATGAATGGTAGATGAATGGTAACCCAATGGTAGATGAATGGTGGCTCTATGGTAGATGAATGGTGGCTCTATGGTAGATGAATGGTGGCTCTATGGTAAATGAATGGTGGCTCTATGGTAGATGAATGGTGGCTCTATGGTAAATGAATGGTGGCTCTATAGTAGATGAATGGTAGATGAGTAGTGGATGAATGGTGGCTCTATGGTAAATGAATGGTGGCTCTATGGTAGATGAATGGTGGCTCTATGGTAAATGAATGGTGGCTCTATAGTAGATGAATGGTAGATGAGTAGTGGATGAATGGTGGCTCTATGGTAGATAAATGGCGGCTCTATGGTAGATGAATGGTGGCTCTATGGTAGATGAATGGTGGCTCTATGGTAGATGAATGGTGGCTCTATGGTAGATGAATGGTAGATGAGTGGTGGATGAATGGTGGTTCTATGGTAGATGAATGGCGGCTCTATGGTAGATGAATGGTGGCTCTATGGTAGATGAATGGTGGCTCTATGGTAGATGAATGGTGGCTCTATGGTAGATGAATGGTAGATGAGTGGTTGATGAATGGTAGATGAATGGTAGCCTCATGGTAGATGAATGGTGGCTCTATAGTAGATGAATGGTGGCTCTATGGTAGATGATTGGTGGCTCTATGGTGGATGAATGGTGGCTCTATGGTAGATGAATGGTGGCTCTATGGTAGGAGAATGGTGGCTCTATGGTAGATATGAATGGTGGCTCTATGTTAGATGAAAGGTAGCTCTATGGTAGATGAATGGTGGCTCTACGGTAGATAAATGGTGGCTCTATGGTAGATGAATAGTAGATGAGTGGTGGATGAATGGTAGATGAATGGTAGCCCTATGGTAGATGAATGATGGCTCTATGGTAGATGAATGGTGGCTCTATGGTAGATGAATGGTGGCTCTTTGGTAGATGAATAGTAGATGAGTGGTGGATGAATGGTAGATGAATGATAGCCCTATGGTAGATGAATGATGGCTCTATGGTAGATGAATGGTGGCTCTATGGTAGATGAATGGTGGCTCTATGGTAGATGAATGGTAGATGAGTGGTAGATGAATGGTGGCTCTACGGTAGATAAATGGTGGCTCTATGGTAGATGAATAGTAGATGAGTGGTGGATGAATGGTAGATGAATGGTAGCCCTATGGTAGATGAATGATGGCTCTATGGTAGATGAATGGTGGCTCTATGGTAGATGAATGGTGGCTCTATGGTAGATGAATGGTAGATGAGTGGTAGATGAATGGTGGCTCTATGGTAGATGAATGGTGGCTCTATGGTAGATGAATGGTAGATGAGTGGTGGATGAATGGTGGCTCTATTGTAGATGAATGGTGGATAGTTGATGAATGGTAGATGAATGGTAGATGAGTGGTGGATAGTGGATGAATGGTAGATGAATGGTAGATGAATGGTAGCCCTAAGGTAGATGAATGGTGGCTCTATGGTAGATGAATGGTCGCTCTATGGTAGATGAATGGTGGCTTTATGGTAGATGAATGGTGGCTCTATGGTAGATGAATGGTGGCTCTATGTTAGATGAATGGTGGCTCTAGGGAAGATGAATGGTGGCTCGATGGTAGATGAATGGTAGATGAGTGGTGGATGAATGGTGGCTCTATAATAGATGAATGGTGGCTCTATGGTAGATAAATGGTGGCTTTGTGGTAGATGAATAGTGGATGAATGGTAGATGAATGGTAGCCCTATGGTAGCCCTATGGTAGATGAATGGTGGCTCTACGGTAGATGAATGGTGGCTCTATGGTAGATGAATGGCGGCTCTATGGAAGATGAATGGCGACTCTATGGTAGATGAATGGTGGCTTTATGGTAGATGAATGGTGGCTCTATGGTAGATGAATGGTGGCTCTATGTTAGATGAATGGTGGCTCTAGGGTAGATGAATGGTGGCTCGATGGTAGATGAATAGTAGATGAGTGGTGGATGAATGGTGGCTCTATGGTAGATGAATGGTGGCTCTATGGTAGATAAATGGTGGCTCTGTGGTAGATGAATAGTGGATGAATGGTAGATGAATGGTAGCCCTATGGTAGCCCTATTGTAGATGAATGGTGGCTCTATGGTAGATGAATGGTGGCTCTATGGTAGATGAATGGTGGCTCTATGGTAGATGAATGGCGGCTCTATGGTAGATGAATGGCGACTCTATGGAAGATGAATGGCGACTCTATGGTAGATGAATGATGGCTCTATGGTAGATGAATGGTGGCTCTATGGTAGATGAATGGTGGCTCTATGGTAGATGAATGGTGGCTCTATGGTAGATGAATGGTGGCTCTATGGTAGATGAATGGTGGCTCTATGGTAGGAGAATTGTGGCTCTATGGTAGATATGTATGGTGGCTCTATGGTAGATGAATGGTGGCTCTATGGTAGATGAATGGTGGCTCTATGGTAGATGAATGGTAGATGAGTGGTGGATGAATGGCGACTCTATGGAAGATGAATGGCGACTCTATGGTAGATGAATGGTTGTTTCATGGTAGATGAAATGTGGCCCTATGATAGATGAATGGTGGCTTTATGGTAGATGAATGGTGGCTCTATGGTAGATGAGTGGTGGATGAATGGTAGATGAATGGCAGCTCTATGGTAGATGAATGTTGGCTCTATGGTAGATGAATGGTGGCTCTATGGTAGATGAATGGTGGCTCTATGGTAGATGAATGGTGGCTCTATGGTAGATGAATGGTAGATGAGTGGTGGATGAATGGTAGATGAATGGTAGCTTCATGGTGGCTCTATGTTAGATGAATGGTGGCTCTATGGTAGATGAATGGTGCCTCTATGGTAGATGAATGGTAGATGAGTGGTGGATGAATGGTAGATGAATGGTAGCCCAATGGTAGATGAATGGTGGCTCTATGGTAGATGAATGGTGGCTCTATGGTAGGATGAATGGTAGCTCTATGGTAGATGAATGGTGGCTCTATGGTAGATGAATGGTGGCTCTATGGTAAATGAATGGTGGCTCTATGGTAGATGAATGGTGGCTCTATGGTAGATGAATGGTAGATGAGTGGTAGATGAATGGTTGCTCTATTGTAGATGAATGGTAGATGAGTGGTAGATGAATGGTGGCTCTATGGTAGATGAATGGTAGATGAGTGGTGGATGAATGGTGGCTCTATTGTAGATGAATGGTGGATAGTTGATGAATGGTAGATGAATGGTAGATGAATGGTGGATAGTGGATGAATGGTAGATGAATGGTAGATGAATGGTAGCCCTAAGGTAGATGAATGGTGGCTCTATGGTAGATGAATGGTGGCTTTATGGTAGATGAATGGTGGCTCTATGGTAGATGAATGGTGGCTCTATGTTAGATGAATGGTGGCTCTAGGGAAGATGAATGGTGGCTCGATGGTAGATGAATGGTAGATGAGTGGTGGATGAATGGTGGCTCTATAATAGATGAATGGTGGCTCTATGGTAGATAAATGGTGGCTTTGTGGTAGATGAATAGTGGATGAATGGTAGATGAATGGTAGCCCTATGGTAGCCCTATGGTAGATGAATGGTGGCTCTACGGTAGATGAATGGTGGCTCTATGGTAGATGAATGGCGGCTCTATGGAAGATGAATGGCGAATCTATGGTAGATGAATGGTGGCTTCATGGTAGATGAATGGTGGCTCTATGGTAGATGAATGGTGGCTCTATGTTAGATGAATGGTGGCTCTAGGGTAGATGAATGGTGGCTCGATGGTAGATGAATAGTAGATGAGTGGTGGATGAATGGTGGCTCTATGGTAGATGAATGGTGGCTCTATGGTAGATAAATGGTGGCTCTGTGGTAGATGAATAGTGGATGAATGGTAGGTGAATGGTAGCCCTATAGTAGCCCTATTGTAGATGAATGGTGGCTCTATGGTAGATGAATGGTGGCTCTATGGTAGATGAATGGTGGCTCTATGGTAGATGAATGGCGGCTCTATGGTAGATGAATGGCGACTCTATGGAAGATGAATGGCGACTCTATGGTAGATGAATGATGGCTCTATGGTAGATGAATGGTGGCTCTATGGTAGATGAATGGTGGCTCTATGGTAGATGAATGGTGGCTCTATGGTAGATGAATGGTGGCTCTATGGTAGATGAATGGTGGCTCTATGGTAGGAGAATTGAGGCTCTATGGTAGATATGTATGGTGGCTCTATGGTAGATGAATGGTGGCTCTATGGTAGATGAATGGTGGCTCTATGGTAGATGAATGGTAGATGAGTGGTGGATGAATGGCGACTCTATGGTAGATGAATGATGGCTCTATGGTAGATGAATGGTGGCTCTATGGTAGATGAATGGTGGCTCTATGGTAGATGAATGGTGGCTCTATGGTAGATGAATGGCGGCTCTATGGTAGATGAATGGCGACTCTATGGAAGATGAATGGCGACTCTATGGTAGATGAATGGTAGTTTCATGGTAGATGAAATGTGGCCCTATGATAGATGAATGGTGGCTTTATGGTAGATGAATGGTGGCTCTATGGTAGATGAGTGGTGGATGAATGGTAGATGAATGGCAGCTCTATGGTAGATGAATGTTGGCTCTATGGTAGATGAATGGTGGCTCTATGGTAGATGAATGGTGGCTCTATGGTAGATGAATGGTGGCTCTATGGTAGATGAATGGTAGATGAGTGGTGGATGAATGGTAGATGAATGGTAGCTTCATGGTGGCTCTATGTTAGATGAATGGTGGCTCTATGGTAGATGAATGGTGCCTCTATGGTAGATGAATGGTAGATGAGTGGTGGATGAATGGTAGATGAATGGTAGCCCAATGGTAGATGAATGGTGGCTCTATGGTAGATGAATGGTGGCTCTATGGTAGGATGAATGGTAGATGAGTGGTGGATGAATGGTAGATGAATGGTAGCCCTATGGTAGATGAATGGTGGCTCTATGGTAGATGAATGGTGGCTCTATGGTAGATGAATGGTGGCTCTATGGTAAATGAATGGTGGCTCTATGGTAGATGAATGGTGGCTCTATGGTAAATGAATGGTGGCTCTATAGTAGATGAATGGTAGATGAGTAGTGGATGAATGGTGGCTCTATGGTAAATGAATGGTGGCTCTATGGTAGATGAATGGTGGCTCTATGGTAAATGAATGGTGGCTCTATAGTAGATGAATGGTAGATGAGTAGTGGATGAATGGTGGCTCTATGGTAGATAAATGGCGGCTCTATGGTAGATGAATGGTGGCTCTATGGTAGATGAATGGTGGCTCTATGGTAGATGAATGGTGGCTCTATGGTAGATGAATGGTAGATGAGTGGTGGATGAATGGTGGTTCTATGGTAGATGAATGGCGGCTCTATGGTAGATGAATGGTGGCTCTATGGTAGATGAATGGTGGCTCTATGGTAGATGAATGGTGGCTCTATGGTAGATGAATGGTAGATGAGTGGTTGATGAATGGTAGATGAATGGTAGCCTCATGGTAGATGAATGGTGGCTCTATAGTAGATGAATGGTGGCTCTATGGTAGATGATTGGTGGCTCTATGGTGGATGAATGGTGGCTCTATGGTAGATGAATGGTGGCTCTATGGTAGGAGAATGGTGGCTCTATGGTAGATATGAATGGTGGCTCTATGTTAGATGAAAGGTAGCTCTATGGTAGATGAATGGTGGCTCTACGGTAGATAAATGGTGGCTCTATGGTAGATGAATAGTAGATGAGTGGTGGATGAATGGTAGATGAATGGTAGCCGTATGGTAGATGAATGATGGCTCTATGGTAGATGAATGGTGGCTCTATGGTAGATGAATGGTGGCTCTTTGGTAGATGAATAGTAGATGAGTGGTGGATGAATGGTAGATGAATGGTAGCCCTATGGTAGATGAATGATGGCTCTATGGTAGATGAATGGTGGCTCTATGGTAGATGAATGGTGGCTCTATGGTAGATGAATGGTAGATGAGTGGTAGATGAATGGTGGCTCTACGGTAGATAAATGGTGGCTCTATGGTAGATGAATAGTAGATGAGTGGTGGATGAATGGTAGATGAATGGTAGCCCTATGGTAGATGAATGATGGCTCTATGGTAGATGAATGGTGGCTCTATGGTAGATGAATGGTGGCTCTATGGTAGATGAATGGTAGATGAGTGGTAGATGAATGGTGGCTCTATGGTAGATGAATGGTGGCTCTATGGTAGATGAATGGTAGATGAGTGGTGGATGAATGGTGGCTCTATTGTAGATGAATGGTGGATAGTTGATGAATGGTAGATGAATGGTAGATGAATGGTGGATAGTGGATGAATGGTAGATGAATGGTAGATGAATGGTAGCCCTAAGGTAGATGAATGGTGGCTCTATGGTAGATGAATGGTCGCTCTATGGTAGATGAATGGTGGCTTTATGGTAGATGAATGGTGGCTCTATGGTAGATGAATGGTGGCTCTATGTTAGATGAATGGTGGCTCTAGGGAAGATGAATGGTGGCTCGATGGTAGATGAATGGTAGATGAGTGGTGGATGAATGGTGGCTCTATAATAGATGAATGGTGGCTCTATGGTAGATAAATGGTGGCTTTGTGGTAGATGAATAGTGGATGAATGGTAGATGAATGGTAGCCCTATGGTAGCCCTATGGTAGATGAATGGTGGCTCTACGGTAGATGAATGGTGGCTCTATGGTAGATGAATGGCGGCTCTATGGAAGATGAATGGCGACTCTATGGTAGATGAATGGTGGCTTTATGGTAGATGAATGGTGGCTCTATGGTAGATGAATGGTGGCTCTATGTTAGATGAATGGTGGCTCTAGGGTAGATGAATGGTGGCTCGATGGTAGATGAATAGTAGATGAGTGGTGGATGAATGGTGGCTCTATGGTAGATGAATGGTGGCTCTATGGTAGATAAATGGTGGCTCTGTGGTAGATGAATAGTGGATGAATGGTAGGTGAATGGTAGCCCTATGGTAGCCCTATTGTAGATGAATGGTGGCTCTATGGTAGATGAATGGTGGCTCTATGGTAGATGAATGGTGGCTTTATGGTAGATGAATGGCGGCTCTATGGTAGATGAATGGCGACTCTATGGAAGATGAATGGCGACTCTATGGTAGATGAATGATGGCTCTATGGTAGATGAATGGTGGCTCTATGGTAGATGAATGGTGGCTCTATGGTAGATGAATGGTGGCTCTATGGTAGATGAATGGTGGCTCTATGGTAGATGAATGGTGGCTCTATGGTAGGAGAATTGTGGCTCTATGGTAGATATGTATGGTGGCTCTATGGTAGATGAATGGTGGCTCTATGGTAGATGAATGGTGGCTCTATGGTAGATGAATGGTAGATGAGTGGTGGATGAATGGCGACTCTATGGAAGATGAATGGCGACTCTATGGTAGATGAATGGTTGTTTCATGGTAGATGAAATGTGGCCCTATGATAGATGAATGGTGGCTTTATGGTAGATGAATGGTGGCTCTATGGTAGATAAGTGGTGGATGAATGGTAGATGAATGGCAGCTCTATGGTAGATGAATGTTGGCTCTATGGTAGATGAATGGTGGCTCTATGGTAGATGAATGGTGGCTCTATGGTAGATGAATGGTGGCTCTATGGTAGATGAATGGTAGATGAGTGGTGGATGAATGGTAGATGAATGGTAGCTTCATGGTGGCTCTATGTTAGATGAATGGTGGCTCTATGGTAGATGAATGGTGCCTCTATGGTAGATGAATGGTAGATGAGTGGTGGATGAATGGTAGATGAATGGTAGCCCAATGGTAGATGAATGGTGGCTCTATGGTAGATGAATGGTGGCTCTATGGTAGGATGAATGGTAGCTCTATGGTAGATGAATGGTGGCTCTATGGTAGATGAATGGTGGCTCTATGGTAAATGAATGGTGGCTCTATGGTAGATGAATGGTGGCTCTATGGTAAATGAATGGTGGCTCTATAGTAGATGAATGGTAGATGAGTAGTGGATGAATGGTGGCTCTATGGTAAATGAATGGTGGCTCTATGGTAGATGAATGGTGGCTCTATGGTAAATGAATGGTGGCTCTATAGTAGATGAATGGTAGATGAGTAGTGGATGAATGGTGGCTCTATGGTAGATAAATGGCGGCTCTATGGTAGATGAATGGTGGCTCTATGGTAGATGAATGGTGGCTCTATGGTAGATGAATGGTGGCTCTATGGTAGATGAATGGTAGATGAGTGGTGGATGAATGGTGGTTCTATGGTAGATGAATGGCGGCTCTATGGTAGATGAATGGTGGCTCTATGGTAGATGAATGGTGGCTCTATGGTAGATGAATGGTGGCTCTATGGTAGATGAATGGTAGATGAGTGGTTGATGAATGGTAGATGAATGGTAGCCTCATGGTAGATGAATGGTGGCTCTATAGTAGATGAATGGTGGCTCTATGGTAGATGATTGGTGGCTCTATGGTGGATGAATGGTGGCTCTATGGTAGATGAATGGTGGCTCTATGGTAGGAGAATGGTGGCTCTATGGTAGATATGAATGGTGGCTCTATGTTAGATGACAGGTAGCTCTATGGTAGATGAATGGTGGCTCTACGGTAGATAAATGGTGGCTCTATGGTAGATGAATAGTAGATGAGTGGTGGATGAATGGTAGATGAATGGTAGCCCTATGGTAGATGAATGATGGCTCTATGGTAGATGAATGGTGGCTCTATGGTAGATGAATGGTGGCTCTTTGGTAGATGAATAGTAGATGAGTGGTGGATGAATGGTAGATGAATGGTAGCCCTATGGTAGATGAATGATGGCTCTATGGTAGATGAATGGTGGCTCTATGGTAGATGAATGGTGGCTCTATGGTAGATGAATGGTAGATGAGTGGTAGATGAATGGTGGCTCTACGGTAGATAAATGGTGGCTCTATGGTAGATGAATAGTAGATGAGTGGTGGATGAATGGTAGATGAATGGTAGCCCTATGGTAGATGAATGATGGCTCTATGGTAGATGAATGGTGGCTCTATGGTAGATGAATGGTGGCTCTATGGTAGATGAATGGTAGATGAGTGGTAGATGAATGGTGGCTCTATGGTAGATGAATGGTGGCTCTATGGTAGATGAATGGTAGATGAGTGGTGGATGAATGGTGGCTCTATTGTAGATGAATGGTGGATAGTTGATGAATGGTAGATGAATGGTAGATGAATGGTGGATAGTGGATGAATGGTAGATGAATGGTAGATGAATGGTAGCCCTAAGGTAGATGAATGGTGGCTCTATGGTAGATGAATGGTCGCTCTATGGTAGATGAATGGTGGCTTTATGGTAGATGAATGGTGGCTCTATGGTAGATGAATGGTGGCTCTATGTTAGATGAATGGTGGCTCTAGGGAAGATGAATGGTGGCTCGATGGTAGATGAATGGTAGATGAGTGGTGGATGAATGGTGGCTCTATAATAGATGAATGGTGGCTCTATGGTAGATAAATGGTGGCTTTGTGGTAGATGAATAGTGGATGAATGGTAGATGAATGGTAGCCCTATGGTAGCCCTATGGTAGATGAATGGTGGCTCTACGGTAGATGAATGGTGGCTCTATGGTAGATGAATGGCGGCTCTATGGAAGATGAATGGCGACTCTATGGTAGATGAATGGTGGCTTTATGGTAGATGAATGGTGGCTCTATGGTAGATGAATGGTGGCTCTATGTTAGATGAATGGTGGCTCTAGGGTAGATGAATGGTGGCTCGATGGTAGATGAATAGTAGATGAGTGGTGGATGAATGGTGGCTCTATGGTAGATGAATGGTGGCTCTACGGTAGATAAATGGTGGCTCTATGGTAGATGAATAGTAGATGAGTGGTGGATGAATGGTAGATGAATGGTAGCCCTATGGTAGATGAATGATGGCTCTATGGTAGATGAATGGTGGCTCTATGGTAGATGAATGGTGGCTCTATGGTAGATGAATGGTAGATGAGTGGTAGATGAATGGTGGCTCTATGGTAGATGAATGGTGGCTCTATGGTAGATGAATGGTAGATGAGTGGTGGATGAATGGTGGCTCTATTGTAGATGAATGGTGGATAGTTGATGAATGGTAGATGAATGGTAGATGAATGGTGGATAGTGGATGAATGGTAGATGAATGGTAGATGAATGGTAGCCCTAAGGTAGATGAATGGTGGCTCTATGGTAGATGAATGGTCGCTCTATGGTAGATGAATGGTGGCTTTATGGTAGATGAATGGTGGCTCTATGGTAGATGAATGGTGGCTCTATGTTAGATGAATGGTGGCTCTAGGGAAGATGAATGGTGGCTCGATGGTAGATGAATGGTAGATGAGTGGTGGATGAATGGTGGCTCTATAATAGATGAATGGTGGCTCTATGGTAGATAAATGGTGGCTTTGTGGTAGATGAATAGTGGATGAATGGTAGATGAATGGTAGCCCTATGGTAGCCCTATGGTAGATGAATGGTGGCTCTACGGTAGATGAATGGTGGCTCTATGGTAGATGAATGGCGGCTCTATGGAAGATGAATGGCGACTCTATGGTAGATGAATGGTGGCTTTATGGTAGATGAATGGTGGCTCTATGGTAGATGAATGGTGGCTCTATGTTAGATGAATGGTGGCTCTAGGGTAGATGAATGGTGGCTCGATGGTAGATGAATAGTAGATGAGTGGTGGATGAATGGTGGCTCTATGGTAGATGAATGGTGGCTCTATGGTAGATGAATGGTGGCTCTATGGTAGATGAATGGTAGATGAGTGGTAGATGAATGGTGGCTCTACGGTAGATAAATGGTGGCTCTATGGTAGATGAATAGTAGATGAGTGGTGGATGAATGGTAGATGAATGGTAGCCCTATGGTAGATGAATGATGGCTCTATGGTAGATGAATGGTGGCTCTATGGTAGATGAATGGTGGCTCTATGGTAGATGAATGGTAGATGAGTGGTAGATGAATGGTGGCTCTATGGTAGATGAATGGTGGCTCTATGGTAGATGAATGGTAGATGAGTGGTGGATGAATGGTGGCTCTATTGTAGATGAATGGTGGATAGTTGATGAATGGTAGATGAATGGTAGATGAATGGTGGATAGTGGATGAATGGTAGATGAATGGTAGATGAATGGTAGCCCTAAGGTAGATGAATGGTGGCTCTATGGTAGATGAATGGTCGCTCTATGGTAGATGAATGGTGGCTTTATGGTAGATGAATGGTGGCTCTATGGTAGATGAATGGTGGCTCTATGTTAGATGAATGGTGGCTCTAGGGTAGATGAATGGTGGCTCGATGGTAGATGAATGGTGGCTCTATGGTAGATGAATGGTGGCTCTATGGTAGATGAATGGTGGCTCTATGGTAGATGAATGGTGGCTCTATGGTAGGAGAATTGTGGCTCTATGGTAGATATGTATGGTGGCTCTATGGTAGATGAATGGTGGCTCTATGGTAGATGAATGGTGGCTCGATGGTAGATGAATGGTAGATGAGTGGTGGATGAATGGTGGCTCTATAATAGATGAATGGTGGCTCTATGGTAGATAAATGGTGGCTTTGTGGTAGATGAATAGTGGATGAATGGTAGATGAATGGTAGCCCTATGGTAGCCCTATGGTAGATGAATGGTGGCTCTACGGTAGATGAATGGTGGCTCTATGGTAGATGAATGGCGGCTCTATGGAAGATGAATGGCGACTCTATGGTAGATGAATGGTGGCTTTATGGTAGATGAATGGTGGCTCTATGGTAGATGAATGGTGGCTCTATGTACGATGAATGGTGGCTCTAGGGTAGATGAATGGTGGCTCGATGGTAGATGAATAGTAGATGAGTGGTGGATGAATGGTGGCTCTATGGTAGATGAATGGTGGCTCTATGGTAGATAAATGGTGGCTCTGTGGTAGATGAATAGTGGATGAATGGTAGGTGAATGGTAGCCCTATGGTAGCCCTATTGTAGATGAATGGTGGCTCTATGGTAGATGAATGGTGGCTCTATGGTAGATGAATGGTGGCTCTATGGTAGATGAATGGCGGCTCTATGGTAGATGAATGGCGACTCTATGGAAGATGAATGGCGACTCTATGGTAGATGAATGATGGCTCTATGGTAGATGAATGGTGGCTCTATGGTAGATGAATGGTGGCTCTATGGTAGATGAATGGTGGCTCTATGGTAGATGAATGGTGGCTCTATGGTAGATGAATGGTGGCTCTATGGTAGGAGAATTGTGGCTCTTTGGTAGATATGTATGGTGGCTCTATGGTAGATGAATGGTGGCTCTATGGTAGATGAATGGTGGCTCTATGGTAGATGAATGGTAGATGAGTGGTGGATGAATGGCGACTCTATGGTAGATGAATGATGGCTCTATGGTAGATGAATGGTGGCTCTATGGTAGATGAATGGTGGCTCTATGGTAGATGAATGGTGGCTCAATGGTAGATGAATGGCGGCTCTATGGTAGATGAATGGCGACTCTATGGAAGATGAATGGCGACTCTATGGTAGATGAATGGTAGTTTCATGGTAGATGAAATGTGGCCCTATGATAGATGAATGGTGGCTTTATGGTAGATGAATGGTGGCTCTATGGTAGATGAGTGGTGGATGAATGGTAGATGAATGGCAGCTCTATGGTAGATGAATGTTGGCTCTATGGTAGATGAATGGTGGCTCTATGGTAGATGAATGGTGGCTCTATGGTAGATGAATGGTGGCTCTATGGTAGATGAATGGTAGATGAGTGGTGGATGAATGGTAGATGAATGGTAGCTTCATGGTGGCTCTATGTTAGATGAATGGTGGCTCTATGGTAGATGAATGGTGCCTCTATGGTAGATGAATGGTAGATGAGTGGTGGATGAATGGTAGATGAATGGTAGCCCAATGGTAGATGAATGGTGGCTCTATGGTAGATGAATGGTGGCTCTATGGTAGGATGAATGGTAGATGAGTGGTGGATGAATGGTAGATGAATGGTAGCCCAATGGTAGATGAATGGTGGCTCTATGGTAGATGAATGGTGGCTCTATGGTAGATGAATGGTGGCTCTATGGTAAATGAATGGTGGCTCTATGGTAGATGAATGGTGGCTCTATGGTAAATGAATGGTGGCTCTATAGTAGATGAATGGTAGATGAGTAGTGGATGAATGGTGGCTCTATGGTAAATGAATGGTGGCTCTATGGTAGATGAATGGTGGCTCTATGGTAAATGAATGGTGGCTCTATAGTAGATGAATGGTAGATGAGTAGTGGATGAATGGTGGCTCTATGGTAGATAAATGGCGGCTCTATGGTAGATGAATGGTGGCTCTATGGTAGATGAATGGTGGCTCTATGGTAGATGAATGGTGGCTCTATGGTAGATGAATGGTAGATGAGTGGTGGATGAATGGTGGTTCTATGGTAGATGAATGGCGGCTCTATGGTAGATGAATGGTGGCTCTATGGTAGATGAATGGTGGCTCTATGGTAGATGAATGGTGGCTCTATGGTAGATGAATGGTAGATGAGTGGTTGATGAATGGTAGATGAATGGTAGCCTCATGGTAGATGAATGGTGGCTCTATAGTAGATGAATGGTGGCTCTATGGTAGATGATTGGTGGCTCTATTGTGGATGAATGGTGGCTCTATGGTAGATGAATGGTGGCTCTATGGTAGGAGAATGGTGGCTCTATGGTAGATATGAATGGTGGCTCTATGTTAGATGAAAGGTAGCTCTATGGTAGATGAATGGTGGCTCTACGGTAGATAAATGGTGGCTCTATGGTAGATGAATAGTAGATGAGTGGTGGATGAATGGTAGATGAATGGTAGCCCTATGGTAGATGAATGATGGCTCTATGGTAGATGAATGGTGGCTCTATGGTAGATGAATGGTGGCTCTTTGGTATATGAATAGTAGATGAGTGGTGGATGAATGGTAGATGAATGGTAGCCCTATGGTAGATGAATGATGGCTCGATGGTAGATGAATAGTAGATGAGTGGTGGATGAATGGTGGCTCTATGGTAGATGAATGGTGGCTCTATGGTAGATAAATGGTGGCTCTGTGGTAGATGAATGGTAGGTGAATGGTAGCCCTATGGTAGCCCTATTGTAGATGAATGGTGGCTCTATGGTAGATAAATGGTGGCTCTATGGTAGATGAATGGTGGCTCTATGGTAGATGAATGGCGGCTCTATGGTAGATGAATGGCGACTCTATGGAAGATGAATGGCGACTCTATGGTAGATGAATGATGGCTCTATGGTAGATGAATGGTGGCTCTATGGTAGATGAATGGTGGCTCTATGGTAGATGAATGGTGGCTCTATGGTAGATGAACCCTAACCCTAACCCTAACCCTAACCCTAACCCTAACCCTAACCCTAACCCAATGGTAGCCCTATTGTAGATGAATGGTGGCTCTATGGTATATGAATGGTGGCTCTATGGGTAGATGAATGGTGGCTCTATAGTAGATGAATGGTGGCTCTATGGTAGATGATTGGTGCTCTATGGTGGATGAATGGTGGCTCTATGGTAGAATGAATGGTGGCTCTATGGTAGGAGAATGGTGGCTCTATGGTAGATATGAATGGTGGCTCTATGTTAGATGAAAGGTAGCTCTATGGTAGATGAATGGTGCTCTACGGTAGATAAATGGTGGCTCTATGGTAGATGAATAGTAGATGAGTGGTGGATGAATGGTAGATGAATGGTAGCCCTATGGTAG
Organism: Strongylocentrotus droebachiensis; assembly: GCA_035222895.1. NCBI lineage: Eukaryota > Metazoa > Echinodermata > Echinoidea > Camarodonta > Strongylocentrotidae > Strongylocentrotus > Strongylocentrotus droebachiensis. The sequence goes on along the minus strand of JAVYIG010001600.1, from coordinate 3,876 downwards.
ATGAATGATGGCTCTATGGTAGATGAATGGTGGCTCTATGGTAGATGAATGGTGGCTCTTTGGTAGATGAATAGTAGATGAGTGGTGGATGAATGGTATGATGAATGGTAGCCCTATGGTAGATGAATGATGGCTCGATGGTAGATGAATAGTAGATGAGTGGTAGATGAATGGTAGCCTTATGGTAGATGAATGGTGGCTCTATAGTAGATGAATGGTGCTCTATGGTAGATGAATGGTGGCTCTATGGTAGATGAATGGTGGCTCTAAGGTAGATGAATGGTAGATGAGTGGTGGATGAATGGTAGATGAATGGTAGCCCTATGGTAGATGAATGGTGGCTCTATGGTTGATGAATGGTGGCTCTATGGTAGATGAATGGTGGCTCTATGGTAGATGAATGGTGGCTCTATGGTAGATGAATGGTGGCTCTATGGTAGATGAATGGTAGCGCTTTGGTAGATGAAAGGTGGCTCTATGGTAGATAAATGGTGGCTCTATGGTAGATGAATGGTGGCTCTATGGTAGATGAATGGTGGCTCTATGGTGGATGAATGGTGGCTCTATGGTAGATGAATGGCGGCTCTATGGTAGGAGAATGGTGGCTCTATGGTAGATATGAATGGTGGCTCTATGTTAGATGAAAGGTAGCTCTATGGTAGATGAATGGTGGCTCTACGGTAGATAAATGGTGGCTCTATGGTAGATGAATAGTAGATGAGTGGTGGATGAATGGTAGATGAATGGTAGCCCTATGGTAGATGAATGGTGGCTCTATAGTAGATGAATGGTGGCTCTATGGTAGATGATTGGTGGCTCTATGGTAGATGAATGGTGGCTCTATGGTAGATGAATGGTAGATGAGTGGTGGATGAATGGTGGTTCTATGGTAGATGAATGGCGGCTCTATGGTAGATGAATGGTGGCTCTATGGTAGATGAATGGTAGATGAGTGGTTGATGAATGGTAGATGAATGGTAGCCTTATGGTAGATGAATGGTTGCTCTATAGTAGATGAATGGTGGCTCTATGGTAGATGATTGGCGGCTCTATGGTAGATGAATGTTGGCTCTATGGTAGATGAATGGTAGATGAGTGGTGGATGAATGGTGGTTCTATGGTAGATGAATGGCGGCTCTATGGTAGATGAATGGTGGCTCTATGGTATATGAATGGTGGCTCTATGGTAGATGAATGGTGGCTCTATGGTAGATGAATGATAGATGAGTGGTTGATGAATGGTAGATGAATGGTAGCCTTATGGTAGATGAATGGTGGCTCTATAGTAGATGAATGGTGGCTCTATGGTAGATGAATGGTGGCTCTATGGTAGATGAATGGTGGCTCTAAGGTAGATGAATGGTAGATGAGTGGTGGATGAATGGTAGATGAATGGTAGCCCTATGGTAGATGAATGGTGGCTCTATGGTTGATGAATGGTGGCTCTATGGTAGATGAATGGTGGCTCTGTGGTAGATGAATGGTGGCTCTATGGTAGATGAATGGTGGCTCTATGGTAGATGAATGGTAGATGAGTGGTGGATGAATGGTGGCTCTATTGTAGATGAATGGTGGATAGTTGATGAATGGTAGATGAATGGTAGATGAATGGTGGATAGTGGATGAATGGTAGATGAATGGTAGATGAATGGTAGCCCTAAGGTAGATGAATGGTGGCTCTATGGTAGATGAATGGTGGCTCTATGGTAGATGAATGGTGGCTTTATGGTAGATGAATGGTGGCTCTATGGTAGATGAATGGTGGCTCTATGTTAGATGAATGGTGGCTCTAGGGAAGATGAATGGTGGCTCGATGGTAGATGAATGGTAGATGAGTGGTGGATGAATGGTGCTCTATAATAGATGAATGGTGGCTCTATGGTAGATAAATGGTGGCTTTGTGGTAGATGAATAGTGGATGAATGGTAGATGAATGGTAGCCCTATGGTAGCCCTATGTAGATGAATGGTGGCTCTACGGTAGATGAATGGTGGCTCTATGGTAGATGAATGGCGGCTCTATGGAAGATGAATGGCGACTCTATGGTAGATGAATGGTGGCTTTATGGTAGATGAATGGTGGCTCTATGGTAGATGAATGGTGGCTCTATGTTAGATGAATGGTGGCTCTAGGGTAGATGAATGGTGGCTCGATGGTAGATGAATAGTAGATGAGTGGTGGATGAATGGTGGCTCTATGGTAGATGAATGGTGGCTCTACGGTAGATAAATGGTGGCTCTATGGTAGATGAATAGTAGATGAGTGGTGGATGAATGGTAGATGAATGGTAGCCCTATGGTAGATGAATGATGGCTCTATGGTAGATGAATGGTGGCTCTATGGTAGATGAATGGTGGCTCTATGGTAGGAGAATTGTGGCTCTATGGTAGATATGTATGGTGGCTCTATGGTAGATGAATGGTGGCTCTATGGTAGATGAATGGTGGCTCTATGGTAGATGAATGGTAGATGAGTGGTGGATGAATGGCGACTCTATGGTAGATGAATGATGGCTCTATGGTAGATGAATGGTGGCTCTATGGTAGATGAATGGTGGCTCTATGGTAGATGAATGGTGGCTCTATGGTAGATGAATGGCGGCTCTATGGTAGATGAATGGCGACTCTATGGAAGATGAATGGCGACTCTATGGTAGATGAATGGTAGTTTCATGGTAGATGAAATGTGGCCCTATGATAGATGAATGGTGGCTTTATGGTAGATGAATGGTGGCTCTATGGTAGATGAGTGGTGGATGAATGGTAGATGAATGGCAGCTCTATGGTAGATGAATGTTGGCTCTATGGTAGATGAATGGTGGCTCTATGGTAGATGAATGGTGGCTCTATGGTAGATGAATGGTGGCTCTATGGTAGATGAATGGTAGATGAGTGGTGGATGAATGGTAGATGAATGGTAGCTTCATGGTGGCTCTATGTTAGATGAATGGTGGCTCTATGGTAGATGAATGGTGCCTCTATGGTAGATGAATGGTAGATGAGTGGTGGATGAATGGTAGATGAATGGTAGCCCAATGGTAGATGAATGGTGGCTCTATGGTAGATGAATGGTGGCTCTATGGTAGGATGAATGGTAGATGAGTGGTGGATGAATGGTAGATGAATGGTAGCCCAATGGTAGATGAATGGTGGCTCTATGGTAGATGAATGGTGGCTCTATGGTAGATGAATTGTGGCTCTATGGTAAATGAATGGTGGCTCTATGGTAGATGAATGGTGGCTCTATGGTAAATGAATGGTGGCTCTATAGTAGATGAATGGTAGATGAGTAGTGGATGAATGGTGGCTCTATGGTAGATAAATGGCGGCTCTATGGTAGATGAATGGTGGCTCTATGGTAGATGAATGGTGGCTCTATGGTAGATGAATGGTGGCTCTATGGTAGATGAATGGTAGATGAGTGGTGGATGAATGGTGGTTCTATGGTAGATGAATGGCGGCTCTATGGTAGATGAATGGTGGCTCTATGGTAGATGAATGGTGGCTCTATGGTAGATGAATGGTGGCTCTATGGTAGATGAATGGTAGATGAGTGGTTAATGAATGGTAGATGAATGGTAGCCTCATGGTAGATGAATGGTGGCTCTATAGTAGATGAATGGTGGCTCTATGGTAGATGATTGGTGGCTCTATGGTAGATGAATGGTGGCTCTATGGTAGATGAATGGTAGATGAGTGGTGGATGAATGGTGGTTCTATGGTAGATGAATGGCGGCTCTATGGTAGATGAATGGTGGCTCTATGGTAGATGAATGGTAGATGAGTGGTTGATGAATGGTAGATGAATGGTAGCCTTATGGTAGATGAATGGTGGCTCTATAGTAGATGAATGTGGCTCTATGGTAGATGATTGGCG